>PVIA01000661.1:0-384655 GCA_004024845.1 Tonatia bakeri | reverse complement strand
GGATCTTCTGTATGTCCTCCTTGGAGAAGTGTGTGTTCAAGTCCTTTGCCCATTTTTTAATTGGGTTGCTTGTCTTCTTAGAGTATAATCGTGTAAGTTCTTTATATATTTTGGAGATTAAGCCTTTATCAGAGGTATCGTTGGCAAATATGTTTTCCCATACAGTTGATTCTCTTTTTATTTTGATACTGTTTTCTTTGGTAGTGCAGAAGCTTTTTATTTTGATGAGGTCCCATTTGTTTATTCTTTTCTTTATTTCTCTTGCTCTAGGGGACACGTCTGTAAAAAAGTTTTTGTGTGATATATCTGAGATTTTCCTACCTATGTTCTCCTCTAGTACTTTAATGGTGTCACGATTTATATTTAAGTCTTTTATCCATCTTGAGTTTATTTTTGTGTAAGGTGTAAGTTGGTGTTCTAGTTTCATTTTTTTGCATGTTGCTGTCCAGTTCTCCCAGCACCATTTGTTGAAGAGGCTATTTTTACTCCATTTTCTGTCGCTGCCTCCTTTATTAAATATCAATTGACTGTAGAGACTTGGGTTTATTTCTGGGCTCTCTGTAGCTTTTATACTTTTTAGACAAAGAAACAATACATCCATGACAAATTGTCAAGACAGAGGGGTTTGGGCTAGAAGTAGTAAATAGTGAAGAAGTAACTAGAAAGATAAGGATTAGTTTAATAAGATTTGTTTTTTACAAATTTTTTACCACAAATTCCCTGTCTCTGGTGACAAGAATGTCTTCCTTCCTGTTCACACTGGGAGGGGACCTATCACATGGGAGTTTTATGGCCTGTTTCAGGGAGGACAGACAAGATCAGAATGTTCTTCTTGCTTTTGCCATTTTTTCAACTTCCTTTAGTTTAAGATATTCAGTATTCCAATGCCACACTTTGGGGTAGCGTGTCCTGAACCCCATCACCAACATCTTTCATATATTGACAATGTCAGTTGCAATCTCAGTATCATCCTCTATCTTCCTCGCCCCTCATATCCAATAAGTTGCCAAGCTCTGTGAGAGCGTCCTCCATGCATTCTTTACAATAGCCAAGACATGCAAACAGCCCAGATGTCCTTTGATGGATGTCTGCATAAAGAAGATATATACATATGTGTACAGTGGAATACTGTTCAGCTACAAAAAGATGAAATATTGTCATTTGCGACACTATGGATGGATCTTGAGAGTACGGTACATAGCAAGTGAAATAAATCAGATGGAAAAGACAAGAGCCACATGATTTCATTCGCATGTGGGATATAAAAGCAAAAGCAACAAGTTAACAAAGCAACCAGCTGATCAACCAAACAAATAGGAGACAAACTCCTAGACACAGATAACAACATGGTGGTTACCAGAGGGAAGAGGGTTGGGGAAAGATGAAGAGGGTAAAGGGGCCGAATCCAAAGTGATGTAAGGAGACTAGATTTTAGGGTGGTGAGCACATAGTAGGGTAGACAGATGTTATAAAGTTGTACACCTGGAATTTAGATTAGTAACTAGTGTCACCCCAGTGAATTTAATTAAAAAATATGAAAAATGAGCAACCAGTTCTTACATCTCTTGGCAACCCCAGTCAAGGTGAGCAGCCTTTTGTGAACCCCACATCCTAATTTAACAACTTTCAAAGCATTATGATTTCTTCTCTGACACACACACACCTGTTCTGCTGTGTATGGACTTAGTTCTACGCATTTTCCGCACCCTCCCACACTATTTAGTCAAGGGCTTTCTCACTCACCTTTATCTCTGCAAATCTTGCACAGGCCCTCACAGTGGTAGGTGTTCCAGTTACATATTTGTTGGATCACTTGGTTCCCAAACCCCAAGTGCAGGACATTGCCTTGAGCTGAACTGGCCCCTGCTACTGCCTGTGGTCTGGAGGCCCCTGTCACTCCTGGCTCCCAATCTCAGGAGAGGTCTAAGGAACAGGAAGGCACAGCTCAGGTTTTGGTGGTTGTAAGAAACAGAGACTTACTTACTCAAGTCACCTCAGGAGACAGGCAGATCTATCTGAAGGATGCTCACGGCTCAGGTCAGAATGTGGTCTGGAACCGAGGGAACTGGCACAGTGTTCTCTTCCATGACTGGCCTGGTCACACTGTCTCACTGTGTCCCTGCATCTTTTTTTAAAACATTTTTATTTATTTATTTTTAGAGAGCAGGAGATGGAGAGACAAAGAGAGGGAGAGAAACATTGATATGTGAGAGAAACATCGATCAGTTGCCTCTAGCGCACACCCTGACTAGGGATGGAACCCATAACCCAGCCATGTGCCCTGACTGGGAATCAAGCCGAGCGACCTTTGGTTTTGCAGGACAATACCCAACCAATTGAGCGAGGTCAGGGCTATTCTTTTCCATCTTTCGTTGTGCCTTCTTCATTCTCCTCCTAATCAGTCTTTGAGTCTGGCTTCTGTCACTTCTAACTTCTGTTCCCACATAACTGGTTTATAACTACATTATCATGGCTTCTCTGGTTTCTTCTTAAGTCACAAACTTTAATTTGGCCTTATTACTAATTACATCCTTCACCTGGCATACTTGGTTCAAATGCCTTAGAAAGAGAATCCAATGGGCATGGCTCATCTTGAATTGGTTGCCCGTGATCCAGCTGTCTACCCCTGGTCCAGTCAGCTCTCCCAGTGCTAGAGAATTGGGGATGCTGGGTCATTAGGCTCAGAATCGCAACTTAACGGCTACCCATAACATGGGCATCTGTCAGAGTAACACTGAGGGCATGGCAGGTCTGAGGCTGGGTCTGTCCCATTTAGGAGTGTCACCCAGAACTGCACCTAGCTGCTGCATTTGAAACCAGGACCCCAACTAAAGGTAGCAATGATTAAAAGAAAGAACTTCCTGGTTGCCTGGAATCTCAGTCCTCTTACAATATCGCTCCCCCTTCCCCAAACACATCCTCTCGCCTGACACAGAGCATTGCCTAACATGAGGTGAATAAGGGGGGACGAGCTAAAAGGAAACCAGCAAACAGAGCTGTTCTAATACCAACATGAGGAAATGCTGTGGATTTTACAAAGGAGAACATTGATCTTCACTAGGAAGATCACAAGAAGAGAAAAAGAAGATAGATTCAACAGAGAACTTGATACCCCGCCAATTCAGAGGATTGAACCAGGCCCTCAGGATGCTGAAATGAGAATCTAATAAAACGGCAATTGATGTAATCAAGACTAACGGCAGGTCGAGATGTGAAAGTGAATTTAAAAGGACTGAGTATTGATTCTCCGGCGCTAGTACAATGTTGACCAGCAAAGAGGATACATCCTAACCCCTCTCTCCGTTTACGACATCAAGTGAATTTCATAAATTGCCAATAGATTTGTCTTTTCTGCAAGGCAGGAATTTCTCTTGGTGGGTATATGAAGTTTTTTTTTTTTTTTTAAGAACTTGGCTATAAATCAGTAGCTTCTAAATACAGTAGCTTCTGTATTTAGAAGCTACTGTAAAATCTTTCCTCCCTCCCCCTTCCTCCTTCCCTCTTTCCCTCCTCCCTCTCCTTTTTCCCGGCATATTTACCAACATCTCTTTCGTACAAGACATAATAGCACAAATAGAGTTTTTTTTTTACTCAGCAGCGTAAGAAATATGAATATATACAATACAAAAAAGGTCTATCATTTATTGAATACTTATTTATCAGGTACTATTTTAAGCTCTTTATACATATCAATTAATCCTCTCAACCACCTTAAAAGGTAGGGACCACTATTTTCCTTACAAAATGAAGAAACGGAGACACAGTGGTTCAGTCACTTCCTCAAGATCACAATCAGAAGTTGGAAAACAAAGCGATTGGCCTCGCTGCAAGAAGGACCCCCCAGGCACCTTGAGTTCGGTGTAAATTATCAAATGGGGCAGCTGCTGGGAAGAACACTGGAGCAGAAGTCCTGAATTTGAAACCTGCCTGACCTTGGGCAAGTCTTTTACCCTTTGTTTTTGTAGTTCTGATCAACTGGGGAGGTTTTTTTAATACTGTGAAGGCCCATTGCAATATTTGATATGGAATGACCAAAGCTTGGTGGGACGGGTTCCAGCACAGCTAGCTTCTGTGGCAGCCGTGAGCCCATGCTCTGTCTTCTGTGCACAGGCTGGATCTACAGCCTCAGTTAAAACCTGTTCATGTGCATCAACCTGTCCCTTCAGTGCAGCTGAGTCCCAAGGAGGATGTGGGGTCTGGAGGAGCTGCTCTGAGGAACTTCCAAGGAGAGAAAGGTCAATGGCTTTTCTCAGGAGAATTTCTCCAGAACTTACTTACTTTCTTTCTTTTTCTTTCTTTCTTTCTTTCTTTCTTTCTTTCTTTCTTTCTTTCTTTCTTTCTTTCTTTCTTTCTTTCTTTCTTTCTTTCTTCCTTCCTTCCTTCCTTCCTTCCTTCCTTCCTTCCTTCCTTCCTTCCTTCCTTCCTTCCTTCCTTTTCATTTATTTTTGTTTAGAGATATGGGAAGAGAGGGAGAAGGAGAGGGAGAGAAACATTGATGTGTGAGAGATACATCAACTGGTTGCCTCTTGCATGACCCCAACTGGGGACCTGGCCCACAATCTAGGCATGTGCCCTGACTGGGAATTAAACCGACAAGCCTTTGGTTCACAGGCCAGTGCTCAATCCACTGAGCCACACCAGCCAGGGCTATCATCTTTCTTAGACTAGCAACTTCTACACCTTCATAAGAAATTACCAAGACAAGTCTGCTTGTGGCAAGATACAAGGGAGGAGAAGCCAGACACGAACAGTCATGGATTGTGTGATTCCATTTACGTAAAATGTCCAGAATAGGCAAATCCATAGAGACAGAAAACGGGTAGTGTTTGCCAGGGGCTGGCAGGGGGCAGGGGGTGGGGAGGATTGTGGAGTGACTGCTAATGGATATAGGGTTCTATTTGGGGTGATGAAAATGTTCTGGAATTTGATAGTGGTGATAGTTGCACAATGAATTTACAATACTACATACTACTGAATAGTACACTGAAAAGGGTGGATTTTCTGATACATAAATTATGTCTCAATGTTAAAAAAGATAAAGTGAAGAGAGGAGGCTCCCAGCAAGGTTCCCATTGCTATGGAAGATTTCCTCATCGTGGAAGTCTCTTTGAGTGGAGGGGAAGCCATAAGGACTCAGAGCTTCAGAGAATGTAACTCTTTGAGGGCCTGTCTGGGCTGTTTGAGGAGCAGAGTCACAGAGGCTGGCCCCCAGCCCAGACAACCAGCACAGAGAGAGGCAGAGAGACCCACCCGGTCCCTTTCCTCACTGGACAACAATCCTCAGAAAGTTAAAGCAATATCAGCTACTGCAGAGGGGACCCAGGTGGAGTTTCTCTCTTTGAAAGCACACCCCAAATGCTTCAAGACAGTCACTAGGAGAGGAAGCTACGATTCAGATGTGGCAGTAGGCTGTGGTTCGGTGGGATGTGGGGCACGGTGCTCCCCGTCAATGTCAGTCTGCAGTTGAAGAGTGGAAAGACTCCCTGACTCTTTGCACTTTCCCTTGTGGCTTACCTCAAGCACATGCACACGCTCTCTTCCCTTTGGAGGAGGCCTTGGGAGGAGAATTTGTTCTTTTTAAATAAAGAAAATATTTTTCTACACACTCAGTGTCTATACAGTCAGTCATTGCTGGATTTACCTACTACCTGGCCCCAGGCAGCCCCAGGATCTGGGTTTATGTGGCTCCTGGGGAAGGGGAAGTGCCTTCAATGCTTAGTGAGTCAACACCCAGGCCTAAGTGTCCCACTGAAGACTGGCAGCATGGGCAGGGGTCTGGCATAGGGCCAGGGCTCTCGCAGTCTTCCTTACTGAGGTCTTACCATCTCCCCAGGAAGCTGCCCAATTACGTGGGGGTCCCTGCTCTTGTAAGACCCAGAATGGGTCTTGTTCATTAGATACTAAAGTCCAAGAGCTTTTCAAAGGCTCAGAAAATGTCTGGTTATTGGAACTAAGTCCATGGGCTCCAAAGTATAAAAAAAGAGAATTGCAAAACTGAACTGAATAAATGTTTGTGTTCACAAAATCTAATAGCCATCTTCATTCACTGTTAAAATTAATATGCACAAACCCTTCCATTTGAAAAGAGTTAGATTCTCTCATTTAGCAAGAATTTCTGAGTATAATAATGTTTGCTAAGTCATCCTTGGTCAGAAAAAGCAAACACACAAACAACTAGTGGCACCAGGTGCAACTCTGGAACAATGAAGGAGTGACATTCACGTCATGCCAAGTAACCTAAAGCAGGGCTTCTCAAATGTTCATGTGCCTGTGAATCACCTAGTGGTCTAGTTCAAATGCAGTTCTGATTCACATGAACAAATGAATGGGACTGAAGTTGGGTTTTTAAAAAATTCCTCCCAGATGGGGTAAAGCTAATGCTGGTGGTCCCCAGGCCACATTTTGTGTAGCTAAGCTCTAAATCATGCTTTCATGTATTGCTTCTTGTTCCAGAACTCCCAGTGCCCTCGGCTAACCTCAGCACTAAGGCCAAGTTCTCCCTCTTCATCACGTATGGATACTTAGACAATGACCCCTCTCTCCAGCTGGGGTCCCACTGAGCTCTCTGTCCAGAAAATCCTTATTCCAGCTCTTAGGACTTTGCATGAGCTGCTTCTGTGCTTGTAATGCACCCCGTTTTGGTCTCTGCCAAGTGAGATCCTTTATACCCTTCGGCGTCCAACTTAACTGCAGCTTCCTCCGTGAAATCTGCCCCAAACTTGCCAGCTAGTATTGCTTCCTTCCTTCCCTGAACTCACTTGCTGTAACCTTCAGTTTGGCTCTGATTATATCCTCTGTCATGTCATTAGCTGACTCTTTTGAGGATGTCTGTCTTATTTCTCTAAGTAGGCTGTAAGGCCCTGGCGGACGCTGTTAAGGTTTCCCATTTTTTCTGTAGTCTAGACCTGGCTCTGCCATTAATTAACCACATCATCTTAGAAAAATCACTTTATTTCTCTGAGCCTTGGGTCCCTCATTTGTAAAATGAGGAGTTGAACTAGCTCGCAGTCTGCTGAAAGCCTGTCTGCCTCCAAGACTCCTTGGTTCCATATGGTTCTGACTGCCCCACGTTGCCTGGGACATGGTTGACATCCAAGAGCACACCTAGTGGATTTAATTAAATTGAAATTTTAAGCAAGGAAAGGCTATATGTCCCCAGAGAGGTCGTGGATAAATGGCCCTGGGGCAAGGCAACAAATCATGGGCTGTAGGAGAGATTCCTTCTTCCTGTGCCTCCCCCACTTCTTGGAGGCCTCTCCTCTGCGTCTGGAATTTGCCATCTCTTATTAGCGCTAGGTGCTTCCCTCCTTCCATTTTTTACCAAGACTACAGAGAAAATTAAAAAAAAAAAAACAGTGAGGGAAATGCATGTCTGAGGGTGTGAGAGAGAAACAGGAAAGGCAAGGGGTGGGAGAGAGGGAATGGGGGAGGAGGGAAAGGGGCGGAGGAGGAGAAGAGCAGAACATGAGGTCATAATCTGGAGGGACCAGACTTTGCAGAAATCATCTGTCACAGCAACCTAGCCACCAGAAGATGTAAATAAATTAAGATGGTAATTCCATCTCAGATTTGTGGTGTTGTGAACAGCTCTTCCAAGCTCGACTCTCACGGTGTGTGATGTCACCCACATGCCTTGATGGAATTAGAGCCCTAATTTATTTATGGTTGGGGATACGCTATTCCTTATGGCATTGCAATTGTCTTTATTTTATAGGCTGCTTGAAGCAATTTAATATGGTTGGATCCCGCAGAGGATGCATACCAGCAGAAACTCAACAGGTGAGCACTGGCTGGCTAGAGACGCCACAGCGTCCCCTCTGCACGGACAGCCAGCTGCCCACAGCCATGGCAGGCCTGCCAAAAAATGGGCCTTCAGACTTTTTCCTCTTCCTCAGGGGCATCTCTCTCAGGAAACAGGGACCTCTCCAGTGTGGTAGTCAGGAGCCGTCACCGCAGGGGTCGTCGTCACAGAGTCCTGGCCACGCAACTGTGGAAACAAACCCCCAGCAGGATCAGAAGGGGCCAGAGTTGGAGAATAACCACTCCACGCTTGGAACTGAAGCAGGACATTGTTCAAACCTCTCCACACCATGCACGGAGGGGCCCAGGCCAGCAAACAATGTAAGAATTTGGAGGTAGAAGCCCTGTATACAAGCTTTGGCTTGGCCACAATGTCTTGTCCTGGGCATTCCACGTCATGAAACTCCAGTCCTTACAGGTGAAATGGAAATAATATTTTCTACGTATTGAAATGGCCAAATGCTGATGCAGCTAACATGCTTTGATTGACTCTGAGTGCAGCTCCAACCTGGGGAGGTGACCTCACTTGTAGCACAAGCCCTCCTCTGGAAGCTCTTGAACTCCCAAGGGAACCAAACCTCAGGACAGTACAGCCACCCACTGATATCCCACATGCCCTGCATTTGACCAGTCGTCACCATGGAGACTGACTGAGTGCTCTCTTGTCGAATACCCGGACACTAGACTTCCCCAGGCTACATTCCAGGGGTCCTCTCTCTCTGTGACCTTTCCTCTCATCCCTCTTCTGTAGGAGTGATTCACATGCTTTGCTCACTCAGTAGTTTTATACATTAACTTGTCTTTTCTGAGCATTGTAAGCACTCATTGTATCCTGGAGCAATGTTTTTCTTCTTCAGTTTCAAGTTTCTGGAATGTTCTGGAGTCTCACTTGAGGAAGAAACAGCTAGGTGCAGAAAGAAACTGTAGTTGAGCCCTGACTGGTGTGGCTCAGTTGCTTAGGTGTTGTCCTGCAAAACAAAAGGTTACCGGTTTGGTCCCCACTTCAGTCTCCAGTCAGGGCACATGTGAGAGTTAACTGATGGATACTTCTCTCACACATCAATATTTCTCTCCCTGTCTTTCTCCCTTCCTTCCCCTCTCTCTATAAAATAAATAAATAAAATCTTTTAAAAAGGAACTAGAGTTGAGATTATATTACTTAACTATATCCTAATTCCTAGGAGACATAGCTATATGTATTTAGAGAAATAGTCAAATGATGAAAGAATGGGAGAAAGGAAGAGAGAAAGAAAGAAAGAAAGAAAGAAAGAAAGAAAGAAAGAAAGAAAGAAAGAAAGAAATGTTATACAACTGTACATCTTAGCATATACTGAAATTTCCTTACCTGTGAAGTGAAGAGTCTTCACCAAATGTCTCTGGTAGTCACATCAGATATCCTGCAGATCTATAGTTTATGCCACCATTGGTGATACATTACATAAGGTTCACTACTCATAGTAGATACCATTAATTAACCACAGCACTATTCTATGTGCTTCAAACAATGCCTTCCTAAATCGTGTTAACCACATGAGATATAGCCCATTTGCCTCCTGGGTTTACTCATTCAGCCATAAAACTATTGCTGAATAACCACTTTTTCTACTTAAAAAATGTATTTTACTACCTTCTCTATCCCCTTAGCTCCCTCAGAGACCATAAACATGAGGGAAATTCTTTAAGAAAAATACAAAATGCAGTGGATAAAATGGTGTTTAGATGAGGAGCGGCATCACGGAAGAAGTAACACTTGATATACTACCAAAACTAATAACCACTCCATTTAGCAGAGGACCTGCTACATGACAGGCATTGAGCTTTCCCTTGGTCTTCCCAATCTTAACAACAATTCTTTGAGATATTTGTTATTTTTCTCACCTTACAGATAAGGAAACTGAGGCTCAGAGGAGCTAAGTCATTTGCCCAGGGTCATACAGCATATGAGCCTCAGAGCTGGGATTCGCCACTGAAGGCCACAGTGGGTAGAATTTTCACAGGTAGAAACAGAGGAGAGGAGACAGAAGAGGCTCTGATTAGTAACCCCCCAAAATGAAATATTTAGGTATAGATCCAACAAAATATATACAAGTTTATATGAGGAACACTACGAAGCTCCGATGAAAGATATCGAACATGTCAGACCCTGATGAAAGGCATCTCCATCAAATAAACGAAGAGATATTCCATGTACATGAATAGAAAGACTCAATATTGTCAAGATTTCAGTTCTTCCAACTTTCTCTGAAGATCTGATACAGCCCCAATCAAACTCACAGAAAGTCATTTATGGGTATTGACAAACTGATTCTAAGGTTTCTATGGGGAGGCAGAAGACCCAGAATAGCTAACACAATATTGACAGAGAATGACAAAGTCAGAGGACTGAAGCTACCAGATGCCAAGACCTACAGTGAAGCCACAGTAATCAAGACAATGTAGTCCTGGCAAAAGAACAGACAAACAGAATCAGTAGCACAGAACAGAAGACCCCAGTAACAGACCCACATAATTGTAGTCAACTGATCTTTGGCCAAGGAGCAAAGGTAGTCTTTTTGACAAATGGTGCTGGAACAACTGGATATCCATATGCAAAAAAATAAATCTAGACATAGACCTTACACCCCTCATAGGTAGAACTAGAGGGGAGGAGATGGAAGAGGCCCTAGGAAAAGGAAATTGGATGACTGCTTAAAACACATTGCAATTAATATGCAAATGATCCATGAATAATCAGATCAATATAAGATGAGCACATAAAGAAAACTGAGCCGTTGGAAGGCAGTGGGTTCATCCCAGAGCAGACAAGCCACCTACGGTCATGGAGCGCTTACCTGGGCCAAGAGGAAGAAGCAATCAATCTGCTAGGAAATTCTTGCAGACTGGGGAGCCCTGCCTGTGCCCTATTCCTGCAATCTCATTATAGAACTGGTCAGGCCTCGATGCTGGGCTTGTGTACTCCCTCCCCGGGAGGGCTTCGAGGATGGACAGTGACTGGATGGGCAGGTTCCAGGGTGGGAACCTGGAAAATAATGTTGGTATTCTGCAAAATAATTTCTTGAGGCAGCTATGAACAATTGGTGGGGGTGGGGACAAATGGCAGTGCGAGATTCTGAGTGGGAAACGACAGAACAGGACAACCCCTAAGATCCACTTCCAGTAACCTGAGCAGGTGGGGGGATGGTGCCATGAGGAGGGAATAAAGAATTTGGAGGCCAGTTCCAATCCCGATGTTAATAGAATTTCTGGGCCTTCTGGCTGAGGAGGCAGAGTGAGGGAAAGGCTCCCTAATAGCTAGCCAGTTTCAGAATGGTTGCTGAAGTGATGGCTGGTGTCCTCTTCGGGGGCAGCTGAGGATTAATGGGCTACTACTCAGTGAGAGACAACAGAGAGGACCCTCAGTGAGTGGGGGCTCCACAGTCAGGGTGTCCTATCCATCACTCCAACTCCTGGGCCTCAGCTTCCTCATTTTTTAAAAAAAATATTTAATTTTATTATTTATTTTTAGATGGAGGGGAAGAGAGGGAGAAAGAGAGGGAGAGAAATATCAATGTGTAGTTGCTTCTCATGTGCCCCAATCTGGGAACCTGGCCTGCAACCCAGGCATGTGCCCTGACTGGGAATAGAACCGGTGACCCTTTTGTTCACAGGCTGGTGCTCAATCCACTGAGCCATGCTAGCTGGAGCTTCCTCATTTGGAAATGAGACTCTTGGGTTAGGTGACTGCCCAGTATGCCTCCCAATTCTGTATGCCTCCCAATTCTGCCTCCCAATATGCTTCCCAATTCTGTGTGCCTCCCAGTATGCCTCCCAATTCTGTATGCCTATAAATTCTGTCCTTCATGAGAAGACACAGATAGCCCTTGTCTTTAAGAACCTGGAGTGGAAGTAAGGAGGCTCAGACAGAGCACACCAGCGTGGAAATGTATTGCTCAGACAGCAAATGTGGAGAGGAGGGGGTGAGCTGCGGCAGCTGGGCAATGCTTGGGGAAGCTCAGAGCTGGGGCCTGAGGGACAGGGCTGAGTGGAAACAGTCTCTGGGACACAGGTCAGACTCTGGCTGTGGTGATGATGCCAGATCCATAGCTACCCAGGTGTCTCCCCATTCTCACAGTGGCACCAGAGGGTCCTAGGTCGGGAGCTGCTGCGGCCTCAGAGACCCTGCTCCTTTTGAGCTCGGTGGCTCCCTGCCTGTTTGGGCCACCAAGACGCTAACCTGCGGGCCTGGAGAGAAGGCTCAGCCAGCATCTTGAACTCATTTTCCAGCATGAGGGGGTCTGGTTTTATGTCACAGTCCAAGGCACGTGTTTACTCAGCTTCTCTGCTCCCCAGCCCAGGGAAAGATAACTGAACTTGATGGATAACCACTAATTGGATCATTACCTTCATTTCGAAATGATTGCCCCCGGCCCCTGGGGGCATTAGTTCCGAACTGGGGCCCCCAATCCAGCCCAAGGCAGGCTGGGGAGCGGAGGATGGTTCCATCAGTTCAGACTCTGGCAGCACTGGGACCCCATGAGGGCTTGTAGCTGTGCTGCTGCCAAACTGTCCCCTCCACACAGCCCGCTCCCCAACCCCTCCTGGATTCCACGTACCCAGCGAGTCAACGTGCACCTTGCTCCTGCTGGCACACCTTCTCAAGTGCCCTCTGGTCCTTGAGCCCAGGGCTCCCAAAGAATGCCAGTTCACGCACCCCCCCCTCTGCCTTTCAGAGGACCCCTTCCTTCGGTGCTCTGCCTCCCCGGTTCTTTTGTACACAATTTACTGCCCCAGACAGAGAACAGGGTCCTGGAAGGCAGGCTCACCTTCTGTTTCCTTGGTGCCCTGGCATTGCTGGAACTGGGCTGGGCACACCGTGGTGGCTTGTTGGTTGATTGATGCTATGGGGCAGGAGGCACAGGCAGGAAGGGAGGGCAATTGATTCCAGCTGAGGAAGAAGGGAGCAGGCGCAGGCTGAGGGTAATGGATGCCGAGAGGGTCGGGGCTGGAGGCTCAGTAGTGCTGAAGGAGCCCCCACACCTCTGCCCTCTGTGGCTCAGACCTGCGAGCTTGGGTTAAAAAAGTAGTTTATGGAAGAACTCTCTCTGAGAGTGATTAAAGAAATGGCCGTAACTCCTGGGATAAAATACGACAGCCATTAAAAATGCTTTAAAGAATGTTTAATAATGTTGGGAAGTATTCATACCAAATGAGTGAAAAAAATCGTCACAAAAGATAATGTACAATATAATTCCATCAAAAAATGTTAAAGCATACAGATAGGAAATCGGCGGCTGACATGCACTGGGCCCTATAACATGCCCTGCATTGTGCTATGTCATCTCAGGCAGTCTTCCTACCAATCCTAGGAGCTGGGTGCCAGCTCATTTTACATAATCCTAATCTATATATGTGGAAACTGAGGCACAGAAATGAAGTACCTTCTCCAACTTTCTGTCTTGAAGCCATTAGAACTCTGAGTTTATTCTGGTGCCTAGAGAGCCCTCATACAGAAGAATCAGGTCAAAATTGTCTAAAGCCACGTTCTATGGAGAGATGCTGGAGGTCTGCTGTGTGGAAGAAGCGTCAGCTGTGCTTGGTGTGTCCGTAGGTGGGGGGCGGGGAGGCCGACTGTGGCTGACTAGGAGGAAGAGCAACTTCCTGACTGCGGCTGGACAGGGAGGAAGCCTGCGCCCCGGATGTGAGTGAGAATGAGCTGGGGAGGGGATTTCACGTTGGGATGACCTCTGAGGACTTCTGATCCTCACAGTCTAGAATTGCCACCCTGGGAATGAAATCCAGGGCATTCTTTGGCCAGGTCCCTGGGCAGAGAATCCAGGGACTCAGGAGCTGTTCTTTCACCCCTATTATGGACTGAATGTTTGGGTCCCCCCAATACATAAGTTGAAAACCTACTCCGCAATGTGATGGTATTAGAAGGTGGGGCCTCTGTTAGATGATTTGTAGTAGCTGAGGGCATGAGGGTGGGGACCTCATGAATGGGATTAGTGCCCTTATAAGTCAGGAGAGAGCTTGCTTCCTCTCTCACCCTTAGCCTTGTGAGGATACAAGAAAACAGCCATCTGCATTGCAGAAGAGGGCTGTCACCAGAACACCACTGTCCTGGCATCCTCATCTTATACTTCCAGCCTCCAAATGGTGAGAAATAAATTTCTGTTGTTTAAGCCCCATAGTCTCTGCTACTTTGTTATAGCAGCCCAAGCTGCCTGAAGAGCACCCTCTTGGCGAGGGGTGCCTTACCCAGACACTCCTTCAGATTTCCTTGAGAGAGTACAGACCACGGACACTTCTAGTCCTCGCTGTCTCTCAAACACATATGTGCTCCATGAGCTAAACACCCTGGAGCCCAAGATCAAGTTTTATAACATTTCCTACATTGGGGCACCCAGGGCAAGCTTGGGCAATGAAACTGAACATTTTAGAGAAGGGTCGTGCTAACCTGATAACAATGTTATCCTGCAGAAAAAATGCTTACGATAGAGAGACTAAGTCTCTTTTTGCCTTCTGTGGCTTCCTAAATGTTACATAAATGCAACCAATCTGGGCCTGGGTGGTCTGAGAGGTGTGTGTGTAGTGGAATGGGGGTGGGGCCATGTCATCTGACTGAGATATGCAGAGTCCACTCATATTTCTCTGGGCAGTGTCCTGACCTTTAAAAAGGACACTGGGCTGAGTAATTCAAGCTGACATCATCCTGTTGTCTCACAGTGCCCACTGGTGTTGATGGTGGTGTTTGGTGATCAGTCAACCAGCATGTCTTTATTGCCTGGTAATTGTATATCCAGCCGTGTATGTGCATGTGTGTATGTGGGCACATGTGTACATGTTTGTGTGTGTGTTTGAGTGTGTGTGTGTGTTTGAGGGGTTGGGGCATGAAGAGAAGGCACAACCCTGCTCTGGAAGTAAGATGGACCCAGGAGGAAACCATTCACAGGAAATCCAAAAGTCTGGACACTGTCTGTTATGAGTCGGGGGAGAAAAGCATTGCTTGTCTGGCCGGAAGAGTCGAACATGAAGCAGCGTGTGCCTGCTGTCTGAAAAAGCCCTGGGTGACTCTATGACTCTTACGCTTAGTAAGATGCCCTTTTACCCTGTGTTTTTTGTTTTTTTTGTTTTTTTTTTTTAAAGATTTTATTTATTTATTTTTAGAGAGGGAAGGGGAGAGAGAGAGAGAGAGAGAGAGGGAGAGAAACATCAATGTGCGGTTGCTGGGAGACATGGCCTGCAACCTAGGCATGTGCCCTGACTGGGAATCGAACCTGCGATGCCTGGTTCGCAGCCCGCGCTCAATCCACTGAGCTATGCCAGCCAGGGCTACCCTGTGTTTTAAAGGTGGTCATTGAATGTTCCTCCGATGGGGAAGGATTTGACGTGAAAACAGATGCAAGCTCAGACCCTGGCACATTGGTCAGCTCCTCAGGCTACGTCTCTCCTTCTTCATGCCCTCTCCTTCTCTGTAGTTCTTTACCCCTCACTCCCCTGGAGTTAAACCTGTGGGGCAAATGCTCCTCTTATTCTGCCCCTTACACAGCATTGTTTTTCTTTCTGGCGGGGAGTGGGGTGACGTGTGCAGGTATTGAACACCTTGAATGAGAGAGCCTTGGTGCTAGGCCCTGTTCGGTTGAAAGGTGAGTGAGACTCAGTCTTTATCCTCGTGGGTGACACCACAGAACCACAAGGATGGGGGTCAAGGATGGCACTGCAGCTTCATGCTTGGGTAGCATGGGTGCTGTGAGCAGAGGTAGGGAGTGTGAGAGACAGGGGATGGTTTGTGGGTGAGGGGATGGAAGGGTCAGTGTTTGCCCAGCCTGACTTTGGAGAACTTTTGATAGAACCAGGTGGCAATACAAAGCATCATCCAAGCCCAGAATGCTTGACCTTTCTCACCGACCCTGGTATAGACTGACCAGGCGGGATGCAGCCTGACATCCAACCCATTCTCTGTTCTTCCTTGCCCTTCCTCCACAGAAACCTGACCTCCTCCCCTGACGTCTCTGGCTATTTACTCCTGGGTTCCATGGGAAGCATCCAGAATGCCACCATATGCAGGGATGTCTACCCAGTCTGTGGTGAAAACGGTGCGAGGCCCTCTGGCCTGACCTGGCAGTGGTCCTCTCTCTTTTCCCCTCTGAGACGTTGCCCCCTCCCCAGTGTGTAAGGAGAGCCCATCCAGAGTGCCCGCATCTGCCTGGGGCTGATTCTCAAGGCTCCTCTGACTGGTTTGATGCGACCTGGTGCTGATCAGCTCGTTTCCTCATCTCCCGCGACATGGTCTGTCCTTGGATGCCAGGTTTCTTCCCGTGTCCTGACCTTGCCCTCCTCCTTTCCTTAGGAGCTTCAGGCCCAGGAGAAGGTGTGGGCTCCACAGGCTTTGCCAGTGCCTCCTTTAAATTCACCGGCTAGTTTTAGCTGGTGGAAACCAGTCAGTTCTAGATTGCACACCATCCTTCAGGCAGCTCAGCCTCCCTATGTATTTATTTAACATACATTAACCCACTTATTATAGGCTAGCACTGTTTCAAGTTGTGGAGCTCCTACTGGTCTTTCAAGTCCTTCGGTCTGATGGCAGACTTGACTGTGATGGTGGGAGTGGTGTTGGAGGTCCGGGCACCCCCAGTGACCATTTTCTTGCAGGAACCACAGTGCCAGATCTGCACAGCCCATCTCTTCATCTTGGTTTTGCCACAGAAGGAGCAAGTGTTCTTGGCGTGTGGGCCGATCTCAGTTTTCTTCATCATTTTCCTGAGGGAGGCGCCATAATGGGCCCTGTAGTTACCAATAATTATGAGCTCCTTGGTGTGTTCAGTTATGTTGCTGCAAACTAGGTTGGAACCCAGAGAGGCAGCTGCCCTCTCCTAAATGATTCCTCTGATGTACCTTTATTTTGCTGTGTATAATGTACACTTTTTTTGCCAAAAGTTTTGAGGGAAAAATAAAAAATGTGCATTATACATGGGATACTACCTGAAATACCTCATATCTGTTCTTGTGTTTTGTAATTATTTGTTACATAAAATGTCTTGTACCATAATATGTTCAAAAATAAATGCTAAAATTCCTTTATAATACAAAAATAAGTATCTGAATATAAGTAAATAAGTAACTGAATTAAAAAATTAGAAGAAAAGATTCCCCCCCGAAAGTTTGGGCCAAAAATGTGGGAGCACATGCATGGCAAAATACGGTACTCCATGGGGCTGGTTCTAATTCTTGGCCATCACTGTAATCTTGCTGGTCAAAGTGACAACTGCCATCTTGTGTCTTCCCAATGGCACGAAGTATCTTTAGCTCTTCTCTTCCCTTCCCCCACTCTTTCTTGTATCCATCCAGAGAAGGAAGGGAAAAAACCACGAGCTGGGTATTTTATATGATTTCTGTTTCTGTTTTCTCATTTAAGCCTCTCTCCTACTTGGTGCTATTCTTTTCCACAAACAAGTCTGAGGCTCAGAGAGTTATCACAGCTGTCCAAGGTCTCACCTGTGGTGAGGCTGAGCTAAGTTAGAAACTAGTCTTTCTGGTTCCAAGGCCCCAGCTTGAGTTTTGTTGTGGGTCAAATTGTGTCCCTCAAAAAGAATACTGAAGTGTTAACACTTTGTACTTGTGAATGTAATCTTACTTGGAAACAAGGTCTTTGCAGATGAGAAAAGGTTGACAGGAGATCATACTGGATTAGGGCGAGCCCTAGTCCATCAATTTTCAACTGGTGTGCCGGTGTGCCGGTGTGCCACTGTACTCTGGTGTGCCACGAGAACCTTTAAAACATACAATACCAGACAATTTAGTCAGGGGCACCAGCTTCTTTTCCTTTAGATTGTCAAAAAAAAAAAGACAACAGCTAACACAACGATAGCCGTCCAGAGTGAATGCTCTGTCTTGAACCATAAATATATAGGTCATTGAAAAGAGTTGCATCTTATGGGTCAAGTTGCATTACAAGGTTGCATCTGATTGGTTAATTCTTGGTACCAGAAACCCTTATGTACAAGTATAGGCCCCTGATTTTTTAAAAAAGTCACTCTGGAGCAAAATGGTAGGTAATTATTATTATTATTATTTTTTGGTAAATCAATCAAAATCATACCCTTTTTCTGGTCAAACTGGCAAAAAATATCACATATATATTTTGGTGTGCCATAGAATTTTAGTAATTAGTTTATGTGTGCCATGAGATGAAACCAGTTGAAAACCGCCGCCCTAACCCAATGGCTGGGGTCCTTCTGAGAAAGTTGAGACAGAGACGGAGACACAGGGAGAATGCCATGGGAAGATGGAGGCGGAGATTGCAGTGATACCTGCACAAACCAAAGAAGGCTTCAAGTGCTGGGCGGGGTTGGGGGGGCACGGAGAGACATGGAGCAGATTCTCACTCAGAACACCCAGGTGGGACCAATGCTGCAAATACTTTGATTTTGGACTTCTACCTTCCAGAACTGTCAGAAAAGAAATTTCTGTTGCTGTAAGCCACCCAGTTTATAGTCATTTGTTATACTAGCTTGAGGAAAACAATACAGTTTCTTATATATCAGTTCAAACCCAGAATACCTCTTTTCTCTGGCCTAAAACCAGCAGAGTTCTTCAGAACCCACTCTCAGAATCCTTCTCTCTGGGGTTGGCCCAGATCTGGTTAAAAGGTTTATTGCATGAGTCCATCCGAGAGCTGCCTCAGGAGGCGGCAGAGGCCAATGGATGAGTGAATGGCTCATTCTTGTGGCCCCCAGAGAAGGCTTTGTGGAGGCAGAGGCCTGATGCAGAACAGAAACTGGAGATGTAGGATAAAGAGCTGATTTGAGTGGGAACAGAGCACAGCGCATGTAAAAGCACCGGGCGTGATAAGGCATGGTGTTCATTACATTGTAGGCGGTCAATTAATGTTAGTAAAGAAAATGAAAGAGTGCAAGAGCCTTGAAAGCAGTTGGAACCGGGTGCGAAGCACTGTAAACGTGCTGGACCCACATGTTAGGTAAGAGCATCGTTAACGACATTGATTCGAGTGAATGGTCAAAGGCAACTGGGGAAACCCAGCCCTTAGCCTCAGAAGTCATGGGTTCCGGCTTTGACTCTGCTGCTTTCTGGTGAAGTTGGGGAAATTATTTCTCTCTCTGAGCCTCAGTTCCCTCAACTGTAAAGTGGAGATGATAAATGTCTCTTAGATTACAAAGTTAGGAAGATGGAATGGCAAAGAATTTGAAAGTACTTTACAAGCGGCAAAGCCAATATGAACATAAAGTAGTATTCATCTTATTACTGACTAGCCTCTTTCCCATCCTGTGAATGCTCCATACCCATTTGTACCTCTCAGTCTCTGCTCATGGTCTCTTTTTCCAATTGGAAGTCCCCCTGTGTCAGTTAGGATGAGATTTGGATACAAGGAACAGAAAACCCAAGGCAACAGTGGTATGCTTCTGTCTCATGTGATAGTCTGCAAGCACGCCAGGGCTGGTGTGGGTGACTCAGCATCTTTCCGTTTTGCTGCTCTGCTGTGTGGTTGCCATTTCTAAGATCCCTTTGTGGCTTGAAATAGCTGCTGGAGCTCCTTCATACATCCACATCTCAGCAAGAAGGAGTAAAAAGAGAGGGCAGCTTACTGTCTTCAAAGGCACTCTCTAGAAGCTGCCTATACCTCCTTTTTAATATATTCCATTGGCCAGAACTTAATCACATGGACACATCTATCTTCTGGAGTAACTGAAAAGTGCGGTTTTTATTCTGGGTGGTCATGTGCCCAGGTAAAACTCAGGGTTCCGTCATCATTGAAGGAGGAGAGGGGAATATTTAGGAAGAACAGCATCTCTATCATTTCATTCATTTCTCCTCCATGGACCCATATTTCATTCTTTAAGATCAAGTCAAGTTTGTCTGCAAAATAAGGAGTTTGTGTCACTTGGGAGTTGCAGAGCAAGTCCACGGGCATACAGAAGCTTTGTATGGATCGTCTCATTTAGTCTGCGGCCCAGCTCTGTGGGATGGACACTATCATTGCCTCAGTGTTTTAGATGAGGAAATGTGGCTCAGAGATCTTTGCAATGTCACGGATTAGGTTTCCTAGGATGCAAACTCTGAGATGGAAAGTACCAATTAGTGGGCAGGACATGCATCAGAGAGTGCTTTTGGGGCTAATTCCTGTGGAAGAAGGGAGGGGATGGAAGCACGACGGGGCAGAGGGAAGCTGGGCTGAAATATAGTTCCAATAAAGGTCTCGGCTGGCTCCCCAGGGACCTCTGGAGCTGGGATAGCTCTGCAGAGCTGTTCCAAGTTGGCACTGGGAGGACAGACCTTTAGAAACTAATGCTGGTCATTCACCCATTGAACACAGGCTGCCCCCAGAAGAAGGACTGACGTGGAGCAAATCAACCACTCTCTTCAGCTAAAACAATCCCTGAGAAGGCGTGGAGCTGAGGGCTCCGGGCTGGCAGCACCTCCAGTGCCTGCAGGTGTAAGTCCTTCTTTCTTGAAGCAGTGCTCTGGAGGGATCAGAGTCCCACATAAAGCCACTTAATGAAGCCTACACTGGCAACAAGGGAGAGAGACAGGACTAGAACCAGGACATCTGACTCACAGCTAAATGGTTTGCTCCAAGTCACAGCTAGATAGAAATGCCCACCATTCAAGCACCTCATCTGCATATTAAATCAATCTGCTATGTTGCCTCTTTAGAGTCTCTGCTGGTACCTTCTTCTGGAAACTTTACCTCTAGGTTTCCTATGCACTGCGTTCTTTCTTCTCTCTGAGCAAACCCTGGCAGCTAATGGTACTCTAGCTGAACTATATCTAGTCAGTCAAAGCAGTGCTTTGTTAACAAGGTCTCCTGGGGGCTCAGCCCTCTGCTGGGTGGAATGGGACTCTGAAGACAGAATCCCGCTCCAGCAGAGATTTAGGCTGTTTGGAGAGCCATGGCCACCCTTCATGTAGGTGACGATGGCAGGAGAGAGTGGCACAGTGAGGGCCGCCCTGTGAGTCCTGTCTGTCATAGTTTCCAGAGGAAGGAAGGGCCAACCATGGCTGGATCAGGAGGTCTGTGCTCCCACCTCCTCTGCACTGCCTGACCACCGCAGTCTCCTGGAGGCTGGGGCCAGATTTTCTCCCATTGGGAACCATCTGGCGCTCAGTAAGTGGGAAGGGATTTTAGAACCATAGGACTGGAGAAAGACAGTCACATTTCTCATCTTAGAGATGAGAAAACAGAGGCACAGAAGGCAGTGTGACCTGCCTAAGGTGACACAGCCAGGTGGCGGTAGCCTGGCTGGATTGAGAACCTGGGCTTCCTGACTCCTGGCCTCATCTACTGCCCTGAGCTGTCCTTGCTAAATGAGGGCCCAAATGCGAACTTTAGGCTGGTCCCTGCCTTCTGGAATTTCAGCAAAGACCTCAGGACTGTCATTGTCACAATGAGGGAGAAACATAACACCAGAGAGGGAAGAGAAGGCCCATGGAAACACCCCACAGAACTCTATAACTGATCTCCACCAGGTCCAGCTGCCTCCTTGCTCATCCCAGGTGGTTGGTCCAAGAAAGGGGGTGGGGAGAAGAGAGTATAAAAGTTCTTTCTATCTTGGGCTTAGCACCTGGGACTGCAGACAATGCCCAGTCCACTGGGAAGATTTAGGAGTGATTCTGTAGGAAGCTTTTGCCCACCGTCCAAGACAGGCTTCCTTAACACACCGTAACCTGCATCTTCCCCCTGAAACATCTTAGCTCCACGAAGCAATAAAACAGTCTGGCCTAAGTTACTGAACCTCTTTGAAGTCCTGGAGAGGCCCATAAATAAGGTAGGTACTTTGGAAGGGGGGAGCATTCGTTTTGAGGGATCCCCAAACAACTCTTTCAGAGTCTCATTGATTTGTAGCTGCCTCTAAGTCAATTTCCTGGGGCCCATAAATCTTGATTCAAGCAAAACGAAAATGTCCTCAATATTTATTCGATGCATTTCTTACCACTCCATTGGAAAGGAGGAAGAAAAAAATGTCAGCATTCTCACCCGCCACCCTGGAACAGGCTTGGGACATGGCTGATCCCCACTCCTCGAAGACCGTTCCGTCGCGAACCATAAACCCCGGGTAACAAATGTTCCATTTCATGGTCAGCAAGAGTGGTAACTGTCACTGGAGAAATAAAATTGAGTTATTGTTTCCAGTTTCAAAAGAACAGCAACAAGTATAAAAAAAACTGTATGCGATCCCTGTCCTCTTCCCCTCAGACACCTGCAGCCGTCTAACGTTTCACTGAATCCTGCCACATAAATGCATAGCTTCACTCACTAATCCATACGGCTCCAGAGACCACTGTTACATGAGAACTTAAACTGATGGGGCCAGGCAGCCCAGGGCAGCTTAATCTTTTTTAATTCAAATCGACTGAGTCCCATGTGGCCCGGAGATGATACCCTATATGCTGCAATCAGACTGACCTAGACTCTCGTGCTCTAAATGATTAATGAAACTGCCTCGAGTTTGTTTCTATGGTGATTGGAAACCTGACCCCGGACAGAGGAATCTGCCATTCATGGTGAACCAACGGAAAGGGGGGCACCGGGGACCCTGGCCGCGGGTAGTGAAGGGGAAGATGCCCAAATGGTTTGAGTTCCTCTCCCCAGCCTGCTGCTGGCCTCAGAGAGTGGAGGGAGGGGACAGGGAGAAAATGGCCCTCCTAGGGAAGTTTTAATGCAACCAAACTGCAGAATTAGTTTTTTCTCTTCCGAGAATTTAAAAACACTGAAGGATTCCTAAAGCAATCGATCAAAGACTTGAGGGAAGATAGCATTTAACTCACCTTTGGTTTCCTAAAATATGTACGTAATGAATAAAATAAAACCATGACATCTTGGATTCTTTCTTCAGAGTGAAGGGTTTTGCCCGTGAGGAACATTATGAAACGCACTGAATACCCAGTATTACCCGTTTACTCTTAGGCCACATGTGGCTTTGTCTCTGGTGCCCTGTGAAAGAGGTCCGTACTTGGGCTTCCCCTGGCACAGCTGTGCTGTCCGGACTGGCAGAGGCAGGCAGGGTGGGCTTAGGGAGGATTTGATGCTGCTGCAAGAGAAGCGGTGGGTGGGACTGGTTAGTGCCAATGGTTGCCCTTTGCCGTCACCTGGTAGAACAGCGGCGTCCTGTTTTAGGAAGGAGCCCATCCTACCTCTCCCATCAGAGATGCCAGGTGCCTCGGCTCTACGAAATCCTGAACCTTTAAGAGGTCCAACACAGGGAACACCAGAGAGCACGGCTTGACATTTTACAATCTATGGCTTAACACAATGTGGCTACTGGCCGAGGGGTAATAACTATGGAAGTTGGTGGGGACGTTGCTCCCTTTCTTTCATTGTTTCCCGACTGCCCACCTACCCTTCCTCACATGGTCGCTGGCCACCTCCTTCAACACACTCTCTTGCCTTTGAACTTTTGATGGTCCACATTCCCAAACTTTACTGAGACAGGCAGGTGTCTTCCCACATGCCCAGTCCAGCTCTATCTCCCATTCATCTCTGCTAGCTGTTCTCTGCACGTCCTCCACGAATGTCCCATTCTCTGGGACAAAAGCCTTTGCTTTGTGGTTCCCTCTGGAATGC
This sequence comes from Tonatia bakeri, assembly GCA_004024845.1. Taxonomy (NCBI): domain Eukaryota; kingdom Metazoa; phylum Chordata; class Mammalia; order Chiroptera; family Phyllostomidae; genus Tonatia; species Tonatia bakeri. The sequence goes on along the minus strand of PVIA01000661.1, from coordinate 361,296 downwards.
CCATCCCAAACCCATGTGTTAGAATAATCCTCTCTGTTCCCCCAGGCCCAGCTCACGTGGATGGCCACCTCAGCACTTGGGTACCTCAATCACAGGCTTCCCTTCCCCATATTGTGCCTTTTATAATAGTGTGTCCCAGGCTCTGCCTTGTGTGATGGGACATCTTGCTCCCAGCTGTAGAGCTGGGCACATAGTGTGTGCTCAATAGTGTGTTTGTTTGATTGAATTTCTTTTTCACCCCCTACTCCTTGGTCCCTGGCCCCGCTGATTGCTAGCCGGGAAGTTCATCTGGCCATTAGATCTGTTTCCCCCTCAAAGGTCACTGCTAGCTGTTCCTGGTGGACAAAGGCTCCATGACCTCATGGTTCAGCAAAATCTCGGGAATACTGGGAAAGCAACAAGTGCCTGCTCTGGACTGGCTCGAAACCGTGCATCTGAGCGAGCTGGAGTGTGTCTGGCCCAGTTTCTCCAAATCGAAACCTTCCCGGCTGAAGGCCTGAGCTGGTTCCAACCACATTGAGTGCTGTTTGGAGGGTCTGCCTGAGCCTAGTCTCTCACTCTCGCCCCTTTCGGGAGACTTGGTCATGCTAGGGTGCACATGTCATGCAGCACCCTCCTCTGCCCTTGGCAGGGGACAGAGAACCTGAGAAAGAAGGGGCCTCGGCCAGCTCTCGCCCATCCAGTTAGGCGTTTGCACAAATTACCCACTGGTAAGTAATCCCTCGGCCTTATCTGACTGTCCCACGGAGGGGGATATCATGTGTGCCTGCTTTATTCTCTGGGGACACAGGTGGCAACACTTGGGTGTGGGGCCCTCGTGGGAGGCAGTGGTATCCAGGTGCAGAGGAACAGATATTTGGGTGAGCAGAGACAGGTGACTGCTTCCTCCTGCTAGTGATAAGCCTGAATGAGCTGTGTCCCCAGCACCATCTTCATTTCACCAAGCTACCCCACCCAGCTTCTCATCTGGAGTCCCCCATTCCCTCGCATGGAGTCCTCGCTTGCTTTTCCCAGCCTCCACTTCCTTTTTTGTTAAAGGGACAAGGTCACTACCCTTGAGTTTGTAACACTGTGTGAGGGAAAGACTATCTCTCCACTGTTCCTCTGATCTTCCCTTGCACCCGCACATCTGACTGAAATGTTGCTTGTCATGGCTGTACATTTTTTAAAAGCACATGTAATCTTGAGGGGTTCAGAAAAAGTCCCATGGCCCCATTCAGAAGGTTCCCGCCTGGGTGATGTAAGCACCGTGCTGTGGGGGCCAGGCCAGGCAGGTGGCGGTGGCGGGGGTGGGGGAACCAGCCAGCAGAACCCGGACCGAGTCAGCACGGCTGAGGTGAGGAATGTGAGACGCGCAAGAGATGTGGCAGAGGGAAGTGAAGTCATGAATATTTAGAAGCGGGGAGAGTGGAATTCAATCTGACACTGATACACAGGAGGACTGGACTGATAGCAAGAATCTAAAATTAGAAGCAGTCTCCCTTGGGAGTTTAGAGCTCAGACAGACCCCAGAGACAGACTGGACCGAAAACTCTGAATTTGCCACCTGCCAGCTGAGTGACCTTGGGCAAGTAACATAACCTCTCTGTGCCCTCAGCTTCCTCATCTGTGAAGCAGAGATGATGAAGTTCTTTCTTTACAGGACTGTTGTGATGCTGAGTGAACGCGACAGTGCTTCTTGGCACACAGCATGAACCAGCTGCTTTTATAATTGAATAAAGGTCAATGTCAGGTCTTCCTAGAGGTTGTCAGGTTCTTTCCTTCTGGAGTTCCTTTCCCTTCTTTCCAGAATCCTGTGCCATCCTCCCCTTTTAATTCGTTTGGGAAGAAAGAAGGGTCTAGGCCACCACTGTCCGATAGAAATATAGTGCAAAACACATGAAATTAAAAAATTCCCAGAAGCCCCACTGAAAAATAAAAATTAGGTAGTTTTATTAACATACATCATTTAACCCAATACATCTGAAATATTATTTTTTCAACATTTATTGAATAATTTAAAACTGTGAAAGAGATATACACATATTTTTGCATCTTAACTCTTGAAATCTAGTGTATACTTTACATGTACAGCAAGTACATCTCAATTTAGTCAGTAGATTTTCATCTGAAATACTTTATTGTATTAAATTCCATTAAGCTGACAGGTGAATGTAGCTCCACATACCCAAATTGTTCCAAACAACTTGATTCAGCTTTCCAATAACTGAATTCACCATCAGTTTTTACATTACAATTAATTAAAATGGTATAAATATTTAAATTTTCAGATGCACTGGTCACATTTCAAGTGCTCAGTAGCCAGTTGTGGCTATTGTGCTGGACAGCTGTGGGGAGGAATTGACCTTGAAGGAATGCTACCTGGCGGTAGGCATCTCGGACACAAGGAACTAACCAGAACAGAGACCCCGATGACATCCTGAGCTTGTTCCTCATGGTGGTGGGAGAGGACGACGGCAGGTGTGGGGACACAAGTGTCCTGAGAACTCTGTTTAATCCTTCAAGGACCAATGCACACCAGTACCCACCATCTACTAGGTGCTGCCCTTGGTGCCGGAGATGCAGTGTGAGTTAGCGTCTGGACTGAATTGCTGTTAACATCTATCTGCCATCTTCTGGTCTCTAGCCTCCTGTATCATCCAGGGGGCAGTGGACTCTGAAATGGGACCCCCCCAATCCTGGCCCTGTCTCAACACCTGCCTGGTACAGTATCTGACTGCAGCTCCACTTTGATAACAGCTGGTGAGCACCTGCTGTGGGCCAGGCACCATATTCTTAGAGGGCACACAGCTTCATAGGGTGACCAGCACCTTTTGGTGGATTGGGTCTTCCAGCTCCCTATTGCTTTTGGTTGTGTCAGAAGCCGATAGTTCCCCCACACCCTGCCCCCCGCTCCTGTCCACTGCACCTTGGCTTTCCCGGTCCCCCATTCAACCCTACCTCCCCACCCCCACTCCCATCACATCTGCCTTTTTACTATCCTCAACATAAGCCTTGGGATGTATTTTGGTTCCAGATGTTTACTAATTTCCCTTTCTGGAATGACCTTCCTATTCGTATTCCTCATTACCTATCCACATCCTACCTGCTGTCAAGGTTCTCTTTCTCCAAACAGCCTTCCAGCCCATGTGATCTCCTTTTCTTTGTATTCATAGCTCTTGTTGCATTGGCGGTTAGCTTGGGGCTGCATGTGTGGCAGGCAGCATTATTTAACGTCTCACAGCACCCCTGAGTGCTTGACTGTCATTCATTCTCCTCTGACTCCTACATTCGCACCCGTTCTGCCCTCCTCTCCCTATTCTCTCCAGCACCTGGCACACAGGGGGCACTCAGGAGAAACCTCCTGATGGCCTGATACCCCAGCCAGGAGGTCAGCCTGTGTTATAAGGCTTGGGGGCCCATTTGCTGGGCAATAACATCTCCCAAGTATCTGCTGTGTCCACTATTACGCTTTATACAATGCAGGCCACCGTTGAAACATTTACGGGAAAATTAATTGCCCTTCATTGAGTTCACAGGCAGGGAGCTGCTCTATCTGCTGATCTGATTGGAGAGAACAAAAGGCTTTACTCCCTTAATTAAGTCTTTATTCACATATGAAACCATTTTGCTATTGAGCAAATTCATGGTGATAGCAATAATAGTTGTGAGCATGACTAACATTTATGGATCACTTTCCGCCTGCCAAACCCTGTGCCAAGTACTTCACATGTATCACTTCACTGAATTTCCATAACCCGCCGAGGCGACACCACTAAGAAGCCTGGGGTGAAGGGAGGGGTCATGTGCTCCTGGAATGGTAACGGGCAGCCTCGCTCGCCATTGCCAGCTGTGTGACTCTTGGTGAGTGTGCAAACCTAGCTGTGAAATGGGGAGGATAACCATAAATTCTTGTGATGTTTGCAGAGATGATGAATGCAAAGTGCTTAGAAATCACGTTCTATTTTTTCAAAATGTTTTATCTGCTATCATCATTAGTCCCCATTTTATAGATGGGGAAACTGAATTACAGAGAGACTAAGTACATTGCTCCCAGTCGAAGAGTTAGTAAGTGCTACATTGAGATTTAAGCCCTGTCTGACCTCATAATCCTTGCTTGTAATCAATTACTACACTACAATGAATACAAATGTATTCATCTACTTTGCCCCAGGCCCTGTGCTGGACAGTTGGCAACCAATTATCTTATTCAATCTTCCAAATGATTCTGTGAAACGAATTTATCCCCTAGGCAGGCAGGGGCCTGGGAGGAGCTCCCAGCTGGGCCAGTATTCGAGGAGGATGGCCCATCCCCCGTAAGAGAAGTCTGACCCATAACTCCATCCATGGAGTGCGGTACAAGGCGGCTGCCCCAGTGGGAAGGACAGGGCCTCTGAGGTGACATAGGAGGGGCAGCACCACTGCTTGAGAGGTCAGAACAGTTTTCCTGGAATACAAGTTTCACCTCAAACAGCTGCAGATTTGGTGAGGACAGGTTTGTCTGTTCTGCTTGTTTTGTTCACTACTGTATGCTAGAACTTGCACAGTACCTCACACAGAGTAGGGGCTTAATAAATATTCCTTGAATACATGGGAAGTGAGCTCTAAATTATGTTCCAGGCAGAGAAAACAGTGCGTGCAAAGGCCCAGAGGTATAAAAGAGGGTGGCCTTTTGGGGAGTACAAGGATTGAGCCCCTTGTAAACCAGGGCAAACTGTCCTGTCATGCAGGCGGGGCTCCTTCTGGGCAGGGCTGGATATGACCGCTCACTGGAGTCCAGGTGGCTAAGCAGGGTAGCAGCTCACTTGCAGGGCTGGGATGGAAGCCCCAGGGAGTGATGAAGAGGACTGTCCTTGCATCCTCAGGGATAATGGCAGGAGGCAGATAGACAGAGGAGAGGCACAGGTACGTGGCAAACTGGCCAGCCCCCAGCTCCATAGACACAATACCAATGAAAAGCTCAGGGAAACAGAGGAGCTGCTCCTTGCAGAGCATGACGATGTCAAGTGAATGTGAAAGACACACATTCTTCCTTAGGACTGGCATTGGCTGAGAAGACATTCATCTCAATAAGTGTTTCTTGTTTGCTTCCTGGAAAATGGTGACACTTGGACAAAGTTAGAGGCCTGATTTTGCAAAGCAGCTACAGGTGAGGGGCTGTTCCTGGGGAAGCTGAGTTTTAATCCCACTGGGCACCTACCCTGTGTCTCTGCATAGGCAGCATTTCCTCTCTGTATCCCCTCTTCCTTTTCGGTCTTAATATCTCTTCTTTGAACTATCAGCTCTCAGCTCAGATGCCAACTCCTCCAGGACACTCTATCTCCTCAGGCCATTCCATCTCCCATTGCCCCACCTGCACACCTCACGTATCACAGGTGGCCTTGTGCACTTTATGCTGCTGGAGAAAAACAGCTGATAAAATGCCCGTGTTCACTAGCCCACTACTGAAGGACTGAGGCAAACTTTGTGAGTTGTAAAAGAGAGATCTGCAGCTCAACTGTCATCAATTGCAAAGTTATTACTTTAAACTAATACATTGAATAATTTAGTCAAATGATTCAAAAAACCAAAAAATACACAAAGATGGTGAAATCAGGTTCCCACCTTAGTACTTCTTCCATCTTTATGCTCCTGCCTCAAAAACCAAACCAAACCAGGGACCACTGTCAATAGTTTTCATATATACTTCCAGAGATTTCTAAATACATATTCAAGTACTATTTTTGAAATACAAATTCCATCATTCTATGTACAGTGTCCTTCACTTTGCTTTTTTTTCACTTAAAAACAAATCCTTAAAATCTTTCTATATTAGTATATGAAGAGCTTCCTCATTTTACTGTAAAGCTGTGTAACATCTATTCTACAGATCCACTATAATTTAACTAGTATCCTATGGACGGGTAGTTAAGTATTTAAGTTGCTCCCAGTCTTGAGCTATTACAAGCAGTACTAGAATGAATCATCTGATATTTAGGAAACAGTAAATGTGCTCCTACAATTCTTACTATAAAAATAATACACACACACACACACACACACACAGCCCTTACAGCTTAGGAAGCACCTCTTTTATTTTTTTTTAAATTAAACATTTTACTTAGAGGTAATTGCAGATTCACACACAGTTGTAAACAATAATTCAAAGACATCCCTAACTAGGTACGGAACTATACTACGACATCACAAGGCAGACATTAACATTGATGTAATCTACTTGTGTGATTCAGATTTCACCAGTTTTACATATGTGTGTGCTCACACCTGTGTGTGTATCGAGTTCTATGAAATTTTGTCACTTGTGTAAGCTTGTGCATCCACCACCAGAGTCAAGGTACAGCATAGTTCCAGCACCATGGGGAGCTCTGGCCTTTTATAACCATGCCCACCTCCCTCCCCTGCCCACTGCCTCCATTGCAACGGAGTATTCTCATTTCAGATATTGTGTTCATTTCTGATTGGTTCTTTTTAAGGTTTTCTATGTACTTATTTATGCTTGCTCTCTCTTTGCTGAAGTTCTCATTAACTTCCCTGAGCATCTGTTGGGAACTGTCCTGCCAGGTTTCAGAAACTATAACCCCTTGTGGTTAAGGCTGAGTAAAAAGACCTTGGGAACCATAAGCCACTTAAGAGACAAAGCTTGTCTTCCTTATAAGGGCATCGTCTTTGCCCCCTTTCACCTCACCCTGTTTGGCCCTGGGCAGATGACTGGTTAGCCAATGACCAGTAAGATTCCTCAAGAGAGAGACAACCTAAGACAGGCACAGTCACAAAGGGGCCCTCAGGGAAGGACTTGGAGGGCTATAGAAAAAGGGGGTGATGGACCCTTGCCCCTCAGTTTTGATGTAGCCTGAGTCCTCATTCTGTCTGCAATAAGTCTCCTAATCTCTTGGCTGCCTTACTTCCCCTACACGACTTACGCCTGAAATAATGTCTTAAGCCTGAAACAATGCTGGAGGTGGGTGTGGCCCTGTGCTGGAAAGGGCGGGTTCCTTAGAGCATCAGGCCTAAGAAAAAAATGCATAAAATCCTATGAAACCTACTTTGCTAATACCCTAAATTTAAATGATAATGATAAGGGTCCAAGCATGGAATGAGTTTGTTCCTCAAAGTTTTATGGCCCTTTAGCTATCTGACCCTGACTCAGAATAAGCCCTCAGAGTTCTTTGAATGTTATCTATTGTTTGATCACTACTGCCTGACAATGATTGATGAGCTTTACCTATATGCCCTGTAGTTCTATGCAAATGAACCCAATAAAAGTCCATTGAAGAACAGGCTCCTGGCCTTTCTCCTTTGAGAGATTGACTGCCTTTCCTCCCCAGGCAGATCTTGTCTTGGTAGACTTATTCTCATCTGAGGTAGACCGGGGGCTCTGTGGGCAAAGCTCCCCCACAAGCATCCTTAGAGCAACCATTTTCTAAAAACTCTATATCTGGTAAATTGCTTGCCTCCATATCATTTAGCTCTTTTCCTAGAGATTTCTTCAATTTTTTCATTTGGGCCATGTTCCTTTGTCTCCCCATTATGGCTGCCTCTTCATGTTTGTTTTTATGTATTATGTAGATCTGCTATGACTTCTAGTCACTTCTAGACACTTATGTAGTAAGTGTCTCGTGGACCCAGCGGCACGGTGTCCTAAATTACCTGTACTGGGTGCTCCGGGAATGTCCCTTATGTGGGCTATGTGGGTCTTCCTGTTGTAATTGAGTCTGGATTTCTATTGGCCTGTTCACATGTAGGGTTAACCGTCAGACTACTGGCCATGAGGATCAACCTGTACCTCAGCATATGAGCAGCTGTGCAGGTGCTAACCACAAAGAGCAGATTTTGCCTCTCCAGGGTCTGGTGCCTGCAGAAACCTCCCTTTGTATATGCTGCTTATGAAGCTAATTGGATCTGCTCTGGTGTTGTCTGAAGCTGGCCACTGGGTGTGTTGGTTCTGAGGCCTCTTAGGAGGGATGCTGGTCAGGTGCTGCCTATGACTGGCCCTGAACAACCTGTTTGGAGATATCAAGCAATCCGCAGTTTGTGGTTACCTCTGCTTGGCCTGGGTGTGTATGGCAAGGACCAAGCTGTGCATCAAAGCCAGCTTTTTACCAGCACTGTGCCTGCAGACAGGTCAGGAAAAGCCCCAAGGCACCCTGAGATCCACTTCTGCCTGCCTCCATCTGTTGGCACCTGTTAGGCTCAGCCACTGAAACAGTCTCTGGTGGTACTTGGGCTGCATGATGTAGGTTCTCCATGAGTTACCAGGTAGGAACAAGTGGTGTCCACCAGAATGATGCAGGTTCAGACTTGTGCTAGTGCTGAGTCTGAGGTCACTGAGCAAATGTTCCAGAGTATACCAAGTCCAGCTGCCACCTGTACACCTTTGTGTTGGGGCAGAGTCTCAGGGAGTCATCCGGGTGAGTCTAGCAGAGTTTATCAGGCTCAAACAACCAAGATTTGGCTATGTGAAGGGAGGGCTCTGCATCTGAGGGGAAAATGACCCCCATCCTAGAGTTCTAGAGCCATATAATGCAGTCTGTTCCAGATCCTGCCGGGAGTCTGATCTCAGCAGGGCAGGGTGCCAGGAGTCAGGATGATGGAGCTAGTGGATCTCCTGTGAGGGGGAGACGCAGGTCAGGCTTGAGGGAAGGTAAATGCAGGTCACCCTTGCCTCAAAGCCACACAACTCAGCTACTGACACTCCCCGAGTCTGTCCAGACCTCTACACTGTGGCCTAGGCAGCTGACTCCTCAGCAGGGTGGAATGAAAGGAAGCCCAGAGGGCTATTGCATTTCCCTGTCTGATGCCACATGGAGGGAAGTGCTCCAATCCAAGAAAGATGGCGTCTGGGGTGTGGGAGAGTGACTCAGTACAGGTATCCTGGTGGCTCTCCTTTCAGTTCTCTCCCAGAGCCACAAACACCCGTCTCTCCTTATGTGAATCTGCTCTGCTCTGCCTTCCCTCCGCCAGAGCCCAGGGAGAGTGGCTGCAAATGAGAGGTTTTGTGTTGGCCCTTTAGGAGGGCACCTGTGTCTCTCCCAGACCCCCACTACTCCCTGGCAGACAGACTCCCCACTGACTTTCACAGCCAGATGTTATATGAGCACCTCTTCCCAGCTCTTTTTCTCTGGATGGGGGAGCCCAGCTTAAGGTTGAGACCTCACGCTTCTCTAGGGGGACATGAGATATCCCTCTGGAATCTCAGCCACTGCCGAAGGGAGCAGAGGCCCTTTTCACATCTCTACCCATCTACCAGTCTCAATGTGGCTTCTCCTGTAAATCATTGGTTATAAGGCTTCTCTTCAGTTAGTTTTCAGTTGGTTACTCAGGTCGATTGCTCTATATTTTAGTTGTAATTCCAGTTTGGTCTTGGGAGGAGGTGAGTGTAACATCCACCTACCCCACTGTAATCTTGGATCCCTAGGGCTCTGTTTCTTTATTTGCAAAATGAAGAAAATGGAGATGGCCCCTACCGTGCCTTCCAGCTCAAACTTTCTATGATGGCACATAGTTAAAGAAGGCATTATCTATTGATTAGCAAATGAGGGCAACATATATTATACTGTGTGACTCAACAGTGGTGGGGTCATCAGGGTGTGTCTCTGAAGACCAGAAAGCCCAGGAGGGCAAGCGGCGTAAGAGAATTACGGGGAGGTAGGTTCTGAGGATGCTTGGCTATTACCGTCAGTCTGGGATGTTCTTTCGTTTGGCTAGTAAACTAATAACATTTTGAAAGTCCTGATTTCCTGCAGCCCTGGTTTGCCATCCACGGCCAACACTCCTGAGTTCATTTCTTGCGGGCTCCAGGGCCCAGCCCTGCACCACGGCCCCCGCGCCCGCCACCGTGCAGCCTCTGGCATGCACGTGGGCTGCAGCCCGCTCCCCCAGACAGCAGACACTTCTGGTTCCTGTAAGCAGCTTTGACAGAGCTCAGCAGTCCTCCCGGGATGAAAGCTGTTTTCTTTTAAAAAACAGATGTTGACGACGATCAAGTCTGAAGAGAAGAGTGCAATATAAGTAGATTTTTAAATCACTTATACTTAGAGGAATTCACAGGACATGTTTTAAAAAATATAGCCCTCTACATGATTCCTATTACTAGTTCCATTGATGAAAAGGCTCAAGCACTTTTGGTTTTAACATCCTTAACACAAAGGGGCACCTCGAAACACATTTCCAGATGAAAACCAATGTAGATTTTTTTCCTTTTCAATTAGATCTCACTTTCTGTCAGTGGGGCTCCCCTGTTACCTCTTTTTCCGTTTTAAAAGTTTTCTTTTTGAATGGGAGTAGGGGGGTGAAAACTGTACTTGAACATTCATTTAAATAAAAAAAAAAGTTTTCTTTTTATACAGCTGTTGTATGATACAGTATACACCTGAAATCTATATACTGTTATTAACCAGTGTTACCCCTATGAATTTAATCTCTAAAAATCCACGGTGAATAAAGACAGAGAACAAGTCCTTGTGCAGATGAGCCCACAATTAAAATATTAAAAATATTCATTAAAAAATAAAAATTCACTTTTATTTATGAGACAATAAAAAGGAGAAACAATAAAGATGATTTTATTAATATGTTTATTTTTAAAAAGAGGAAACATTAATACGACTAACATTTTTAAAAGAACAAAAAATCATCAGCAGAAACCTCCTCTCCCACCTGACTCCAGCCCCTCAGTTTCCCTTCCCGAAGGCGACCCGTGTTACTGTTTTGTGTGCCCTCCCAGAGGTGCTCTGCGCACACACAACACCCACCCACCTGTTATTTTTTCCTTTTTACATATTATACTCATACACAAATGTATCTACTGTTTTTTTTCCATTTAGCAATACATCCTGGAGGTCATTCCTTTTCATTACATAAAGACATTCTTTTTTTCAGCTATATAGTATTTCATTGCAATTTATTTAGTAAGTCCCCTATGGATAGATATTTGGATTGTTTCTGATGTGTTGCTATTACAGAGGCCTTGTATATGAACAATTTCTCACATATGGTCATATAGCCACAGGATAAATTCCTAGAAATGAAGTTTAAGGACAAAAGATATGGACATTTATAGCTTGGATGGATTAAATTGTCATTTTAAAATTGCCTATAATCCCTTTTTCAGTATTAGTCATGTTAACAATTTAATTTATAATTTCTGGAGTTCTCCCTGACCAAGCATTTACTGAGCCCCTAGGGGCTCAGTTCTGTTAGCCCCGGTCATACAACATTAAACAAAGCCAACTTAGGAACCACAGGGGGAGGCATAAGGTGGGTCCACGCAGCAACTGATATGAATTGCTTCACGGCACTTGGGTTGAAAAGAATGATTTCCCCAATCCCATCAAATCTGGCTCTCAGCTCCACCCATGCCAAGGTCTGCAGTAAGTTCAACACTAGTTGTTGGGGTCATTTCCTTTCCCATGGATTGCACCAAAATTCTGGGGTTTTTGTGGCCAGAAATTCAGAGGCAGCTCTCAAATACTCAGGCTGCTGTCACAGTCCCTGCGGTTACCCTGTGCTGCCTGCTAATAGCCCTCCACTGCTCCCACCAACCCTGTGTGGGTTCTCGCCAGCCAGGGCTGCTTCAGGGCTGGAGGCATCGGGATTTCAACCTCAGAGGAAATCCTCGCTCGCACTGCATTCTGCCCCTTGGAATTTACTCAGTCTCCTGGAACCAACCCTTCTGGCTTGTTGTTTTCAATACCATTTTTATTTTTTTCAATTGTGGTTGACACTCAATATTATATTAGTTTCAGGTGTACAGAATAGTGGTTAGACATTTATATAACTTACGACATTGATCCCCTTAGCACCCACCTGGCACCATCCACAGTTGTTACAATATTATTGACTGTATTCCTGATGCTGTGCTCTAGGTCCCCATGATTATTTTGTAACTACCAATTTTTATTTCTCAATCCTTTACCTTTATCACCCAGCTCCCAAACTGGCAACCATCAGTTTGTTCTCTGTATCCATGAGCCTGTTTCTGTTTTTTTTCTTGTTCACATATTTTGTTTTTTAGAAGTCCAAAACACTAATTAAATAAGATACATGCATCCTTATGTTCACTGGAGCATTATTTACAATAGCCATGATATGGAAGCAACCTAAATGTCCATCAGTAGATGACTGGATAAACAAGATGTAGTATGTATACACAATGAAATATTACTTGGCCATAAAAAAGAATGAAATGTTACCATTTGTGATGACATGGATGGACCTAGAGGGTATTATGCTCAGTGAAATAAGTCAGTGAGACAACAAATACCATATGGTTTCACATATATGTGGAACCCTCTGCCTTATTTTTAAAACTCCAGTTTCCATCACTTCTTTCCCTTGCCTGATGCTAGCGGCTTCCTCAGAAGCCCACCAATACCTAGGAGATGGGACCCCCTTAAAAAAGCCTAGCCACAAAGGTTAAGCTTTGAGAACTAGTAGGAGGGGAATCACATTTTTCTTTATCCATGGGAGTAATGCAAACATTCTTATGTAAATGAATCACTGCACTGCATAAATAAATAAATTACGATGTAATTGCAAGCAGTGCTGAGTCCTATGTTGTTCCACTGCTATATTCCCTGCACCTGGGAGGGAGTCGGACACATGGTTGGTGCTGTGTAAATATGTGTTGACTGAAAGAATAAAGTATTAGAAAGAGAAAGAATCGGGAGAATGCCTGAGAGAGAACATTGGAGCCAGAAGTGACCACTTCGGCCTGGGTGGTCAGAGACGGTTTCCCTGAGGAGACATTCCCACCAATCCTTGAGGGCCAGAGGGATCAGCTCTGTGAACTGTATGGAGAGGAGCCATCCAGACAGCATGGAGTGTGGGGCCCCCGGAGGTGGGAGAGAGCTTGTGAAGTGAGCTCGGAAAGAAGCTTTGGGCAGAGGTGGCACACAGAGGTGCCACAGGAAGCCAGAGCCTGGCTCTGGGGCACCTCGTAGGTTCTGAAGGACTGTAGAATTCATGCAAATTATAATGCAGAAACCCTCTAAGGGTTTTAGGCAGGGGAATAAAGTGATCTTTTGGAATCTTTTTACATTTTGAACGGGTCTCCCCGACAGCTGTGGAAGAGTGGATTGGAGCCCAGGAGGGGTAACGAGGAGGAACCCCTGAAAGGTATGGCCATCCCCGTAGCAAGAGGAGGTGAGTGGAGTAAGGAGGGTGGGAAGTGTGGGCAGACTTAAGATATACAGAGGTGGACTTAGAGAAGACTTGAAGGTCTCCCAGGTTTTCACTTAAGAATTACTGTGGACTGAGGACAAGTGTGAGGTGAAGGGCACGTCAAGTAAGAGACGGCTGAGGGCAGCTGGGTGGAACTCGTGTGAGTGCACATTTGGCGTGGCATTAAGAGTCGAGGTAAGTCTCTCTCTGCCAGGTCAGCTAGACGGTGGGCACCTGCCTTCACTGCCTCATCTGGAAGGGAATAACAATGATTCTTTCCTAAATTTTTTATGAGGATTAATGAGCATCGTCTATATAAAATGCTTATAACAGTGTTTTACATAGTAAAGTACCTAATAAACTTTAACTATTTTATATTATCTACTTCTACATTGGCATTTAACATGGATGGCCAATATTTCATTTTATGAATAAATTATTTATTCAGATCCCTAGTTGGATTGTTTCCAATACTACAGCTTAGTGATACTAGCATCGTGGTTAAGAGCACAGACTCAGGAGCTAAGCTGCCTGGGTCCGAATCCTGGCCGCAGCATATATACTTTTGGCAAGGTACCCAAGCTCTCTGCGCCTGTTTCCTCTTCTCTTAAGTGAGAATTACAGTAGCACCTGCTTCAGAAGAGGTTATAAGAATCAAGTCAGTGATAGGTCTAGCTCACTTAGAACATATTAAATGCCATGTTTATCCTTATATGCCAGCTACTCTTTTAAGCACTTTAAATGCATTGTCTCATTTAATATTTATTTATAATATCCCTATGAAGTAGGAACTGTTATTACCCTAGCATTACAGACCAGAAAAGGGAGGTACACACCCAACTGGAACCCAGACGCCAGAGCCCCTGGTTCTAACAGCTCGTATCTGTGCCACATTGTTTTACAGATGTATATCTTTGCTCATCTGTATAACTATTTCTCTAGGATAAATTCTAAGAAATTGAATTTTATGATGTAAAAGTTCTTTTTAAGGCTTCTGATACATATTAACAAATTATTTTTCAGAGAGTTTGTAAAAATTTACATTGTCCTGAAAGTTATGATAGCCACATTTTCTTGGTGGATGGCTGTCTTTATCATTCAGTACTTCTTTTCAATGCAGATAAGCATCCCTGGCCGGTGTAGCTCAGTGGGTTGAGTGCCGTTCTGTGAACCAAGGGGTAGCTGGTTTCTCAGTCAGGGCGCATGCCTGCGTTGTGGGCCAGGTCCCCAGTGGAGGGGGAGTGAGAGGCAACCACACACGGATGTTTCTCAGCCTCTCTTTCTCCCTCCCTTCCCCTCTCTCTGAAGAGAAATAAATAAAATCTTTGAAAACAATACAGATAATCCAGTTTAGTTTTTGTTAGCATTTGTATAGTGTGTGTATATGTATACACATATATTTTTTGTTACATTTTTTATTTCTGAATTTTACTCTTTCTGTGTCTTTATTTTAGGTATGTCTTTTGTGAACCTTGCCTAACTAGATTTTGGCTTTTTATCCATTCTAATAGGAAAGCTTGATAGAGGCACTTTTCCCTGACATATTATTTTGCAGTTTTTATTACTATATTTCTTTCTTTTCTTCTTGCCTTCCCCATCTTTTTAGTCCTCTAATGGATTGATTGAGTTTTCCATATTACATCCTTAGTTTCCTCAATTACTTTGAAATCATACGAGCGTATATTCTATTTTTCAACCATTGCTCTTAAATTTTTAATATGCTTATTTATTTAACTTAACAAATTTTATCTTTCAAGCAAGATTAGGATCTTAAAATATGTTAATTTCAAATTACCTCTCCTCCCTTCATCTACGATAAAATTGCTGATATATTTATCTTTAAAAATATCTGCTTCTCCAGGTTCTTTAAAAAGTATTCAGTCAGGATTTCTGGTTACGACCTAATGAAGAAATTGGCAAACTCTCCTCCCAAAAACAACAATGAAGCCAGACAAAATGGACCAAAATAATCATTTTAGCACTCTGGAAAGCAATCAAAGACCTAACAACACTCTGAGAAGTTTTTGTGCTTGAAAACTGCTGGAACTAAGACGCGGACCACGGCTCTCTGTGGCTTTCTAGCTTGTGGCTGCTCTCCTCCTGCAGCCTGAAGCTCGAAGCCCAGCTGAGGTGATGTTTGTAGAGCAGGGTAGGCCTGGGATACTGGCAGCTTCTCTGCCCTGGTTGAAGGCAGTTCATGGGACTTGGAGCTGTGGGCAAAGTCCAGTCCAGTCCAGTGACGTTGTTGGTGGAAGTGACTCCCTCAGCGGTCTGAGGCTGTGGACCTGGGGCAAGCGTATTACTGGCCAAGGCCACACGTATACACAGCGGAGACCCGACAGGCTGCAGCGTCACACTGTGCAGGTCTCCCCGGCCTGGGATGGTTCCTCCATCTTTCTTTTCATGACCTTGACACTTTAGAAGAGTGCTACCAAGAAATTTGTAGAATACCCCTCAGTGTGGGATCAGACAAGGAACAATTATTATAAATATGTTAAAGAATTTATAAGAAAGGATGGATATAATGAGTAAGTAAAAAATAAGTGGAGGCATTTCAGAAAAGAAATGGTCTCTAATACAGAACCCAGTGAAAATTCTAGAACTGAAAAATAAGCTGAAACCATTTCACAGAATGAGATAAAAGATGAGACAGTGGGCGTTATAGGATGATGGACCCATAAACTTGGAGACGGGACAATATAATCAAACTGAAGCAGAGTGAAAAAATATATTAAAAAATAAGCAAACCATTAGTGGCATATAGAATCATATCAAGTAGCCTAACATATATGTAATTATATGTAAAAAAAGAGAATGTCAAAAAATTAAAAAAAACAATGGCCAAATAGTTCTCAAGTTCGATAGACAAAAAATTTAACAAATCTCATATAAGATAAATATGCATACCTAGACATGTCATGGTCAGATTGCTCAAAAAGATCAATAGAAAATATTAAGAGAAGCAGAGCAATAAGAAAGATTGCATCCAAGGTAACATAAAAATGAATTATGATTTTTAATTAGAAGCAATGCAAGCCAGAAGACAATGAAACAACATCTTTAAGGTGCTGAGAGAAGAAACCTTTAACCTTGAATTACAGAGCCAGGGAAATGATACATAATTCAAATTTTAAGGTGAAATAAAGATATTTTCAGATGAGCGAAAACAGAGAATTTATAGCCAGCAGACCGTTATGGCAAGACGTGCTAAGGGAAGTACTTCTGACTGAAGGGAAGCAATACCAGATAGAAACACAAAGGAACAGGAAGAAATAGAGAGTTCCAGAAGTGGCAAGCATGTGGGTAAATAAAATGACTGTTTTTTTCTTTCCTTAATTTCTTGAGAGTTCAATCAACAGTTTAAAGTGAAACAAATAATAATATGCCATGGGGTTCATAAGATGCGTAAAAGTGAAATATGACCACAATAGTACGAAGTACGGAAGGAGCTGCAGGAGAGCTTCTTGTACAGTTTTCCACTGCATATGAAGTAGCCTAATACTAATAAGCTGTAGTCTGTCAAAAGTTAAAGTTGCACCTTGCAATCCCTGGAGTAAAAACTGAAAATAAAACAAAAACATATAAGTAAAAATCTAGTGGAGATAAAATGCAATACTAAAAAAATGACCCCCCGAAAAAGTCGGGAAAGAGGGGAAAATGAACAAAAACAGGAAGACAAATAGAAAACAAATAGTAAGGTGGTAGACATGCCTAATATAATTATTTATCAATAATCGCAGAAACACAGATAGGCTAAGCATCTCTACTAAAACCTGAGTGCCTTGGGTGTATCTTATATGAGTATCTGGTTCTCATAACATCGTAGGTCTTTTGGTTTTCTAACTCCCTTTCAACTTTCTTTTTCCATTCTCTGGTCCCTATGGATTTCATTTTCTTACTTTTGAGATAGGCTGGGTATGAATTATATTTAAAACAGAAAATCCATGTGTTTGGAAAGCAAGATTTTTCAGCAGTTTGTTCCACCATCTTGGCAACTTTAGTTTAAAAATTTTAATAATTAATCCACCCTGAATTTATTTTGTTTTAAGTTAACAGGTAAGTTTTTTAAGCTTTATTTTATAAACTATTAAGCTACTCTCCTTATTTGTTAAATAATCTAGCCTTTCTCTGCTGATTTGGAAAGCTATCTTGATCACAATCTAAATTATCTTGCAAATTTGGGTACATTTTTGGATTTTTGTTCTATTACCATGGTTGTCTGTTTCTGTACAAGGACATGCAAGGTATATTCAGTAGCATAGTGTTACAATTATTCCAGCTTTACATTATCTTAGTTTTAGTGTCTTTGTGGTTGGGGAAGGCTCCTATAATCACCATTATTTTAAAATATCTATTCTGTCTATGTGAACTATAATACTTTTTTCAAGTTTAAACATTTTCTGTTTGGATTTCATTTGAGATAATGTTAAAGATGTAATATAACAGGGTAAGTATTGGTATTGAAGTGATATTAGATTTTCTCACACAGAAATATGATGTTTTTCCTTTATTTAAGACATTAAAATCTCTCAGTAAAGTTTTGCTATTTTCTTTGTATGCATTCTGTACATTTTGTCATAAGGGTATTCGTTCATGCATATTTAGTAACTTGTTTTGCTATAGTGAATGAGATTATTTTATCATACATATTTATGTACATTTATAGTTTCTCTTGTCCTGACCTCATGTTTAATGAAATAAATTATCAAAAGGAAGTTTTTTCTTTTAAAAAGCTTATGAAAGTGATATTATGATCATAATTTTTCTTTCTTTTCTTTTTAGTTAACTAGTTTTATTGAGGTGTAACATGCATAAAGTATGTATACTAATCTTAGGTGTTCATCTTGATGAATTTTTATATAATTATACATACACCAAGGTCAAGATACGGCATCTTTCTAGCACCTAAATGATTCCCTAGTGTTTCTTCTCCAACTACACCAGGCCCCAAGGTAACGATTATTCATATTCTACGAGCAGGGAGTAGTTTAGTCTGCCTGTGAATTCCATATAAATCCAATCATGCAGAGTGCGCTCCAGTGCCTGGAGTCTTCCACTCAACCTGGTGTCTTGAGCGTCACCCACTTTGTTGTTCTTATCAGGGGTTCAGACATTTTTATTGCTTCGCAGTATCCCATTGTATGTGTATGCCCATATGTGTATATGCATATATCTGCGTGTGCCCACACGCGTACAAATACTTATGTACACACCTTCATCAAGTTACCCATTCTCTTGTTGACAGGTCTTTGTGTTGTTTCTAGTTTTTGGCTATTATGAATAAAACTAGTTCATTATGAACGTTCTAGTATGTGTCTTTTTGTGAACATATGTACACCATTCTGTGGTTGTAGAATATGCACATGTTTAATAGACACAAACATTCAAAAGTGGTTACACCATTTTATATTCCCACCATCAATGTTGGAGAAGTGTAGTTGCTTCAAATTCTGACTAACATTTGATATTGCAAGTCTTTTTAATCTTAGTGTGAGTATGTGGAATGGCATCTCCTTATGGTTCTAATTTGCATTTACTTGATAAGTAATAGTGTTCAACACCTTTTCTTATGCTTATTGGCCATTTCAATATTCTCTTTTTTTAAGTGCCAGTTCAGTATTTTTACACATTTTTAAATTGGGTGGTTTGACTTTTCTTACTGATTTGTAAGAGTTTTTCATGTATTCCAGATATGAGTCCTTTGTCCTGTCTGCTCAAAGATATTTGTCTGAGGCTTGGCTTCTTATTCTCTTAATAATTTCCACTGATGAACAAAAATCTTCAGTTTTACTCAAGTTCAGTTGATCAATTAATTTTCATTTAGGGCTACCTTCTTACTTTCTGTTTAAGAAATATCATCTTACCCCAAGGTCATGAACATATTCTCCTATGTTTCCTTCTAGAGCCTTATTGTTTTACCTGTAATATTCACATCTGTGTTTTGTCTCAAATTAATTTCTGTGCCATGTGTGAGGTAGGAGCTCACTCCTAATTTCCCCCATTATGGAAATCTAAATTTCAGCACAAGGTGTTGAAAAGCTCATTCTTACCTCCACTGAACTGCATTGGTGCTTTCCTTGTGAATCAGGTGAGCACGTAAGTGGGTGTATTTCTGCACTTCATTTTGGAACATTGGTTTATTTATCTACACTGTCCCTAATACCACTCTGTCTTAGTTACTACGCTCTCCACTTTTGCAAGCTCATCCTAGCTATTCTAGGTCTCTTGCATTTCCTTGTAAGATTTAGAGTCAACTTGTTGAGTTCAACAACTATAAACTTTTTGGGATTCTGATTCTGATTTTCTTTTTTTTTAAGTATTTTTATTGACTATGCCATTACAGTTTTCCCAATTTTTACTCCTTTTATCCCCCTCCACCCTGCCCCCAACCCTCCAGCATCCCCCCCACCTTAATTCAAGTCCATGGGTTGTACATATAAGTTCTTTGAGTCCTCTGTTTCCTATACCATTTTTATCTCTCCCTGTCTATTTTATGCCTATTAATTATGCTTCTTCTTCCCTGTACCTTCCTCCCCCCAATTCCTTCCTTCCTACTGAAATCCTTCCATGTCCATTCCTCTGATTCTGTTCCTGTTTTAGTAGTCTGCTTAGTTTTTTTTTTTTAGGTTCATTTGTTGATAGTTGTGAGTTTGTTGTCATTTTAGTGTTCATACTTTTTATCTTCTTTTTCTTAGATAAATCCCTTTAACATTTCATTTAATAATGGCTTGATGATGATGAACTCCTTTAACTTGACTTTATCTGGGAAGCACTTTAACTGCCCTTCCATTCTAAATGAAAGCTTTGCTGGATAAAGTAATCTTGGATGTAGGTCCTTGCCTTTCATGACTTCAGATACTTGTTTTCAGCCCCTTCTTGCCTGCAAGGTTTCTTTTGAGAAATCGGCTGACAGTCTTATGGAAACTCCTTTGTAGGTAACTCTCCTTTCCTCTTGCTGCTTTTAGGATTCTCTCTTTGTCTTTAATTTTGGGTAACTTAATGATGATGGGACTTGGTGTGTTCCTCTTTGGGTCCCACTTCTTTGGTACTCTCTGGGCTTCCTGGACTTCCTGGAAGTCTATTTCCTCCACCAGATTGGGGAAGTTTTCCTTCATTATTTGTTCAAATAAGTTTTCAATTTCTTGCTGTTGTTCTTCTCCTTCTGGCACCCCTATAATTCAGATATTGGAGCATTTCAGGTTGTCCCAGAGGTTTGTAAGACTCTTAACTCTTTTGAATTCTTGTTTCTTCATTCTGTTCCTGTTGGATGTTTATTTTTTCCTTTTGTTCCAAACCGTTGCTTTGAGTCCTGGTTTCCTTCCTGTCACTGTTGGTTCCCTGAATATTTTGCTTTATTTCATTTTGGGTATCTTTCATTTGTTTTTTCATTTTTCAACCAAGCTCAATCAGATCTGTGAGCATTTTGATTATCAGGGCTTTAAATTCTCCATCAGATAGGTTGGCTATATCCTTGTTGTTTAATTCTCTTTCTGAGGTTATGCTCTGTTCTTTCATCTGGGCCAAATTTCTTTGTCTCAGCACACCTGATAAGTTGTAAGGGGGTGGGGCCTTAGATATTCACCCAGGCAGGGCAACCGTCTTTGCTGCACTGAAGTGCTGCCTCTGGGGGAGGCACCGGAGAGGGAACTATGCAGCTCACATGTTTGTCCCTAGCGTACTTTCTGTGGGACTCCTGTGTGGGACTGGGAGCTTCTCCCAATGTAGCAATCACCATATCAACTCTGAGTCTGTTTCCCCTTAAGTCAGTCCCACCCATGCAGCAGAGCAGCCCACCTTCTTGCAGCAGCCAGCCCTGCCCTCCAGGTCTGTTGGGGTTTTTCTCCACCAGCTGGCCCATGTGGTCCGGTTGTTCTGATTGATTTTTTCTTTAATTCCTTGGTTGTTGGAGTTCCATGCAGTTTGATTTTGTGGTGCTTCTGGTTGTTTATTGATTTTGGATTGGTTGTTATTCTCCTTTCGGTTGTGCAAGGAAGTGAAGGGTTTCTACCTATGCCTCCATCTCAGCAGAACTCCTGATTTTGTTGTACTTATATATTATTAGGGGAAAATTAATGCATTAACAATATTGCATCATTCGATCCAAGAGCATTTATGTGTCATTTATTTAGCTCATTTAAAATTTCTCCTAGCATTTATTATGTTTTTGGTATGCAAGTCTTACACATATTTTGTTAAATTTATCACTAAATATTTCATATTTTTAGTACTATAGTGTTTTAAAATTTTTATTTTCCATTTTGTGGCTCTTTTATAGAAATGCAATTTTAGACTTCCAGTCAAGATGACAGCATAGGCAGACACAGCTTGCCTCTTCACACAACCACATAAAAACTACAAGTAAACAATAGAACAACCATCACCCAGAACCATCAGAAATTGAGTTGAATGGAAGCCCAACAACTGCGGAATTAAAGAAACCACATACATCCAGACTGGTAGGAGGGGTGCAGATGCAGAATAAGCTGGTCCAACACCCATATGGATAAAAATTCTGGAGAGATATCTTGGCATCAAGGAGTCCTAACCCCTCACTGGGCCCCCCAGCCCAGGGTTCCAGTGCCAGGAAGATAAGTCCCCACAACTTCTTGTTGAAAAAACCAGCAGGAATTGAGTCAGTGGAAAAAACTTCTAGAGCCCCAAGCAGTTCCTCTTGAAGAACCTACACATGGACTCACCTACTCAGACTCACTCTCTCTGAGCTCCAGCACAAGGGTAGCAGCTTGAAAGGTACCAGTGGCATACAGGGAGGAACTGAGGAGTCTGGCATTGAGGTGAGCAGAGGCCATTGTCCCTTCTCTAAACCCTCCCCCCACAGAGCAATAGAGCTGGCAAGCTGGTGACATATCTGCGACTCCATCAACTGGGCTAACAAGGTTTGACCTGCCTTGGAGATTCCCAGAGACTCTGCCCCGCCCAACTTATGGGCCCACCCAAGCTGCTTTTCCATATAAATGGCTGTTCTTGGCTCATACTGCACAACTTTCTAAATCCTCTCAAATAAGCAACAGCTGTCCTCAGTGAGCTCCAGGCCTGGCACTAGCAGTAGCCAGCTTAGATTCACAGCTTGGCTTTGCTTGGGAATCTCCAAGCCCAGCATAAGTAGCAGCCATCTCAGATTGCTTTATAGCTCAGGCAGGGTGTCCCTGGGCAAAATGCAGATGGGGGCAGACCTTAGCCTATACTACCCATGACACCCCAGGGCCAGCACACCCAGTGGACAGCAATAGACCATGTCAGAGCACCACCACCCTGCCCCTGCACCGCTGATCCTCCATGGAGGGTGGTGGTAAATAGTCACAGCCAATCCTTGCAGTATACTAGCCTGGGTACATCTCTCCCATTGATCTGCCAATAGCAACCAAAGCTCAACTACAAGAGGAGGACATACTCAGCCCACGTGGAAGGCACACCTCAAGTACCCAGCTTGGGTGGTAGGAGAGGCTGTGCCACTGGATGCTACAGGATCTATTACATTAGGGCACACTACTGAGTCACACAGAGCAGCTCTACCTGATACAGAGAGACAAACACAGGGAGGCTGCCAAAATGAGGAGACAAAGAAACACGGCCCAAATGAAAGGACAGATCAAGACTCCAGAAAAAGAACTAAAGGAAATGGTGATAAGCAATCTATCAAATGCGAGTTCAAAACACTGGTTTGCTCACTTAGTGAGGACCAAATAAAGGATACACTAATTAAAATAAAGATCAATTTACAGGGAAACAACTGTAGAGTGGATGAAGCTGAGAATCAAATCAGTGATTTGGAACATAAGAGTCCAAAAAACAAGCAATCAGAACAACAAGAAAAAAAAAGAATCCAAAAACATGAGGATAGTGTAAGCAGTCTCCGGGGCAACTTCAAGAGGTCCAACCTTCACATCATTAGGGGTGCCAGAAGAGAAGAGAAAGATCAAGAAATTGGAAATCTATTTGAAAAAAAAATGAAAGAAAACTTCCATAATTTGGTGAAGGAAATAGACACACACAAGTCCAGAAAGCACAGAGAATCCCAAACTAGGTGGTTGCAAAGAGGCCCACTCCAAGACACATTATAATTAAAACGCCAAAGTTTAAAGACAAAGAGAGAACCTTAAAAGCAGCAAGAGAAAAGGAGACAGTTACCTAGAGGGGAGCTCCCATAAGACCATCAGCTGATTTCTCAAAAGAAACTCTGCAGGCTAGAAGGGACTGGCAAGAAATATTCAAAGTCATGAAAAGCAGAGACCTACGGCGAAGATTGCTCTACCCAGCAAAGCTGGGTATATATTATATTAGAATATATTATATTCTAATATAATTTAGAATTGAAGGGCAGATAAAGAGCTTCCCAGACAAGAAAAAACTAAAGGAGTTCATTACCAAACCATTATTATGTGAAATGTTAAAGGCACTTATTTAAGAAGATCAAAACTGTGAATAATAAAATGGCAAAAATATCTATCAATAATTGAATCTGAAAAAACAAACTAAGCAAGTAAGAACAGGGAATCATAGATATGGAGAGTGTTTTGATGGTTGCCAGATGAGAGAGAGGTATGGGGGAATGGGTGAAGAGGTGAGGGGATTGCAAAGTATAAATAGGTAGTTACAGAATAGTCATTGTGATATAAAGTACAGTATAGGAAACACAACAGCCAAAGAACTTAAACGCATGACTCATGAACATGAACAATGGTAGGGGGATTGCCTGAGGGAGTGAGGTGTTCTGGGTGGAGGGGGGTAAAAAGGGAATATCAGGACAACTGTAATAACAGAATCAATAAAATACAATTTAAAAAAGAAATATAATTTTATAGATTGGCTTTTTTATTATTTATTAATTCACTTATTCTACTACTTTGTTATAGATTTTTTTGAAATTTCTACATATATAATCATGGCAGCTGCAAATAAAGAGTTTTAGTTCTTTTTTATGGCCTTTTATTTATTTTTCCTTTTGAAAGTTCTTCCAAATAATCTCTCTGTAGACTGATGGTCCTAATTCAAGTCATATGTAAACTGAGCCCCAAAAAGTGTCAGAACAAGAAGGGCTTAGTGGGAAAGAATATTGGATAATTTAATTGAAGCAATGATGTAAATATGATTTCTCATTGAATGCCCCTGTTGATATTAAATGTTTACATGAAGAAAACTGTATACAACACCCATACATAATAAATATGCACACCAGAAACCACATGGTGAATCACCTTCTTAGAAAATGTAAGAAAATTTTGCTTGGAGAAAATTTTTGTTAAATCACCAAAAAATGCTCAAGAACTTGAATGCAGCTCTGGCTGGTGTGGCTCAATGAATTGAGTGTTGGCCTGCGAACTGAAAGGTCATTGGTTCGATTCCCAGTCTGGACACATGCCTGGGTTGCTCGAGCCAGGTCCCCAGCTGGGGACGTGAAAGAGGCAACGGATTGATTTCTCTCACACAATGATGTATCTCTCCCTCTTTCTCCCTCCCTTCCCTCTCTCCAAAAATAAACAAATAAAACCTTTTTAAAAAAGAACTCAAATGCAAAGTTTCTCAAAACAAACTTTGCTTATGTCATGCCAAACTTTGCCTCTTGACCTTTTGGGACCTTTTGGAAAGCAATTTATCCACCTAAGCACCAGCAAGATAAGGACGAGGTTTCTGTCTCCTGTTCCTGCTCTGCACTTTGCCAGTTCAGTGTTGCACTCATGTCCCTTGGATGAGTGAATGCATGAGTAAATGAAGAGAGGGAATGAGTGGAATTGTGGATGAGAGATGTCAGCCCCAGGGTTCACTTACCTTTGACAGTCCACCCTGTTGAACTTTTAATCTATTTGCTACTTTCTGTTTGATGCATAATTAACCTGGTTTCCCATTTACAACTTGGTCCCAGTAAAGGAATGTTTTCATTCATGGTAGACTATTTTCAGAAATGCCCACCACAATCTCTCTCCCCACACCACTTTAATCCCACTTCTCTAGGTTGCCATTGGTAACAGTCAAACAGTAAACAAAGAGAAGCGGATATTGGGTGGACTGAATTTGACATTTTTTAAAAGATGAATTTGGTTGCATCAATCTGCGTGTGTGTGCTTTGTATAGTTACAGTCATGGAAGAAAGGCCTAATCCGTGTACAGCATCCGTGAGCTTCAATCCACCATCAACTCTTGGCAGGCAAGTGAAAGTGGTCCCTTTCCTCATGGCCCCTCCATCTAACTCTCTGTCCACGCTCATCACTCCTGCCAGTGTCTGCCAGCCCTCCACCTCTCACACGAATTTACTCACTCGCCCGCAAACATCTCAATCTGCATGAACTCCTTTATGCTGGACCCTGGGGTGCCCAGTGTAAAGTAGGCCCCCAGAATAATATTTGCTAGATGCACTAAATAAAAGAAGTGAGGATGGAGTAGGCATCAAAATGAGATGCAATGAATACATGCTGAATGTTACAATCTGCAAGGTGTAATGCACGTGCATTAAATTTCCTCAGATTGCTTTCTAGTAATTACCATTCTGGGCTTAAAATCATTTTTAGAGAGGCATTAGAAATTCCCATTTTAGCTTAATCACAATGTTTAGTTTTCTCTAGGAAGGCACCTTATTTATTTAATGTCACAACACTAAAATCATTCCGTTCTGCCATGTTCAATAAACAGAAAAAGAAACCCCAACATCTATATTAAATTGTTACTAACAAAGTAAACATTTCTCCCCCTGTTTTTTCTGAGTTGATTAAGCACCAGTGTATTTAAAAACGTTTCCCCAGCCTGAGAAAGGTTCCCTCTGAACATACAACTATTGAGTATAGAATGTTTTTCCTACCACTTGATTACAATTTGGCAGTAGTTTCTGAATAATTTACAAATTTTAAATTTCTGTGCCCTAAACACACATGTGTTTGCAGCTAAACAGACTTGAAAGAATATGCAAATTGCACTTTTATGTCAAAAATGAGTGAACGCAGCTTCATGCAGAAAGAAGCGAACTGTCACCCCCGTGTTTTTGTTTAGACTAATTTGTGCGCTGTCGCTCCCACATCAGGCTGCAGCAGCATTTTCTTTGGGATATTAGACATAAATGTTTATGGCTGCAGATAGCCTAGGAGGGATTGGCACTTATTAAAAACGACCCTGGAGTATTTTCTTTGGTTTTCACATAAATATCCCAGGGAAATGTTCAATCAAACAAGGCTGCCAGGTAAAGGGAAACGAGCATTACAGCAGAACACCCGGGTCCTGTCAAGGGGGAGGTCCCATCCAAGAATGCAACAGAAGGCTGAGCCCGGGGGACCCGTGGAGCTGGCTTCTTCTCCGTATGGCTGACAATGCTGCTGCTGACTGGAGATGCCTCTCCCTGAGACCGGGAACCCATCCCTCCCCATTAAAAGAAAAAAGCTTCATGTTTTAAAGAGTCATCAAAACACTAGGTACCGTAAGTGAATTTCAGCCCATCTTTAGCTGTGGGGGCCAAGTCCGGGTGTCATGATGTGATAACCTTTCAGCAGTCAGTTTTGTTCTCGGGTTGAGGCAAGGGTGAGCCCACCACATCTTCACAAAGGGTGACAACTGGTCCCTGACCTTGAGGCCTGGAAATGTCCGTTCTTAACTCCAGAAAAAGCTGAGAATTTTATTCCAGGATCTCAGACACTGAAGACACACTTCTAGCCCTTCCTACTTCAGCCAAAATGTATCCAAAATCTACTATAAAAAGGCCCAGTCAGTTCTCCTGTGGCCAACCACCTCTGTGTAATCACTGTCCTCTAGCTTCCACCCCAGATTCCCCGAAATCCAGGAAACACCATCCCACTCTCCACAGCCCTCTGTCTCCTCTCATGCCCCCGTGACAGCGAGCCCCAGACGGATCAACAACCTCCACAGAACCAGTGAGAGAGAAGGAACTTTTTCAGTTCATCATCCGCAACAACAAAAAAAACAAACAATCCAATGAAAAAGTTGGCAGAGGACTTGAATATGTAGACATTTCTCCAAAAAAGACACGCAGATGGACAACAGGCACATGGAAAGATGTTCAACTTTACTATCAGGGAAATGCAAAGCAAACCGCAATGAGGTAAGACCTCACACCTGTTAGAATGGCTGTTATCAAAAAGACAGGGAACAACAAATATTGGAAAGGATGTGGAGAAAAGGGAACTCTTGTACACTGTTCGCAAACTGGTGCAGCCACGATAGAAAATAGTACGGAGGGTTCTCAAAAATTAAGAATAAAAATAACATATTGAAATGTTGTATACTTATTTGAAGAACATAAATACATTAATTCAAAAAATATATATGCATCCCTATGTTCACTGCAGAGTATTTACAATAGCCAAGATATGGAAGCAGCCTAAATGTCCACTGATAAATGGATAAAAAAGCAGTGAGATTATACACACACACATACACACACAATGGAATATTACTCAGCAACAGGAAAACAATACAGACTTGCCTTTTGCAACAACAGGGATGGACCTGGAGGGTATTATGCTCAGTGAAGTAAGTCAGAGACAAATACCATATGACTTCACTCGTATGTGGAATCTAAAAAACAAACTAAAACAAAACCACTCATAGATACAGAGAACAGATCAGTGGTTGCCAGAGTGACAGGGGAGTGGGGGTCAGCAAAGGGGTGGAATGGGTCAGCTGTACAGTAAAGGACGACCACCAGACTTTGGGGAAAACACAGATGTCAAATTATACTGTTGTAAACCTATGTAATGCTCTATACCAATTTTGCATTAATAAAAAAAGAGCACTTTCTAGTTCTCATCTTATCTTACCTCTCCAGAGTACTGATACTCTGGACATTCCCTCCCTGAAACCCTCCCTTCTACCAGCCTCAGTAACACTGCACATGATCACCTGGTTTCCCTTCTATGTCTGGCTGCTTCCCTCTACACTCTCTCTCCAAGTCGACAGACCCCAAACCACATGATCATCTCAAGGAGCACAGCAAAGGCACTTGACAAAATCGAACAATTTTTCTGTTTAAAAAGACACGGCGAATTAGGAATAGAACGGAGCTCCCTTAACCTGATGAGATATTAATACTAGCAGAAAACCAGTTCAGATTTAGGACCCTGGAAGTGGGGTGTTGCTGAAACACAGACCTGAAGATGTGGACGTGGCTTTGGAATTGGGCAATAAGCAGAGGCTGGAAGAATGTCGAGGCGCGTGATAGAAAAAGCCTAGATTGTCTTGAACAGACTGTTAGTAGAAACCTGGATGCTAATAACTCTGCTAATGAGGACTCAGAAGGAAGTGAAAAGCACAGTAGAGAAAACATAAATTGCCTTAGATTATACCTAAATCACCATGAACAGATTGTTAGTAGAAATATGGGTGTTAAAGGTGCTGCTGTTGGAGGCTCCAACGGAAATGAGGAACATGTTATTGGAAACAAGGAAAGCGGGTTCTGGTTACATAGTGGCAGAAAGCTTAGCAGAATTTTTCCTGCAGTTATGGGGAAAGCAGGACTGGTAAATGATGAAATGCAACATGGAGCTGAAATTTCTAAGTGGAGTGTTGAAGGTGTGGCCTTGTCTTTCTTGCTGTTTATAGTGAAATGTAGGAGAAAGGAGATACATTGGAGCAAGAACTTAAAGAACAAAACATTTAGGACTTAATGATTTGGGAAACTCAGCTTATCCAAATTGCAAAAATCTCTAAATACAAGAGATTCACTCCTGGAGAAATGTGCTGTAGGACAAAGGTTAAGGGTGGAGCTGGACAACCTCTTGCCAATACCTCAGAAAAATAAAAAAGTTAGAGAATTCAGTTACACAAAAGGCTCTTAGAGATTACAAGCCTGACACGTGGATACCCTCAGCTGTGTCATCAGAAGCCAAAAATAGAGATGGGATTATTTAGGAAGAATTTGTGGAGGGACCTCTTGTCTGATGGGAGAACAACAGATTCTTAAGAATTTTATATTAGCAGAAACACTGCCAGCTTGGACCAAAAGGGACAAAGAGAGAACAAAATGAAAGCAAGCTGTTGGACCCTCAAATTTCTGCAGGCAGGAAACAGGCTGATAAAACCATCCAGCTGCAAACACACGTTACCTTTCATGAGAAAGATGGGATGTCTCAGAAATGGAGCCCCAGGCCCAGAGGGTGCAGCCATGGGCCCAGTGGTTGGAAATGAGGGCCCTGGAAAATTAGTTCCAGACTTTGAAACCCCATGGAGTTTGCCTGGCTGGGTATGTACATTTGGGGGGACCAGTGACTCTTTTTCCTTTCTATTTCTTCCCTTTGTGAACCAAAATATCTAATGCCTGTCTTGCCTTTATTTTGGGAGCATGTATCTAGTTTCTTAGTTTCACTGGTCCATGTGGAGAGGGCCATGTGCTCAGGGATAGACTGGACTGAGTCTCACCCATACTTACAGTGATGACTGAGGAGATAGAATTTGGAATTTTTGAGCTGATGAGATATAAGTGAGGTTTTGGACTTTTTGATAAAGTCATGCATTGAGAATTTGGGGGCTCTTGGAAAGGGATAAATGTATTTTGCATATGGGGCAGACATAAATCTCTAGGGTCTAGAGAGTGAAATGTGGTGGGCAGAATAAAAGTGCCCCCCCATAGCTATCCTCCACATCCTAATCCCTGGACCTGTGAATATGTTACCTTAGGTGAAAAAGAGATTTTGTAGATGTGACTAAATTTAGGGACCTTAACATGGGACCAGTCTAATCACTCGAATCCTTAACATTGAGAAACTTTCCAGTTGTACTCTGCCAGAGCAAGATGTGCCTATGGAAAGAAGGTGAGAGAGGTGCCACGTTGCTGGCTTTGAAAATGAAGGAAAGGGGTCAGAGCCGAGGAATACAGATGGCCTATAGGAGCTGGAAAAGGCAAGCACGACTCCCCTAGGGTCTCCAGAAGGAACACAGCCCTATAGCACCTTGGTTTTAGCCCAGTGAAGCCCATGTTGGACTTCTAAACTACAGAACCGGGAGATGACACATTCGTGTTGTTTTAAGCCACCAAGTTTGTCATAGTTAGTTATAGTAGCCGTAGAAAACTAATACAGCCATTCATAAAAACCCATAGCTAACCTCAACTTAATGGTGAAAGACTGAATGCTTTCTACTAAAGATCGAGGATAGGACGAGGATGTCTGCTTTTGGCACTTCTATTCAACATTGTACTGGATAGTCTAGCCAGGGCAACTGGGCAGGAAAAAGAAATAAAAGGCATCAAGGTTGGAACAGGAACAGGAGAGTAAATAACTATCTTTATTTACACATGATATCATCTTGTGTATAAAGACTCCTAAGGAGTCTATAAAAAATATTAGAACAAATAAATGAGTTCAGCATGGTTGCAGGATACAAGATAAATATGCAAAAATCGATTACATCTCTATAACACTGACAATGAGAAATCCCAAAATAAAATTAAGAAAACCATTTCATTTATAATAGCATCAAAAAGAGTAAAAAATACTTATGAACAAATTTAACCAAATAACACATGTACTCTGGAAAGTATAAAATATCACTGAAAGAAATAAAAGAAGGCTTGAATAGATGAAAAAAAAAAGACATCCCACTCTCATGGATTGGAAGACTTCATATTGTAAGATGGTGATACTCCCCAAACTGATATACAGAGTAAATGCAATCTCTGCCAAGATCGCATCTGGCTTCTTTGTAGATGTTGATAAGCTTATCTTAAAATTCAGGTGGAAATTCAAGGAACCCAGAGTAGCTGAACCAATTTTGAAAAAGAACAAACTTGGAGGACTCACATTTTCTGAATTTAAAACTCATCATAAATCAAGACTGCAGTACTGGCATAAAGACAGATGCAGAGATCAATGGAATAGATTAAGAGTCTAGAAATAAACCCTTTCATTGTTGGTCACTTGATTTTTGACAAAGGCATTAAAACAATTAAATGGGGGGAAATAATAGTCTTTTCAACAAATTGTGCTAGACAACTCTGTATTCATATACAAAGGAATACATTTGGACCCTTACCTCCAAAAGACATATAAAAAGATAACTAACATGGATCAAAGATCTAAATGTGAGAGCTAAACCTATAAAACTTTTAGAAGAAAATAGAACTTAATCTTAAGCCTTCATGATCTTATGTTGGGCAATAGTTTCTTGGATATGAGACCAATAAACACAAATTACAAAAGAAAAGATAGGTAAGTTGAACTTCAACAAAATTAAAAATAGTCGTGCTTCAAAGACACCATCGATAAAGTGAAAAGACAACCCATACCAATTGGGAGAAAAATTTTCTAAGTCATCTATCTGTGAGGGACTTATACCTAGAATGAAAAAACTGGTACTACTCAACAATGAAAAGACAAGCCCATTTTAAAAAGGGCAAAAGATTTGAATAGACAGTTCACCAAAAAAGCAGTACAAAGGGTCAATAAGCATATGAAAGAATGCTCAACCACGTTAAAGAAATGCAAATCAAAACCACACCGATGTCACTTTACACCACCCAGGGTGCCTGTGATCAAAAAGACAGACAATGACCAGTGCGGATGAGGACGTGCAGAAATGGACTCTCGTACATTGTGGGTGGGAATGGAACATGATGCGGCTGCTTTGCAAAAATGGTTTGACACTTCCTCAAGAAATTAAACATATAACCCAATAAGTCTACTTCTAGGTATATTAGAGAATTGAAAACATATGTCCAAAAAAAGAAAGAAAAAGAAAACATATGTCCACACAAACACTTGTTCATAGCAGCCTTCTTCTTATTTATAATAGCCTTCGAAATAAAAACTCTTATGTCCATCAGTTGAAGAATGGATAAGCAAAATATGGTATATCTATTTATACAATGGAATATTATTTAGCCATAAATAGGAATTAAGTGCAGATATATGCTACAAGATGGATAGACTCAAAATCATTGCACTAACTGAAAGAATCCAAGTACATATATCGTATGATTCCATTTATGCGAAGTGTCCAGGATAGGCAAGTCCATAAAGACACAAAGTAGATTAGTGGCTCTCAGAGGCTGAGGATGGGAGTGGAAATGGATAGTGATTGCTAATGGGTACAGGGTTTCTGATTAGACTGACAAAATATTCTGGTATTTGACATGAGTGGCGGTTGCACAACTCTCTAAATGTACGAAAATACTGAATCGTACACTTTAAAAGGTCATGTGTTCTACTCACTTCTTTGTTTGCTCAAATATATTGATGAATATATGAACAAATGAAGGAAATGTTCTAACGGTTCCATGTGGTAAGGGGTGGGTTTCAGGTCCCGTGATGTATGGGTGCTGCTTTGGGAAACAGTGGCTCTCAGTAGAAAATGTACTTGCTTACTACACATATTTCCTACTACAGAAAGGTAGAGAATAAAGTGCATTTAGATATGGAGCCTGAACATGAGTGAGACTTCCTCCCAAGAGGCACCACGGAGATCATTCTGCCATGACTGTTGACCTTTCTGGAAGATTTTGAAAAGTGCACCCCTGAAAATGGAAAGACCCTATACTTCATGAATGTTTGGTGAGTGACACTGAATACTTGACAGTGGGAAGGTCAGTGCTGTCTCCTATAAAGATTTTATGGCCGTGACAATGGGGTGAGAGCATTTCTTACGTGTGGCAGAGCTAAGGTTGCCTCGTGCAGCTCCCCGACACTTGCAGCCATAAACCTTTTGTGACAGTCCTGCTATTTTGCATGCCACATTCCCATGCTAATTTTGGTCTCATTCTGCTTTCCCTGGGGAAGGACACAACTGGTTATGGATCGCACAAGCCTGCATGTGGTTGTGGTCATAGGAGACTTATGAGCAAAGCCATCTTAAGGTTTGCACCTTCCCTCTACTTGCAGAGACCAGACTTCAGCTGCATGATTCTAGCCACTGATCGGGTGTGTGCTGGGCTCCCAAATGCACTGCATCTGGGGTATCCTGTGTATGTCAATACTGACTGCTGATGAACACTTGTACTTCACCACCCTCCACCATCTGTGCTGTAATGCGCCTTTGCTCATCTAACAATGATTTAACCCAATGGTGATTAAGCTACTCTGTATATTTGCTGAAAGCATAACCTCCTGAGCCCTGTGGAGACGTTAAAAGGTGTGCTGCCAGACACAGTTTTGTCCTTCTTCCCCAAGCTGTGCTACAGAAGCCTTAGACCTGGGGCAGAGAGGGAGAAGTGTAGAGGAATGCATTTTGGAGAAGAATCATTGTTCCTTCTCCTCCTCTGTTGACAAGGATTGCCAGGGGTCTGGTTGATCTTGTTACATCTTGTGCATTTTGACCTTTACTCCACTTTCAGGGCCTTAGTTTTCCTGCAGGGACTAACTGCACACTACCCATGCCTTTTATTGGAAGGGGCTAAATTCCAAGACTGTGGTCCAGCTCAGTGCTGGCGAACAATTAAAAAAGAAAAAGCTTAGCAGATGTAAGCATGTAAGGGTCAGACAGACTTGGGTTTGAATGTTGTGTGACTTTGGGCAAGTTACTTATCTCTCTGAATCTCCTTTTCCTCACCTGGGACACTAGATAATAATACCAACTCCCTCATGAAGTAGGTGGAGGAATAAATGAGCTAACATAGGCAAAGCAGAGTGTCTGGAACATACAGGTAATCCGTAAGTATTAGCTACCATTACTACCACCACCACCACCCTCCTCCTTCTCCTTGTCATCATGACTATATATATTCATCAGTTTTGGTTGCAAGTGACAGAGGCCCATCTTAAATGAAGGTAAGCAAAGAAGAGAAATATTTTGGTTTAGATCATTGAAAACTCTAAGCAGAGTCTGGCTCCAGAGTTTCAGCCCTGTCATCTGTGCTAAATCTCTCTCCAAATCTCACTCTACTCTCTTCTGTCTTGGCCTCACCCTCCAGTAGGTGGACTATAGGGCAGCTGGGCACTCCAGCCTGCAGGGGCCTACCCCCTTCTCTTCTCACCAAAGGGCCTATGTAGGTGGACACTCCAGCTCACACGTTCATGCTCTACCCACAAACCCACCTCCCAGCAAACATCTTCCTCTTGTCCTTTGAATGACAGACCCGGGGAAGGGGCTTCCACAGGCTTTGGAAATAGATACAGAGAAGTTTGGGCACAGAATTCTGGGGCCCTGGGTAACAGGAGAATGCTTTAAAAGTGGGCATAGAAAGGATGCTCATATGATCCCACAGAATCATCACCTCATAGGGAAAGGTGGGGCTCCATGGGGGCCTGAGCAGGGCCCTGGTTGCCAGGTCAAAGAGAGGCATTTTTTTATTATATAGCATATTTATTCTATAGTGGTTGTTGTGGCACAGTCTAATAACAGTTCAAGACAGGGTACAGTGAAGTGTTATGGAGTTTTAGAAAAGAAAGAGACCACTACCAGTGGGAAAGGATTTCTCAAGAAGGAGGCCTTGGAGGATGAGAAGGTCAGGATAGAGTGGCACACAGAGAAGGGAGCTCGGGTGAGGAGAGCCACGTGAACCAAGGCCATGAGGTCAGACTGGGTCTTCTGTGTGTGGGGACAATGCAGAGCTCAGTAAGACAGAAGGGATGTGCTGGGAAAAATAGGAGCTAGCTGGTGGCACCTGGAGGAGGCATTTAAGAAGAGCTCTAAGAGAGGCTCTGGGTCCAAATCTATCACAAAAGACTTGGGGAATCATTGAAGGTTTATGAACAGGGGATGAGGGCTGAGAGTGGTGCTTGAGAAGCTGGCCCGGGCAGCACCACGTCGGTGGACCAAAGGGCTCACCCAGAACTGGGATCTAGGTTAGTGGATGAGGAAGCAGACAGGGGCTCCTGTGAGGAGGACAAAGGGCAGGGGCCAAGTTGGGAGTGGAAGGAAGCACTTATTCACAGCCAATAGGAGAGGTGAAGCTGCCAAAGTGACCAAATCCAGAGCTGGAGTCACCAGAAGCACCAAGTACCTGGCCCTGAATGAGCTGCATACAAATGTATTCCCAGATTTGTTGGGACGAGGGAGAGGGACGTAAGTCCGGTCTCATTTGTGGTTCAGATATCCAATTGAACCACATGAGGTGTTTGCTTTTCAATTTTGTCCCAGGCCCTCAAAGGGCAAATAAAATTCAGTGAGTCTATGAGACCTGGCTTGGCTGGGGTTACTGTGTCTGGGTGTTCTGTGGGCAGAGCTGGCGCCTCAGGCGCAGGCTGACGTGTTGGTGAAGTTCCTGTGGCCAGAAGTGAGGGCTTTTTCCTGACTGGTGTTGCTGGGTGGTTTGTAGGGCCCTGTCTGTCGTCTGGGGGGCGAATGCAAACTGAAGTGCATTTGTAAAGGGGGCTTCCAGTCCGGTCCTGAGCCTGTCGGCTTCTCGTATGAGAAAGGAGAACTGCAGGCGCCTGGCCAACCACATGACTGGGACACGTGCCAACAGGTCCAGGCAGGGCCCTCCAGAGCCTTGGCTCCTACAGCCAGGGGCACTCAAAGGGGCCCAAGGGTATTTCTGGGTGAAAAAAAAAACACATGCCATGTCATTTGATTCGGCCTCAGTCTTTAAGCTGGGCAATTTACAGTGGTGTGGGACTCAGCAACCCACAGTTATTTACTGATCATGAGTTACGTATCTACCTTGCGCTGAGTGTCCCGAGAGGTACAGAAGAGACCCACATGACTTCTAAAGGGTCTAGAAGTTCAAGATGGAGGGCGTTGGTTCAAGTCCCAGCTCTACTACTTACTGGTTATATAACTTTAGTAAGTTTTCTAATCCCTCTTTTCTTCAGTTTCTATTTGTAAAATGGGCACAGAAACACTTTGACAATGGTGCGAAAAATAAGTGGTATCATTTATAATGAGATAACATCAACAGACAGATATTTCTTCTAATCTAATAAATGGAGACTAATGTAATTTCTAATTTTATACTACTTTTTTTCATATTACAATTTGTTCTGAAATTTAATGAGTTCTGTAAAATTTTTTCTTGCTCCTAAGAAACATGTGCTCTGATTGGGGAGATAAAATTAACACACACATATAATAGCAATGTACACAAGACAGAAAATACACCACATAGGCTAAGAGTCGCTTGGTATTTTCTCAACTATGGTTTGAATAAATGTGGTCATTTTTTCCCTTTCTTCTTGCTATCTCTCTACGAAGTGTTTGGTTTTACTACAGGCTCTGGAAGGTGGAAATTTTCTATATCTAGAAGCACTGTCCTCTCAGCCCCTATTATTGATGGGACAAACAAGGCCCAAGGTGGTAAGGAGTCTTGCGCTGCAAAATTGCACCTTTAGGAAGTGGCAGACTGGACCTCAGGACTTCCAGTTCTTTCTGATCCACTCTGTTACCCTCTGACATGGCACTCATGCGCAGTGTGTAAGGTCTGGGTCACTGAAGGGGGCCCATTGGCTGCTCACCCCCATCACTGCAGGCCACTCCTCACTTTCCTTCCCTGGGGAAGTCCCTCCCACAAAACCACAGGATCACTGTCTTGGAAAACATTACTTCTGGAGTAAAAACAATAACAAAATACAGCAATGGGAATTTGCAGATGGGCACTAGGGAGAGACACATGTAAAACATCCCCAAGCAAGAGCCATTCCACTCTGACCTTAGACCTTCCTGACCTCCCCATCCACACCACCCTCAGCTCATGGACTGATCACCCCACAGCCCTGGCTGCTCCCTCATCCGCACTGGACACTGGAGCTGGGAGCAGCCAACTGCTCGTCTTGGTTTTGCCATTCCCCTATCTGGCAGGAATTGCTAATCCTTCATTACTGAAAATAGCTTTCTTATCCAGGACCCAATCACCACGAAACCTCATATCATCAGGATGCAGTTTCTTCCAATCCTGTATGGTAACTGATTTTCCTAATGATGTCCCCGAGGCCCTGCAACACCCTGGAATGCTTTCTGAATCACTGAGGGAGTATGCGGTTGTGTTCGGTCTAGTTTTATTGTGAAGTGATTCTCACTGTGCTTTTCCACAGTCTGGAATAAAAGGCAAGTCTCATGGGATCCACCTACGTGCTGTGGGGAAACAAAAGACACCTGTCTACGGGCAGCCAGCCTGTCCCAGTCATTTCAGCCACTGCTGGGCATCTGCATATCCACATCCATGCAGGTGTATCTGCTTAGGTCTGGTTTTATCTACATGCATGGTGTTTATTGTAGCGGTTTGAGGCCTTGCATTTGGGGGTGGAGGGATCCTGTTCCTCTCATTTGGCTGCAAGGTCCTTAGGGGTGAGGAGCATTACTCATTCTTTTCCTGTCTCCCATGCATGTTCTGCTGATGAGTGTGGTCACACCGGCAGCCAAGTCCCTGGGGCTGCTGCCCTCACTGTAGGGCCCGCTCTGGCCGGACAACTACCTGCTTCCTGCACACACACGCCACCTGTGGCAATGAAAACCTGCCTCCCAAAGTAATCAATCCTTGGGCCCGAGTTTCCCAATTACTTTGGCCTTTTCCCCTGGAACTCAGTCTGCCAGTGGTTCTCTTAAGGAGAGTTATCCACTCCATGGTTTCTGCCTGCCTTCCTCACATGCTGCCTTAATTAGACTATCTGCCTCCAGGGACAGGAGTTGGTGAATGGAATGAGGGGAAAGAGCTGGCAGGGCAGAGGCAATAGGAAATGCTGGCAGTGATATGACAGGAGGCACAGATGTGCGTTGCCCTCTTCCCATGAAGTGGCCCCTATAACATAAGGCCCTTAGGGCAGGAGTCTTATGTGTCCAGTTCACCTTATAGTCCCAGTGCTGAGCAAAGGGCTCTGCTTACATTCAATAAATACTTGCTGAAGGAATGAGACTTGGGATCCCATGACAATTCAGCCATTCATGAGCTCTGTGGATCTTTCGCCTTTCCTCATCTCTAAGCTGAGGGGCCCAAGGCTGTAGTTCATTTGCTATATTATATTCCACTGGATGAAGCTCAGACATATAATGTAGAGTGGGAAAGAAAAGTAAGTAGTAGACAATGACATGCAATATTAATGATCATTTTTCAAAACTCAAGAACGTGTTATTGAGAGGTATACTGTGTATTATATTATGAGCTGTTGCCACAATAATGCTGCATAACAAACTACTCTAAAATTCAGTGGCTTGCTGAACCTTCGTCTTCTTACTCCAGTGTCTGTGGATTGGCTGGGAGTTGGCTGATCTAATCTAGGCTGCACTGGGTTTGTTCTAACTTCAGACTGGGTCCAGGTCTGCTCCACACAAGTGTCATCCTCTTTGAATCCGCAGGTGGGACCAGCAGCACGAGCATGTTCTTATAGCAGAGTGGGGGATATAAGAGGAGACAGTGGAAACACGTGATGCCTCTGAAGACCTAGGCTCAGAATTGGCATCCGTCAACGCCTGTAGCATTCCACCGGCCACAGCCAATCCAACTCCATTGGTCAGGGAACTTCATTCCACCTCTAATGGGAAACACTGCAAAGTCATATGTCCAAGGGTATTTAAGACCTCAGAACAATAAATGATGCAATCTACCATGCAAACATACTTGTAAAACTATAAAAATAATCAAATCAAAGGAACGATAAACACAAAACTCAGGATAGTGGTTATTTCTGTGCGGGGAGGCGGGAGAAAAGACTGGGAGAAGAGAAAGTAACAGTCTACTGTGAGGTGCAGTGGTGGGCTCACAGGTTTTATGATGACTAAGCTTTATAATTTACATAGATAGTATTCTGTACATGGCAAATGTCACCTACTAAAAACAGTAAGTGTAAATTAATAAATAAGGGATGCATGGAACCCATGGACATGAGAGACTCTTTCCAGGGCTAACTTTGTACACCCTGTTAGTCTAGGTACATAGGTGCCGAGAGCTGTCCTTGGGTGGCAGACAGCATCTGAACCTTCAGCAGTAGTCCTGGTCACCCAGCACCCACTGTTCAGCCCATGGTGGTGGGCTCCGTCCTGCCTGCGCCCAGTGGGGAAGATGAGAAGATGTGCTCCCTGCACTTAGGGCTATGGGAAGTCTCTAGAAAATGATTTGGATTGCCGTTGTGAGACAGTACTGAGAGCCCTGGCTTGGACTCCAGTCTCATTGTCCTCAAATCCCCAACTCAGAAACTCAGCAGTTGTGTGGCCCCAGGAAAGTTATTTAGCCTTTCTGAGTCTGTTTCTTTACCTGTAAGTGAGACAACTGTACTGTGAAAAGTTGGTACAAATCCCTGAATACATGAGTTTCTATTTGCTTTCTGATGTTGAGCAGAGAGGCCATGTGGCATAGTGAGTTGCAAAGTCTGATCTCTGTTTGAATTCAACCCGTTCTGCTTATAAGGATGTGTCCCCAGGCAGTGATTTAACTTTTCCAAAGCTCTATCACCTTCAGGAATGTGGTAGTACTAATTTTTTTCCAAAAGGCATGTTGGGTGGTTTAAATTAGATAATGTATATAATGAACCTGACTCACAGTGGGCTTAATAGATGTTAATCCCTTTCTCCTCCTGTTTCCAGCTACACAGCTTCCTCCTGACTATGAATCAAAGAGGGTGAGAGAAAGAGGTCAAGTTCATGGCCAGGTGTGTTAAGAGAAGATGGGTGTGGATGCTGAATCCCAGTCTCTGGTTCAAATGGTAGGTGTGTGTCAGGTGTGGGTGCTGGGTGGGGGTGGGGGCTAGGGGGGCTGGACCCAGAGAGGGATTATGTTTTCCATTACCCAAACATCTCCAATTTCAGTCTCAATTTTGGGAAGCAAAATAATTTTGGCCCCCCACACAGTATCTGTCTCTGGAACTGATTATCTGCTTTGTTAAGTTCAGAGGCATTCTGATAAGGGTAATTGAATTAGGCTTCTCCTGGCTCCTACGAGCAGGCTCACTGCCACAGTAGGGGGTCTCTCTGTCCATTCCCCTTGGCAGTGGTGCAGGCTCTCCCTCCAGCACTGCTCTTTGGAGCCTGCCCTCCTGGGGTGCTCAGCGCCTTGGGCTTTGCCTTTGAAGATCTTTGCAGAGGAGCCTCTTCAACTCTCCACACGCCCAAGGCCCTTCACGCTTCCCTGGAGTCTTGCCCTGAGTTTGTTTCCACCCACTTTGGAGGCCTCTGGGGTGAGGGGAGAGGAGTCTTCCTTTAAGGCAGAGGAATTTCTGGAGGTCAAGGAAATGTCTGCCTGGGGACAAAAGAGCAGGAGGTCAAGGTTCAAATGATGTTGACCTAAATTTTTCCCAATTCCAGAGGGCTCTCTTTCAGGGGAAGTTGCTTCCACTTTCCTCACAGTCTTGGCAGGACTCTGCCCACCTGAAATGACAGAAGTCTGGTCATTTGGGGATATCACCATGACAGCAGCCACTAACATTTTCAAAAATCAGCAGGCTGCAAAACAAGTTATTTGATCCCCCCCAAATGTGCGCAGACTCTGCCCCCATTTCTCACACTGCCCTGTGGTTCCACAGCCTACCCTCTCCTTCCCTTGCGACCATGCAGAAAACCAGAGGGTTTGTTGCTGTGCACCTCCTAGGGGTTGTCCCTGCCCCCCCCGGACCAGGGTCCTGTGGAAGGCCGGCAGGGCAGAGTGACCGCACGGTGCGCCTGAGGCTCTGCTCAAGTCCTCTCGGTTCCGTGGTCTGTGGGTCCCACCGCCCTTCCCCAAATTCTGCCCCACCAGGCCTCTCTCCTGTCCAACTGATGAGCCCATCATTATTTTAACCAAAAACAACGTAGTTTTAGAGACCACTAGAAGAGATCTGGGTTTAAATCCTGACTCTGGAACTTGCTACTTTGTGTTATCTTTGGTGAATTAGTAACCTGGGAGGATTGGCAATAGCACAGAGGTTCTCAAACATTCTCTATTTATGGTGTCGTTAGTACTTCGGTCATTTTTTTCACTGTCTCTAGGCCTTAAGAAACACCTAGGAGTGTCATTTATTATGAAGTTGGGACCAAACAACTTAAGTATTTATGTCCTGACAAAATAATACATATACATTGAAAGAAAAAGCAATAATTTATTTCATTCTTAAGTTAACGACCATTACTTATTAATAAGATGTATGTACCTCTTGGGTACTGGACAACTCCTCAGACCTTGCAATCTGATTGGACCATGCTGCCTTCATCTCCTGTTCCATGTTGATTTTCATATGGTTCTTGTTTATTCGTTGCAGCTGCTACCGAAGACCCAGCTTCACAGATATGACATCATCAAAAGGAATGTAGGGTGATCGTATGTTAAAACTGTGAACTACCTTGAGCTAGTGGGTTGCACAGTGTCTAACAGATGTTGAGTATCATTATGTTTCCCTCAAAATTTAAAGTAACTCACAGTGCCCCTGTGAGTTTGCCGCAGCACCATGAAGTGGAAACTGTAACAATGTTTGAAACACACCTACCATATTATAGGTGCTTAAAATGGTAGTTCTCGTGAATTCTCTTTAAACTTCTAAAGTCACTGTTGCTTGGTTTATGACCATACTTCCCCACCAGGCTGGACTGAAATCTGATTGCAGGCTATCTTACCTATCTAAGTACCCTTTATAACTGGCACATAGCAAGCTTTCAATAAATATTTCTTAAATGGATGGATGCCTTTTGTACCAACCTGTTGGTTTATCTATCCTTCCTTCCTTCCTTCCTTCCTTCCTTCCTTCCTTCCTTCCTTCCTTCCTTCCTTCCTTCCTTCCATCTATCCACCCAATGAACAGTAGAAAGTTAACTCTGCTGTCAGCTGAAATTGCCTCCCAACTCCTGCCCCACACTAGTGGATAATGTTGGCTCCTCTTCCCCTTCTTGTCCACCTCATGTGGCTTTGAAGAACCAGCTCTGGGCCCCAGCTCTGAAGTTGTTCTTTCATGAGTGTAGCTTTTTCTTCTCCAAGGTCTCTGTAAATTCCTCAAGGACAGAAACGGGTCTAACTCACCCCCAAATCCCCACACTTTTTCTGACATGGGATGTTCACAGAGACAAGCATACAGCAGGCAGGTGCTCATTAAGTAGTTGGTAAACGAATGACTTGAGTTACGCGTGGCTCCATGCACAACATTTGATCCGATTGTCTAGATGACTCATTATTTCAAAATGGGTAGGTAGTGACTCGCCCAAAAATGGAAGGAAGAAGGAATCAGGGTGGCTTCAGCAGAAGGCGGCCAGAACTGGGTGCTGAGTAGTGGGCAGGAAACTGAGAAGCTGAAGGAAGGAGGCAGGCACTCCAGATTTGGATGGGAGAGTGTGGGAAACGGCCTGCAGGAGGAGATGCACTTGGTGTGTAAAGGGTCAGTGAAGTAAAAGGCTTAACTGGATAGAGAGGGAACGAGGTGAGGTCATGAAGAATAAAACTGGATGAGCAATTTCTAAGATCTTGAAAGCTAGGAAGAAGCATGTGAAAATATGAACACTAGTATTTAGATGGAAGGCATACCATAGAGTTGGTTGTGTAAAGGTGGCTGCACCATATTGAATCACTTTACCTAGGGAAGAGGGACAAGGGTTGGAGGGGAAATTAAAATAATATGTTTTGTTACAGGAGAGGTCCAAATGAGAACATTTTGCTGGGGTCTAACTGGCCATAGGTTAGATGATTTTCTATCCACCACACAAGTAAATAGCTCAAGGGCAGGCTGCCCGCCAGCATAAACCTTTGTGTGGAAAATACTGCCAGTGTGGCTATGGAAAATGCCCTCTTGCTGACCATAATTATACAGAATGTGTGCAAATAAAAGCTGAAAGAAAACACTTTTGCAGAGGTGTATTTTTTTTTTCTGTTCTTATTTTGACAGAGTGGAAGAGAAATTCACAGACCATTTTCTCATTCTCCCAGTTGGGGCAGAATGAGCTCATGCTACATGGCTGGGGGTTGGGTTTCAGGGAAAGACCCAGAACTAGTTTCCACACACAGACCCACGCTTAATGGGTCTTGTAGCCCTGACATGGCCTCTGGCAGCTGGGGAGCTGTGAAAGAGAAGTCCGAAGAGGCTTTGCCTTGTTCAGCTCTCAGTAACCGACAAAGTTTGGTTCTTTTCAGCCAAAGGGAGACAGGGGAAACTGGGGTGTTCTAAGTAGGATCCTTACCTTTCAAGGTTAAGGTTACCTTTTAGAGTTACCTTCAGTGGAAGGTAACTCCTCTCTGTCTTCAACTCCTTCTTGGGGTTCCCATCAGTGACCACTTCTGAAGAAGCCCAGAGCATTACAAATACCTCCTAAAGAGCCTACTCCAAGCACAAGACATTAGACTGTTCTTTCAAATTTTACACCTGCCCTTCTAGAAAGTAGCACTTTCTCCTCTTGTTTTTGCCATTTGTAGGACTACTTGAGTGAAAAGTCCTCAGGTGAAGAGCCAGTATTTGCCAGTCCAGCTGTGTGCATTCATGGATTGCCTGGCCCCACTGAGACTGGGCACCAGAGTGGGAATAGGCAAAGGATAGACAGCTGAATAATACACATGCAAGGTCCCTGTACTTGTAGAAGGCCTGCTGCAGGGGCACATGTGCACTGAAGCTAGAAATGGATTGGGAGCTGCAAATCCCAAGAGGACCAAGGGAGCCCAGGAGACGGGCCCTCTGTCCAAGCAGTCCTTGCTCTGCCTGCTGTCCATTCCATTCTCCCTGCTGCACACTCTTAGTTTCTGTTACTCCACCTTGCATAGGGCCCATCCCAAATGCCAGCTCCTGCACGTGTTGCAAGTTGTTATACAACTTTTGGCTTTTGTCCCAATGCTAACTGGCTGTTTCTCTGTCTTAAGAGGAATACTACTGGCCCACTGGCCTTGATCTTTTTTTGCGGGGGGGGGGGGCAGAGGGTAAAGCAGAACCTAGTGTTCTGGTTGGTCTTTGGCTTGGCTGCCCTTGTGTTGGGCACCCAGAGCGCACAGAGCTGATGGGTGACATGTGTCACTTTGGAGCAGAGGTTATGAGGGGGGCATGGGCAAAGCAGGCAATGGCTGCCATCTCTAACATGACAGTCATTCTGAACAACACTGGTAGGTAAGGCTGTGGCAGGAATCACCCACAGTGTTTATCAGTGTAGTAAACATTTGTTTTACATGTAGAAA
The DNA here is from genome assembly GCA_004024845.1 of Tonatia bakeri. NCBI lineage: Eukaryota > Metazoa > Chordata > Mammalia > Chiroptera > Phyllostomidae > Tonatia > Tonatia bakeri. The sequence continues at coordinate 317,237 of PVIA01000661.1, read as the reverse complement.
ATATTTTCATGGAAAGAAAAAACCTGGTCATGAATTCCATGTGGCTGTGATATAGTCCAAGGCACGCAGGTATATTTATACTCAGTAATATCCAAGAACAGGAACACTCACTTCAGTGTTACACTGGAAGACAACCCTCACATTCCATCAAAAACCAAGAAAAACTATTCAATTGACTGATTTTTCAAATGTTTGTTTTTTAAACAAAAGTTTGTCTATCTAAAGGAAATAGGAGGAATCGTAATGTTAAGCTTGCAATCCCAATATCTTTTAAAACTCAACTTTATGGGCAGACAACCCTACTTTGTCCCAGCCCATCATTTGGGACAGGTAACTGCAACCATGGCCATCACACCTGAGTCCAGCATACTCTGGACTCTGTGGCAGGTCCTCCTAGTTACAGTAGATACTGTTCTCAGGCCCAGCAGAGGGACCCAGGAAAGGGTGAGTATGTCATTTAGGATTAGGTGTGGCTGCTGATAACAGGCATCCCAAATAGCAGTGGGTTGTCAGATAAACAAGTTCATTTGTCTCTCAAGTAAAAGTTCAGAATACATAGTGGCTTTGCTCCATAAAACCCCCAGGCAGCCAGGTTCATTCTGAGTTCTCCCCGTTTTTGGAGACCTCCACTTTGCAGGTCAGTTTTCCTTCTGTGTCTGGGATCGAAGTCCCTCCGCCGCATTTCTGTTACAAGCTGCAGGAAGCAGGAAGAGGAAAAAGCGTTGCAAAGGGCACACACTGTCTATCTCCTAAGGAAGCTCCTTAGAATCTACCAGATAAACTTCTGCTTACAACCCCTTGGTCACATGGCCACCCCTAGCTACAAGAGAGGCTGGGAAATGTACTCTTTATTCTAGGTGGCCATTCACTAGCTAAAATTTCTATTATTATGTGTGTTAGTCAAGGTTCTCCAGAAAAACAGAACCAATATGATTCATATACACATACAATGGAGGCAGGCACATCCAACATCTGCAGGGTGGGTTGGCAGGCTGGAGAGCCAATGCCGCATCTTTGGTGTGAAGGCCAGAAGCCTAGAAATTCTTTCTTGCTTCCAGTCTTTCTGTTCTATTCAGGCCTTTACCTGATTGTATGAGGCCCACTCAAATTATGGAAGACAATCTATCTGCTTTACTCAGGGCCCACTGATTTAAATGTTAATCATACCCAGAAGCACTCTCACAGAAACACTCAAAATAATGCTTCATGAAAATATCTAGGCACCCCGTGGCCCAGCCAAGGTGACGCATATATTAAACCATCGTGGTATGGAAGAGCTGGAGATGGTTATTGGGGACAACAGCTGTCTCTACCACATTGGAGATCGGCCAACTCACTCTGAGCAAGAATGTTAATGGTCCTGAGGGCAATGACCGTGTCTATATTGGTCACTGTTATAGTTCAGCAATTTTCATAATACTTGCACAATAATGGTGACCAATGAATATGGGTTGAGTGAATAAGGGATGAAATCAATGTGTAGAGGGGATTAAAATGAACTGGATCTATAGATGAGAATAGGTTTGGCAAATGTTTTCCATAAAATGCCTCAGAGTAAATATTTTCTTCTCTGTGGATCATAAGGTTTCTGGACCAAGTCTTCAGTTCTGTGGTTGCCAAGTGAAAGCAGCCACAGAAAGTATGTAAACGAATGGGCATGGCCAGATTTGACACATGGGCAGTAGCTTACCAAACCCTGGTCAATATCAGAGTTTGGAAGGACCTAACCTGTCATTTCATAGAAAACAGAAGTTAATTGGCTTAGTCAAGTTTACACATGGGTCAATGGCAGCAGAACCAGGAACACATCATAGGCCTCTTAACTCCTTGTTCAGTGCTTGTCCTAGCACTCAAAAATTAATTTTTGAGGGTCAACAATGTAGAAAGAACAGCTTCTGCTCCCTTAATGTCATAGATCTTGGAAAAGCATATTTTTATGTATCTGTGTTTCTATGTTTAGATTATGTGTGTGTGTGGTGTATGGCGTATGTTATGGGATGTGGTGTGTGGTATGTGTACTATGCGTGTGGATGTATACGGTGTGTGGGGATTGTGTGGTGTGTGTATGGGTGGTATGTTGACAGCCATGGGGAAGGATCATTGCCCTCTGTGGGCCTGAGAGGGCACTGGGGTGCTATGACAACATCACGCCAGCTTTCATGAATTCCTTGTCTGAGGAAACAGAATGTAGAATGCCTAACCCCTCTGATGTCATCCATCCATGCATTAATGGTGAGTCACAGACAGAGGCCTGGTCCTTTCCGTGAGCAGTCACACTGAAAGGAATAACAAATGAAAAGAAAATGCCAGGCAGGTGCCTGATGGGAAAGAGAAGGCCTGGTCCACTTCCCAGAGTCCCAGACTCGATAGAAAATGAAGCTTCTGAAACTGTGACTGCCATGGTTATTCAATGGCTAAGCTCCCCAGTGTGGTAGCCACAGCCTTGTGTAGCTCCTGAGCACTTGAAATGTGGCTACGACTGAAAAGCTGTTTTATATATATTTATGTGTGGTTCATTTAAATTTAAAAACTGATACTTAAGTTATTAGAAAGCTTTTTAAGTCTGTTGGGAACAATCTGCACATGTGAATCTAATAATTTCCAACCGGATATTTTAAGAAATCTAAATATAGATAGAATATTTCTGTTGAAAACTTAGGATGTGGATAAATATTTAAAATATGCATAGGTGGGGATGGTTTTGCGAGCATTTGCACATGTCCAAACATCAATTATAAACATGAAATATGTGCAGTTTTTTTGTATATCAATTATTCCTCAATAATGCTGTTAAAAGATAAAATAAAAATACACATTTTAAAACTTTAATGTGCAACAAAAGACTTTAAAATGTCTCATTTATAAATATGTATCTTGATGACATGTTGAACACACATTGATAATATTTTGAATGTTATGTTAAATGTATGATTACAATGAACTTCACTGGTTTCTTTTCATTTGTTGTAGTGTGGCTAGTAGGAAGGTCAAATCATGTGTGCCACTCAGGTTATTACTATGGGACAGAACTGTGGCAAGGTCGCTGGCGCCCCACCCTCGGGATGCCCTGGCTTCCCCTCTCCTTTCCCCCTTACAGTTCCTGCTGAAGCAGCACCTCCGCCTGTCTGTATTTCAGGAAACTGTCTCCGCCCCACAACGAGACTCCAGCATTTCCGTAGAGCCCCACCTGACAAGGATGTGCGGGTGATCCAGCGGGATGAGCTAAGCAGGGGACCTGAAAACAGGGACTTTGCCCTGACCTCACAGTCAGCACAGGGGTGACTTTGAGCGAACCACCTCATTGCCCGGGGCTTCAGATTTCTCCCTATGAAGTGAGAAAAGTACTATTCCTAGCCCTTCTGATGGGGCCATTTTAAAAATAAGAATGAATATCCAAGGACATCTTGAAAGAATGCAAGTGATAATCTAGCATTAAATTACCTGTATTCACAAAGCGGAGGAATGGTGCTCTTTCCAGTTCTCCCCTCTCTCTCCGGATAGAAGAGAGCGCCAAACCCCTGCCCTGGGCCTGGCCGCACCCGGCTTACCTGCCTGTCGCTGGCGGCCTCCCCTCCCCGGCTCGCTCCGCCCCTTTCCTGCCAGCGGAGTCCTTCTCACCTGCGGTTCACGTCGTGCCCTTGGGGCCAACAGTAGTTTACCCAGCTTCGGCTTCATCATGAACCCTGCATGAAGCCCTGAAAAAGAAGGCAGCTCACACACTGCGTTTCAGGCCCATCCTTACCCCCGCATGATGAAATGTACACAGAGACCCTCAAAATTGGTGTTAAAAGCACATAAACCTCTTGGGTTGTTGAGATTCTAGCCCCAGCAGGGTGTGTGTGTAATATCACTAAAAGCAGGTATGATGGATAAAAATGAATGATGGCCCCTTCCCAACATAAACCGAGCTGCTCATCCCTCAGGGTTGTTTATAAATAGAGGGGAGTCCATTTGTTCGGGGTCCCGAGGACAGGCCGGCACTCCATTTAGATAACGACTGCATTTCGCGCCCAGCCATCACTCTCCGGCTCGAAAGGCGGCGATTAATCAAACAGTGTTTTGGTTTCTCCTGATACACATCTAGTCCTTCCGGTTTAGAATGAGCTGAGGATGGCTCCCACAGTTTACACAACAGCCTGGGCCAGTACATTAGAGGCAGCGAGGATAAGGGCGCTCGGAGGGCCTGTCCGGCTAGCCCTTCCAGTTGGATTCCGAGCTGGGAGCCGCTGAGCGGATAGGGATGCTGGAAGTTTGGTCCCGTGGAGGCCTGGCCTTCGGGGGCATCACTGACTTGTTACATTCAGTCTGAGAGAGTGAATAACACCTGTCATTAAGATAGGGTCACCTGCAGTTAAGGGAACACCAAAACTGGACTAATTGAAAGGCATTTATTTCTCTGATAAGGTAATCAGAGACAGACCCAGGGTAATACGTACTCTCCCCTTGCCCCCCTACCTCCATAGGAGTAAAGAAGGGCTCCCAGAGTTCTGTGTGCTCCTTGAAAACACTCCCACCCCACCACCCACAGTGACCACAGTCTGCCTTGTAGACCAGTGGGGCTTATTCCATCATGCCTTTTACTTCTGTGTGTGTCAAGCACCTCCAGATGCCCAGACTCCCAGATCATCCTTTACCCCCTAACTCTCGCCTCCAGTCAGCTCAGTGAAGGCCCGCATTTGAACTTGTCTCCAACTGCCCAACTTCCCCATCCCTCTGGACCTCTTGGTCCATCATAAGTAAAGTGCCCTCCATCCTCTGCTTCTCCCTGAATGCTCTCTTTGCCCTCTTGCTCCAACCAAATGCTGGCTTTTTGCCCAGGACACAGCTTCTTCTGCAGCCCTTAAGTTTCCTTTCCTCCGTCCCTCATGACACTGGGTCTGAAGCTGTGTTAGGGGGTCTTCCCTGACCCCCGGCATTGCCTGGGGACCACTGTTCCAACTCCCTGTCTAACATGCCTGCTTTGAAGCACATGCCATCAGCCTACAGATCTCCCAATGGTCTCAGAGCCCCAGCTCATTTCACTGTCTCCCACACTCTCCAGTTATTATTTGGGGGGATTTCAACATTCGAGAAGATGATCCTTCCAACATCCAGACTTCTCAGGACCTTGGCACCTTCCTCTCTGATACCTTGTCCTCCACCCTGTCACAGACACTCAGATCTTATAACCTCCCCATTACCAATGACTGCAGCCCCTTCTCAATCCCACTTTCATCCTCCCACTCCAGGATCACATGTGCTGTCTTAAAGCCTGTCCCCCCCCACAACCCTTTGACCCTGGGCTGCCATGTACTGCACCAAAGTCATTGGCCAAGGGCATAAGTGAGCCCTGAAAGCCAGACTAAGCTTCAGGAGTGACACAGTGTATCCCGGCACATGGCTTTACCTCACAGTATCACCTGCAGGGACGTATTTATCTAATTCACTGAAGACACTCCTCGGACTAGCACCAACTCTGATGGAGCCCCACCGGGACCTGTAACTCATTGCTCTCACTATTTTCCCAGTGTTCCTCATGCCCTGTCCTCCTTTCCCATCTTAGATTCCACATTCTATGGTTATAGACCCTTCTCTCAACTTCCTGGCCCCTTTCTTCACTGTATCACTGGTGAAATCACATACCCATTTACAATTGAACCTTCCATGCCTGCACCCATGCAGCTGAACACACACAGTTCACATTCATGTCCATGAGCACTAACTTCAACTGGACCCTCCTTTCCCTAGTCTGGTTGCTCGCTCACCTCAGGCCCCATTGCCCATTTCTCTGTGAGAACACAATCGGAAGACAACTTCCACGTGCTCCTGCCACAGTCACCCACTCGTCTGCATCTGTCCCTTATGCTGTGCCTTCTCTCCCATTCTGTGGATGGACTGCCGCCTTTCCCATCCAAAACCAGCCCTTCTACTCGCACATCAGATACCATTCCTTTGCCTATATGAGGGCCTTCTATAATAATTCTCATTTTTCCCCTCTACTGGATCATTTATTTCAACATATCAACATATTGTAATATCTTCTTTAGGTTAAGAAACTCTCTCTTGACACTACAAACTCCTCCAGCCAGTACACCACTTCTCTGCTCCACATGGCAAAACTTTTCTCAAGAGAGTCCTAACCTGCTGCCTGTTTCCAATGCCCTCTTGAAGTCACTCTGGTCCCCAGAGAGCTGTGTCACCACTTTCTACCGTGTGAGGATACAGCACGAAGATGGGTGTCTATGAACCATTGGAAGCTGATGCTCTAAGTGTTGTCACAGAATTAAGCGGAGGGAACCATGGGGAGCCATAGCCGCACACCTGTCTATAGTATCTTCTCACCCGTATTTGCGGTACAGAAATTCCCTGTAGCAGGCCAGGGGTTTGATTCTGGGGCCTAGTCTGAGAATACTGTCCCAGGATAGAGACTGGCAGGTGAGACAGATTTCCAGGTCACGTTCCCTTTTACATCACTGGAGTGGACAGGGAATGGAGAGAAAATAAACTGGAAATAAAAGTTTTTTTTAAAATTGAAGTTTCAAAGTCTGTACCATTGAGAATAGAACATAGAACAGCTGGTCCCTGACTTCAAGGTGCTTACAACGTATTTGAAAGGACCAGACACCAACACAGGGACCTGTGGGTTGAAGTCACAGAATAGAGGTAAGTCAGGATGGAAGATCGAGACACTGGGAAAAGGGCAAGTGGGAGGTGGAAAGGCCTCCTGCAGCTGGGGTACTCGGAGGAGCCCCAAGTCCGCCTTGCCCAGTCTGACTCTGCTGGGGCAGATGCTGTCTCTAATAAAATCGGCTCCTTTTTATTTTCAGCTGTTCATTCTATGACTGCAACTTTCTGGAAAGGAAGTGCCATCCAGCCCCTAAAGCCATTAGGCCAGATCCATCAAAGGGCCTGCCCCATATGTTTTGAGGATTAGCATTGGTCTTAGTTAACAATCTAATTAATGTTTTGATAATTTAACAATTTTGTATGCTTTCTAGAGGGCTTTCTAGGGGAGAGACCTTGGCAAATAAAGCCATGTTTTCTTTCGTTCTTAGAGAGATGCCTTTTCTGATCCTATTAATGAGAAACATCCTTCCTATCTGGGCTGGGCCAAGTGAATAAAAGCTGGTTTTCCTTCTTTGGGGATGGGGGGGCCAGTGGAAGATCCCCAACAGTGTGGCCAGTGCAGGGTAAGGAGGGTGGGGGCAGAGGAACAGCCTTCTTCTCAGGGTCTCCACCCACCCTGTCACCTCCATTTCAGGGCCAGCCCTGTTCGGCGTCTGGCTGTGTTCCCCAGATGGTGTGGCAGTGCCAAAGGGCCCTGCAACTGGCTGTGCTGCATGGACGAGGCTCTTCCTTTCTCTGGAACTCCATTTCTTCCTATTTCAAAAGGATGTGATAATCCTTATCTTACCAGCACAGTGGGTGATAAGCCAATCCATCTGTCAGCAGTGTGGGAGTCATTGGGGAAGTTTAAATGAGACCCAGGTCAAAGATCCCGCATAGCCCAAACATAAGAAGTGTGATAAGGCTTCAAAATCCCTCTGTGGGATGAGGTGTCCTCCATGGAAAGGCACGACTCCCCTCCTCTTTCCAAATCAGGGCCCCGGGGAGTGGTGGTGAGGGGCACAGGCCCCCTAATTCCTGATCCATCACTGCCTTGCCGTGTGCCTGTAGGTGCAAGTTAACTGGCTTCCCTAAGCCTCTTCACCTATCCATGGGTACAGTAATGGCATCATTTCATCCTTCATAAAGCCACCGTGAAAGCTAAATGAGGTAAGGTACTGGCAGTCCTCACTTTGCAGAGTGCAAATAAACATGAATTTCAGTTATCACAGTTTAGTTGAATGACAGCAGTCCCCAATGGTTGGAATTTCAGTTACTATGTATATTAACTAATTGTGTAAAGTACAAACTTCTTTGCTAGCTCTCTATTCCCCATTTTATGTAAATTAAAGAGGCATGTCGTGATCAGTGGCCGATGGCATCACTTCCTTCAAAGCCTATTGGTGACTGGCCAGTGCACATCTGTTACTCAGTTCGCCCCCAGACAACAAAGCATGCAGCTGTTTCCTTGTCTCCCAGTGATAAACCCACATGAAATCATAACGAGGGAGCTGGCCAAGAAAGACGAAAGGTCAGCAAAGAAGCAAAAATGATGATGCTGGAAATGAAATTCAAAGCCAACATAAATGGAGTTAGCAAAGAAATAGCCAACCACGGCATTAGTGACCATGCCCCTCTTCCAGAGGCTCTGGTGACATAGGTGAGGAGAGTGGTTGTGACGAAAAGGATGAAGATACCCAAGCGGAAGTGATGCCAGCAAAATCTTCACGTGTGAGAAACTCTCAGACATACTTTGCAACACTGAACATGCAAATAATAAAGTGTGGGAAGCTGGTCCAAACTTGAAAAGGAGACGACAATATATCAAGGATAGCAGAGATGCTTTCTCTGCATCATACACTTTCTGAGAGGAAGGCGAGAACTGTTCAAACTTCTCTTGACAGGTATTTTATGAAGAAACAAATTATGTTACTTCTCAACATTCCTAATGTTTTAAATCATGGTCTATTAAGTAAATATTGACTTCATTATTTTTTTCATTTTTTAATTTATTTTTATTCTTTAAAATACATTTTATTGATTATGCTATTACAATTGTCCCATTTCCCCCTTCATTCCTCTCCCCCTGCATATCCCATCCCACCCTCATTCCCTCCCTTTAGTTCATGTCCATGTGTCATAAGTTCTTTAGCTTCTACATTTCCCATACTATTCTTGCCCTCCCCCTGTCTATTTTCTCCCTACTGTCTATGCTATTTATTCTCTGTACCTTTACTCCCTTCTCTCCTCCTCCCACTCCCCTGTTGCTATCCCTCCATGTGATCTCCATTTCTATGGTTCTGTTCCTGTTCTACTTGTTTGTTTAGTTTGCTTTTGTTTTAGGTGTGGTCATTAATAACTGTGAGTTTGCTGTCATTTTACTGTTCATATTTTTTATCTTCTTTTTCGTAGATAAGTCCCTTTAACATTTCATATAATAAGGGCTTGGTGATGATGTACTCCTTTAACTTGACCTTATCTGAGAAGCACTTTATCTGCCCTTCCATTCTAAATGAAAAGAAAGCTTTGCTGGATAGAGCAATGTGGGATGTAGGTCCTAGCCTTTCATGACTTGGAATACTTCTTTCCAGCCCCTTCTTGCCTGTAAGGTCTCTGTTGAGAAATCAGCTGACAGTCTGATGGGAACTCCTTTGTAGGTGACTATCCCCTTATCTCTTGCTTCTTCTAGAATTCTCTCCTTCATTTTTATATTGGCTAATGTAATTATGATGTGCCTTGGTGTGTTCCTCCTTGGGTCCAACTTCTTTGGGACTCTCTGAGCTTCCTGGACTTCCTGGAAGTCTATTTTCTTTGCCAGATTTGGGGAGTTCTCCTTTATTACTTGTTCAAATAAGTTTTCTACTTGTTCTTCCTCTTCTCCTTCTGGTACCACTATAATTCAGATGTTGGAAAATTTCAAGATGTCCTGGAGGTTCCTAAGCCTCTCCTCATTTTTTTAAAATTCTTATTTCTTCATTCTTTTCTGATTATATATTTTGTTCTTCCTTCTGATCCACTCCATTGATTTAAGACCCAGTTTTCTTTCCATCACTATTGGTTCCCTGTGCATTTTTCTTCATTTCACTTAGTGTAGCCTTCATTTTCTCATCTAATTTGTGACCAAAATCAACCAATTCTGTGAGCATCCTGATCACCAGTGCTTTGAGCCATGCATCTGATAGGCTGGCTATCTCTTGGTTGCTTAGATGTATTGACTCTGAAGCTTTGATCTGTCCTTCCGTTTGGGCCTTTTTTTTTTTTTTTTTTTTATCTTGACATGCCTGTTATATAGTGAGGGGTGGAGCCTTAGGTAATCACCAGGGCAGGGCAACCCAGTTGCTGGGTTGTGACGCTGTATGTGGGGGCAGGGTCAGAGAGGGAACAATGGTGCTTGCTCCACTCTCTGGTGGATTTCAGTCCCCTCTGCCACTTTCCACAAGCAAATTGGGACCTTCTGGTGCTGGTTCCTGGGTGGGTGGGCTTGTGTACATTTTAGGACCCCATGGGTCTCTCCAACGAACTCTCCTGTGAGGCTGGGAGTCTCTCCCGGCACCTCAACCTCCACAAGTGGTTTCAATCAGTGCTTTAAGGCTTTATTTCCCAGCGCTGGGGCCCTGGGTTGCGTGGTCTGTCTCGCTGCCCATTTTCACCTGCTTTATCTGTGCACAAATGTGTGACTGCGGACAGCCAGCTGCCTTGCTCTCAGTGGCTGAAAGCAGTAAATTCCCACTGACTGATGGAGGGGAGGGACCTCTCAGGGAACTGGGATGGAGGCTCCGGGCTGGGAATAGCATGGCAGGAGGGTGAGGGTTTTGCACCCAGAGCCTGAATCTGCCTCATTTTTATCACCGCAGCTGTCAGTCAGAACAGAGTTTCTCACCTCCCACAGGGTCTACATGGGAATATGTCTTGGGGAAGTTCATGCTTCCATGAGAACGAAAGCTGGAAATGGGAGCTGCACTTTGTGAAGACAGTAGGAGGGAAGGGCCCAATCCCTTTAAGGACCATATGGCAAATAGGACTAACAGTATAATTTGCAAGTCTCAGTGCAAAATGAAAATGTAAAGCTCCCTGTTGAAAAATTGTGGAGGATTTTAAGACCATGACAGTAGAGCACTAAACTAAATGCAGGCCCATGTATGCATGGAGTCCATCTAAGTTGGTTCTTTGTACTGCATAGGACTTGTGCCCCTGAAGTTGGTCCTGTAGCAAATCTAGGAGCACTCTGCCCAGCTTGGGCATGGTCCACTAAGTCACCAACTACATCTAAACTCCTCAGCGGGCTTGGGATTTAGGGGCAAGGGAGGCTGTAGTGTCCAGCTCTTTTGTCCCTGGCTGAGAGAAAGGATGGAAAAGAAGGAATGTTGGCAAGACCAGTTGTGTCATGCCCTCAAAAGAGGCCCCAGTGGCCCCACGGAAGGAAATGCTAAACACACCGTCTCTGTGTTTATCTCACCCCATTGTCGTGTAGCGAGACTAAGGCCTGCCTGCAATTCTACACTGGGCGTCTTCAGGAGGAATCACAGCCTCTCTGTGACAATATTTACCTCACTGTTGCCTTGGGGAGCTTCAAATGCAGAGAACGGTGGTGGTTTTCTCCAGATCTCCACTCTTTGTGAGCAACTTCTTTTGCCCATGGAGAGTGTTCTGGTTTGGGTCAAGAGCGGGGTGCGAGTCTCCTCTGGAAGAAAATTCAGGGAAACCCAGAACCTTCAGACTCTTACTATGGCCAAGGATGGGGAGGGCAAGAGGGTTCTTGCACTCAGTTCAGTTTGCCTGTCACCACCAAGCTTGTGAGTGTTTTGTTCTGTTTTGTTTTCTCTGAGCACTGTGAGATGAGAACAGTGTCCATATGTTTTCTCTCATCTCTGCCCTTTCTGTACTTGAGTTCCTGCATGTAGTGTTCAGTTGACAGACTGGGAGGAGCAAGGGCAAAAGGACAACTGGGAAGTCTCTCTTGTGCAGTAGGTACATTAGGTACAGGTTGGGCTAGAGGTGTTGCGGCCCCCAGGGGTGAGGAGGGTCTGCTCCTCCTGACAGCGTCTCATCCTCAGCCCCTCCAGGCAGACCAAGCCGACTGGAATTTGGGTGTTGACTTTTGCCAAATATTTTAAGAGCAATGAACACTTAACAGCTTTGTGAAGTTCCCTGCAGAGGTATCCAGGTTTTCCTAAGGATTTAGCCTGTCATGAGTGTGTAACACCTAAGAAAACTCTGCTTTTGAGAGTGATGTCCCAGAAAAGCCAGATAATACCAGGAGATGAGCCTCTTGTCTGCAGGAGCCTAGCAAATCTTACATCCTTTTGCTTCATGAGGATACTTCTATTCTCTTTACATCGTGGTAAATCATTTCCTCTGGCATGATTTCTATATGTCAAACATATCGGCTTACACTATTAAAATGATTGCATGGGATTTATCTTTTATCTTAGTAACATAAGCTGTGTAACTAACAAAGGAGAAATACAAGGAAAGTAATTTGTTGTAAATTGAAATACTATAATTTCAACAATCATTAAAATAAAAATAAAAATTAAAGAAAAAAAGAAATACTATAATTGTATTCTATATAATATGTATGCTGGTTATATATCATAATGTGATATATTATGTAAGTTAATGTTACATATTATATTTTATATAATACACAATAATTATAATTATTAAAATAAATACAATTATATTATATAATATACATTTATATTGTATATTATGTAGATTTCAGTTACTAAGAGGTAATTTAGGACTCCTTTATCCAGATTTCCAGATACCTAGGTCCTTCTGTCTCAGTTGGTCCAGATACTGTACATTGTCATATGCATCCATGGGGGAGAGGATAATTCTTTCAGAGGGTGGCTTTATCAAACCACTAGCTATTCTGAGTTTTTATAAAGTGACACAATTACCTCATATCATAAGTCAACAAATGATCACTTGCTCTGTATTTTTGTAAATAACTTATTATTGCACATTTCATTTGCAAGCGAGATCAGCTGTAAACTTCTTCATGCATTTATGAAGCTGGGTATGTAATGGAACATGTGTGTGAACAGCCAGTATCCCGAAGGTGGCCAGGATGATCATGGCCTGTTTCAATTATTTTAGCCACTTTATGAAACTAGGTAGTAAGCAAGACTTGCTACAGGGCCAGCCTGATAGTCTGCTGCTTTCTGTGGGGAATTTACTTACAAGTGTTTCTGCCTGGAGTGATTGGGGAACGTTTTTCAAAATAGGCACTCGGTATCTATGATTCCCAACCTATTTTCTCACCACCAACTACTGAGACATTTTTTTTCCTGCTGTTACCTCTTCCCTCACACTGGAGCCATCCTTTACACACAGGTCAAGTGACAGACTCCTGGTGGCCTCTCTCCCATCAACCCCCCATTGCCTCCTGGTTCACTATGGTTCAAAATGGCAGCTCAGGCCTGATCGTGGGTGACCCAGTCCTGACTAATGGGACCCAAGGGGAAGTTGGCTTGAGGCTTCCAGGAAAGATTTTCTTCCTTAAGGGAAGAGCAAAGAGAAATGGCAATTCCTGCATTTGTGTGTGCAGTGTGGCAAGTAAGACAATTCACATGTGGAAGATGATGAAGCAGGAAAGTAGAAAGAGCCTGGGTCCTACCGCCATAGCTGAGTCTCTGCCCTGACCAGTCTGCTTCTGCCCTGCCTTTCGACGTCTCGCCATGCGCACTAGTCAGTGCCCATGTGGGTTAAGCCATTTTAAATTTTGTGCTTTGTGATGAGCAGCTGAGAACATCTCTCCCAACTAACAGCATTCACTAACAATACAAGAAGTAATGAAGAACTCTGTATCAGGTGTTAGTGAGGAATTCAAAAGAAACAGGAAATGTGTTTATTTCCTTCAGAAAATATAAGCTAGCTGACAGAAATAAAATATACCTCCAAGTACGAATTTCTGCCCAGCACCTCACAGTCCTGTGCAAAGTACCATAGTATAAGCTAAATACAAATGGAAAAAATTTTCCTAAGATTTGCTTAGATTATTATCAGTTTTCAACACAATGTTTTTGCACTGTTAAGAGAGAACCAAAGAAAAATGAAGTACAAAATATGGCTCCCTCTTTTCATGAATCTGCTTTGAAATTGATGTTGCTGTCTTTGAAAACCTCATGTTTTGATGCTTCGGAAAACACTGGGACATGAAAGACATCTCAGAATAGGAACTCACCTAGAGAGCCTGCTGACCACATACCACTCCTGTTTCTGTCTGATCGGGAATACTCCAGCCATTGGCCTCTAAGAATTTATTACCTTCAAGTTAATAATCTTCACCTCACATTCAGGGAGTAAATCATAGGCGCCTTCATGTTTTTTTAAACTCTGTCTGTGGCTGAGCAGTTATCCAATGTTAGCACAAATGCCAATCTGATGGCCGAAAATCATAATTTTGTGCCTTTCAGGTTTCCTGGAGGCCATATCCACTCAGCATGTTCTGAGAATGGTAACAGAGTGTACTTGTAGGTTTGCATTGCACAGCAGTAATTATGGTGGCAGCTCTGACCCAAGTTTTCAAAGTTCTGTGAAATAAGCCTCATTTGAAAGATAAACTGGTTGGTTGACCTTCACATGTCTTCCCAGAAATACCATGAAATAAGGCCACAGTCTAAATTCTCCTGGAAAAGTTGCGGGGTGTCAGGGGACTGGGGGTAGCTCTCCCCAAAGTGCATCAGGGCTTGAAGGCCCCTGTCCTGCTGAGGAGGAGGTGAGAGCAATGAGGAGGCTTTTTGCAGGTGTCAGTACTTCTGTTGCACTGTGATAACAGAATACAGTTGTAGAATCAAAGACCTGCCTGAGCTCCAGAGCCTTCCACAGACCCTAGCAGTGCTGCCTCTAGTCCAAGCTCCACACCTCAGCTTTCCTGTCCCTCTACCCCACCATCAGTCCCACCTCTCTCCCACACTCATTCATCTCCTCACCATCCAAAGAGAGCACGCTCATTCCTACTTTCCTTCCTTTGTTCCTGATGTGCCAACTGCCTGGAATGCCCTCCATCTTCCCATTCCCTTTCTCCTTCTCTCCTCTGTGCCATTCTTCAATGCCTAGTTCAAGTCCCATCTCTTACAGGACTATTCCAGCCCTCAGGGAGCTTTCTCTTTTTATAATACTAATAATTACCATGTAGTGAGCATGCAGGACATGCCAGGTAATTCACACTCACTATGTGGAAGTGAGGAGGTGGGTTTTTTCCTATTTTCCAAACACTGTTACCATCCATCCCCATCTCGGGACCTGGCACACGCTGTGGCAAGGGCATTTGGTAATGCAACTCAAGAAATTAGAGCTCTTTGTAAATAAAGTAAAGCGATGCTTAGTGCGTCTTGCAGTTGCTCCACTCTTAGGAGCTAAAGGCCCTAATACACTCGAAATGGAATGAGATAGAAATGAAAGGAAGGCTGCTGGCATTTATCAGAGGCTAGGGAGAGACCATAGGACCCCAGCATTCAGAGAGGAAGGCTTAACGAGAATTCACAGTGATGATTTTGGTTTCCTCATGACAGAGAGGGGTAGGACATGGGGCAACCCCAAAAGCCATGACTGAGGACCTGCCAATCTTCCATGGGTTCTCCATGGTCTACTATGGAGCTGGGGGATGGGTTGAATAGGCACAGGAGAGCCACCTGAATTCCCACCCTACTCTAGACTCCAAGTGAAAGCTCTATTTGAAAGAGAAGGCTTGTTTGTTTTTTTACTGGTGCGCTTTCAGTGATGCATTGTGTGTTATCTAATGGGCCCTCTAGAAATCACCTGACACAAAAGGGATGTTCCTTTGATTGTCTATGAACTAGGCTTATTCATAACTCTGTGGGGGTAGAGAAGTTCAGTGGTAGAAAATGTATAGACACAAACAATTCTAATTTATAGGGATCAAATCCATTTTGTCCAGTACAATGGCTTAAACAAGATGGGAGTTTATTTTTCTCTCTCACGACCCAGAAGTTAACACATATCACATATCACTTCTGTTTACACCCTATTGGCTGAAAACTATGCATACAGCTACAATGAAATACCAAGGAAGCTGGGGAATGTGTCTTTATTCTGGGCACCTGTGTGTGAGTTAAAATTCAAGGATCTGTTACTTAAAACAAGAAGAAGGGATGGATACTGGGGGCCAGTGGGAAACATCTGCCACCATCTTCTTCAAGTTTCTGAGTCAGGTGCCTCTATTTTTCCTTCAGCAGTGCTCCACACCCCCCTCAAAAAAGGGAGGAGACTCCATCCCTTAGTACCTTGTTCCTTGCAAAACTTGGACCAGATGCTCATGGCAGGTTTCTTCTGCTTTGTCACAGAAGGGGTGGATTGTGCTCTGCTCCTATTAGGGTGAATGTGGACTCTTCAGTTCCAGTTCAACCTCCGTCCTAGAAAGACATGGCTATTTTTCTTGTGGAAAAAGTAAACACACCTAACCAAAGCAACACTTGAAACGTTTAAAGGCACCACAGCGTGCTTCCACAGGGTGGGAAGGCTCTCTCTCATATTAGCATGCTTTGGCTCTGCCTGTGTGGAAACAACAGGCCTCATTGTTACTGAGAGAAGGAGCTCGCTCCAGTCCCACCTGAGCCCGTCTGCGGTCCTCCCCTTCTGCTCTCCAGGGAGGATGGCACCACCTCCTCCGTCTGTGTATATCCATCTTTTAATTCCAAAAAACGAGGGATGATCACAAACAACCAAAACCTGTTGACATTTACCAAGTGCCACATGCTCCTCTAAAAGCTTTACCTGGCTTACTTCATTTACTCCTGACAATGAATGACCCACTGAGGTTGGCGGTGTTACTGTTATTTTCAATTTACAGATGAGAACACTGAAACTTAGAAAGGTTAAGTAACTTGCCCAAGACAACACAGAACCAAGCTCCCAAGTGGTTTAGATTCAGAAGAATGTTTATATTTTGTTTTAAGTCAGCAGTTAAAGGTAATTTTTCTAGTGATCATTTTCTAAATATCTGTTTTTTTCTAATTATCAGTTTTTACTTCAGAAAGTATGAAGAAACAATAGACACACCCATCACACCATTTTCACAAAGACGACCCTGTAAGTACGTTGCTGTGTATCCTCTTAGACTTTTGCCTGTCAGTCTGTCTCCCTGTATATTTATCCCTGGTTTTGCTGTAATAATGGCCCAGCTCGTAGGTACACTGTGCTGCCTCACAGTCAGCATGGCTTCATCTAAACCTCCACCCTAATGTGACCTCAGGTTGGAGGCAATGCTGCAGGATGAGGCCCCTGTCCCATAGTACCCATGCAGGCACAAGCCTAGAGAAGCTTTCAGGCAACAACAGTAGTGTCCAGATATTTTTAAGATGTCATTGCATTCTTCATCTTTAAGTTGTAATGCAAAGATACAGCTGGTGGCAACAGCCTGCACCCCAGGACTGCGGGGGAGACAGGATGTGTCTCCAGCTGTAGACGGCCTCAGGTCCCTGTGGTCCCAGGCAGACGACCTCAGCTCTCAACAGGGAATTCCCTCAGAGGAGATCTCTGGCTTTTTCAGGCAGGAGCTAAGAAATTGAATCATATGATGACATTCAATAATTTTTTAAAAAAGCACAACACATCCAGAACAATAAAATTGTGGAGACTACACATCCCCAGGCAGTAAGCGGCCCCGCTCTGCACGGTGTTGGGGCCTGTAGGTTTGGGGCAGGGAAGACAAAATTGTCTGGAGAAAGACGTTAGCTTTCCCTGCAGCCAATTTAATCAGGAAATGTTTACTCAAATTGTTTAGGCAGAGATAGATCATGGATCGTGTGACTGTTCAAACTTGTACATTTTGAACTAGACTTTTTAGGCACAAGAAATAGTCCCAGGATGCCAAAGCCAACAGGATAAAGTGCTCTACAGGCCTCTTTTCTCCGAGAGGGTCCCTCGGCCATTACTGAAGACTCATTCTTTTCTCCTCTGAGTTCTCTTCAACATTTACTGATTTTTAGCAAACGATGCCTTGTTCTGTTAGTCATCTTTCGAGGGGGGTGGTGGCTTGGCCTCAGTCTTCAATTGTGTGTTCATGTGGCCTTTCTTATGCTCCTCGGCAGCAGCCTCACGGCCAAGAAAGGCAGCCAGCATGCAGGGCTGCTCATTGGAGATTTTGTTTGCTCCCATGCTAAGCTGCAGAGGCAACCTTTCTGAACTCAGATACTCCACAGAGCTCCCTAGATGGGCTTCTGGATGGCCTCCATTCCACACTTGCTCCATCCAGTCCTCACAGTTCTCTGGGAGGTGAGATTAGCCCCAGAGATAAAGGAGGAAGCTGAAACTCAGGTAGGTCTGCTGAAGCACCCTCAGTGGCAAGTGGCAAGAGCAGGGCTGGAAATAAGATTTTCTGACTCCAGGTACATGTCCTTGCCCTGATGTGACAGCTATTCTCACTTCACTACAATGATCAGGCTATGGGAAACCTGTAGCAATGTGCATGTGGGGAAAAGGCAGACGGAGCATTTCCATGGCCTCTGTATGCATTGCTTGGTCCCAGAGCTCACTGTGCTGGGCCCAGATGGGACTCCATAGTGCACTACTTGGCAGCCTCGGGCTCCTCGCTTTTCTATTAGACTCTTTCATTCCTTTCACCCTGCCCCCTCACCTCCCTACCAAATACAGAAACAACCCCAGGAATCAAATGCAAGAGCTCGACCAACATAAAGCAAAGGTTAGAAATTGAATGCCACCCCTCCCGAAGCCAGGAAATTCCAGAGACGTGGTTCTCATGGCAAAGGGACTTCAAGTTACATATTTTGCAGTCTGGCTAACCAGTTGTACTTTTCAGTGCGAGGCTTAAGACAGGGTCTGCCTGTGCCACAAGGGTGCTTCCAGGCTCTCAGACCCATATTAGATTGCAGGCAGGCTGTACTGTGGATTAGCTGTGAGACTTGCAAATGTATAGTTTACAATGTGGTAAGAGCCCCGTGGCCCTGGAGCCAGCAGTGAGAGCGGTTACTGTGGCGGTGCTGCAGTCGGGGGGATTTGCCCTGCAAACCTCAAGGCTGCTTAAGCACAGTTGGGGCCCACAGAGCTCTCCACTACAAGAAGCAGCCTAAAGTTAAGTGGAGGTGGTTTTCGTGAGTCCTCCCCATGCAAACAGATGTGCTTCCCTGGGTGAAACCCTAAATTCTCCAGAGGTCCAGATGAGCTGGGATGCCTGAGATTTTAGAATCAGAAGACTGGTCTCTATTAGAAGTGCCTTCTTAATTAATTGGTGGTGACTTAAATATGGGGGTTCTATGGCATGCCCCCAACCTGGGTTGTAGGTTCCTAGTGAGAGGGCAAAGCACCTGTTCCAAATGTGTTAGGCTGAGCACTACTTCCCAATGCTGACCCCAAAGTAGGGCCTAGAGAGTTTGCCAGCCTGTGGCAAGGCACAGGGCAGACTCTCATCCCAGCCTAGAGAACAGGAGTGAGGAAACCCTAAGCTTTTTTTGAAAGTCACCCTAAACTGGAAGCTGGAGAGTCCCATGACTTCCCTGTCCCTTTCCTGAGCTGTCTCACAGAACTACCACCATCTGTGTTCTAGCAACAGAAGCCAGCCTGAGTCTCAGACAAATCACCAATGGCGGTTTGACTCGGGCAAATATCTTGCTTTTCTTCTGCCCACCTCCACTCACCCTTCAGGATCCCTCACCCATTTCCTTATGACCTTCTTGTGCCTTGCAAGTGCCCAGCCCCCTCCAGGCCTGTCTGCCTTAGACGATATTCTGCTGTAGAGCTCTCCCCCACCTCCAGCGCCCCCCAGCCCCACCACCCACTCTCCTCCCTAGGTCTCCTGAACAACTTCCTCCCAGCTAGCTATCACTCATGAAGATCTGATAAAATTGGTTAATAATGACCTACACCACTGTGTTCTAGATTCAAGAAACAAGAACAAATATTCCCTCTGAATACCCATCTCTCAAACAGGTTAAGTAACCTGCACAACTAAGAAATGGTAAAATTTGAATCCAAGTCTTCACCTGGAGCCCCTTACCAGATGCAGCCTCCTCAGCACTGCCCTGCTGGGACTGATGGCTCCTCAAGACTTAACCTGTTACTTATCCAATCAGTGGGGTTTGTACTGGGTTGGCCAAAAAGTCCGTTTTTTTTTTTTTGTTTTTTTTTTGTAAAATAAAAGACACATTTTCACTTTCAACAATAGCTTTATTGATTTGGATATTTTGAGTATGTTGGCTATTTCTTGCATGGTAGAATATTGATTGTTCTCAATTAATGTCTCAATTTGTTTGCTATCAACTTCAACTGGTCTACCTGACGCTGGAGCATCATCCAATGAGAAATCTCCAGCACGAAACTTCGCAAACCACTGTTAACATATTCAGTCGGTTATAGCACTTTCTCCATACACTTCACAAATCTCTCTTTTTTAGCTCTTCAGTTGTGTTTTTACTTTCTTAAATAATATAGTATAATATGCTGAAAATGTTGCATATTTTCTTCCATCCTCGATATTAAAATGGCTGCACAAAGATTCAGCAATTTCGGTAATATTTTTTTTAATGTATGCTGATGTGACAGCTGTCACAATACAATCTAACAAAATTGTTTCAAATGAAGTTAAAGACAACTAAGCACTACTAGAGCCATCTTACGGGAAAAAACCAGACAGACTTTTCTGGCCAACCCAGTATTTTAGGACCTGAGCGCCTATACCAGAAGAGGAAGCCAGCAACAGAGAGAAGCTGGCGGGAGCACCTGAGAGGGCTTTGCTGATGGCCTTGCACACAGACCTCGGAGCAGGTCACTCACACTTGACCTGCTCCGGAGAGAAATGAGTCGCGGTCATGCAAAAAGCCTCTGAAAGCTCTTTCTGCTCAATTCTAAAAGGCAAAGCCAGGGAGGGGAGATGCTGCCGGAGATACCTTTCTGAGTCATGACCTGAGGCTGAGGAGCCCACGGACTCCTTTTCCTTCTCATCCTTTCCCTTTCTGGGAATTAATTCTTTGCTTTAAGGCAGAGGCCTCTCTCAGAGACTCTGGTTGTGGTTCCAAAGCTTACCCTGCCAGCTGGGAGTCTCACGACTAACTGTGAAGCTGCAACACCTCTCCTCCAGGCGCCCGGCAAGCCCCCAACTCCCCTTTCTTTCTTCATTGCATGAATGAATGAATGAATGCTGGTCTGCACTTCTGCTCATGGGGCCAAGTCACCCAGGCAACTCATTTCCTGGATGGGGCCCCAGGGGCTTAAGAGGTTATCTTTTGCTAGAGAAATGCTTGATTTTAAGAAATGGATTAATAACATAAACCTTAAAGCTCTATAGCTCTAGTTGGAGAAGATAACTCACCAGAAGGCATTTTAGTTTACAAATGAGTGCATTCAGATGAAAATTGATGCAGACTGCCTTTTACATAATTGGACTAGATGGTTGCCTATTTGGTGTAATTGGAGAGGGGCTGGACTAGCTCTCATCTACCTCATTATCACTCATACCGGCCTGCTGGTCTGCCGCAGTGCTTGCAGTCCCACCATTAGAGATGCACTACAGTGTCGTTTTAAGAAGAGCCTTTTGGACAAGCATGGTCAACAACACAAAATGTGGTGGTATGGTGCTAAATATTCACATACATCCATCTTTGTGGTTGGGATTGCATGAAGATAACATCATCCTAATCAAATTAAAGAAAATCTGTGCAAGATGAGATTCACGTGCTTCCCAGTGTCCGAAACTGAAGTCACTTTGCTGACTGGCTCTGCCTCCCCTTTCTTCCCATCATCCTCTATTATCTTCTGTATTAGGGCGTGAGCTCAGGAGACCTCCTGCTCTCTGCGGTCCCCAGCAGGCAAAGCCCGGAAAGGAGAGGAGAGTGTACGAAGAAGAAATGGTGTTGAAAACATAAAGAGTGGAGACAAAGGAGCCAAGTAAATAACAGAAGAAGAGGCATACAGAAGGAGGTGCTCATGGGGGAACAGGAAAGAGAACTATGTGTCTGTCTTCCATAGGAGGCAATGGTTTGCCCTCGTGGAGTAAGGCTCTAATCCTTTTTCCCTGGACTCACCTTAATGCAGTTTGTCCCAGGGCCCGGAATCCCACCTTCAGGGAGGAGCTGCTTCATAACTTGACAGCCTTCCAACAAACCTCCCTGGTCAGCCAGGGCTGGCTCCACGTGGTTGCTCATTTGCAGGGTCCTCTAGTTGAAGGTCAGGTGGTGAGGCTGGGCTGTGTAGACCAGGCTGCTCGTGTAGATCTTTTGTTCACACCTTCCTCAACATCTTCCCAACCATGAAATACTTTTTAGAAAGAACTAAATATGCGAGTAGGGTCTGATCAGTTTGCCCAGTGGGGGTGTCTACCCCTAATGCAGAATGCGAGAGATAAAGGTGGGGAGTTCAGCAGGGAGCTGGATGCTACAATGCATTTCCTCCTTTGCAGCATTCAGTTCACAAGCCTCTGTTCTCCCAGTCTTATTCATAGATGGGGGCAGAGGTTTGAGTGGGTATAGGAGCGGGGGCATGGTGTTAGCTGCCTCTGGAGAGCCAGGCTGGTGAGCAGATGTTTCTTTGCCTGTTTTCAGAACCCAATCTGTGTGTAGATATTGGGTCTTCGAAGATCAGCCCTTACCCGACATCCTCAGATGTCAGGGCCAGGCACTCGTCCACCTGGGCAGCGTTTTCTAAAGCATTGGCTCTCCAGTCCATGCAAGAGGTTCAGTCTCTGCAGCAAAGGATTGCTGCCATAAACCCACAATGGGCGAAACATGCACCTCACCCTTTGAACTTCCACTGGCTTCTGGACTGCTGGGTGGGGAGAGAATTCAACCTCTCGTTCAACTCCCACTTTCAGTGGGTCTTTGCAAGGGGCTCTCTCTTCTCAGAACACCTCATTCCACCTTCTTTAGATTTTGAAATGCTTCCCGAAACTCTGATAACTTCTCCCACCGAGCCGGAGGTTTCCACTCCACCCACGGCCGTCACCCCTGACAGCTATGGCACTGAACAGCAGCCGCTCTCAAAGTCTTCGGTCTCAGGACTCCTTCTCACACTCTTAAAAATCACTGAGGACTTCAGTAAGCTTTGTGTGTATGAATTACATCTATCCATGATTTCCGTATTAGCAATTAAAACTATGAAAATTTTAAAGTACATGTTTAACAATTCATTTAAAAACAACAATTAAAAAACAATTAAACTCATTATATATTAACATAAGTAACACTTTTGTGAAAAATAATGACATATTCAGAAATAAGAACAATAATAAAACCTAGTGAGAAACCAACACTATTTTTCATCTTTGGAAATCTTTTAAATGTCAAATTTATTAGAAGTCAGTTTGGTTCTCAAATATGCTTCTGCATGCAGTCTGTTGTGATATCATCCACTATACAGCCTGTGGAAAATTCCAGTGTACACTCGTGAGAGAATGAGAATGACAAAAGTGAATCACGTCTTAGTATTGTTAATGAAAATAGTTTTGACTCACAGGCCACGCTGAGCACCACTGTGTTACGATATTAAAGTCATGAGGTTTCCCAGGGTCAGCTGCCTCCTCTTACACAGGCACACATGTACACATGTGCATGCTTGCCCACACTTGTCTGGTATCTTTGATATCTTCGTTTTGGTAATTTCATGATGGTCTTGGAATAACTGAAAACTGCACATTGAGGATTGGCATTTGCACCAACTAGCTGGTAACAAAGTAGAGCTTATGGCCCCACTTAGTGCCATGTGGTCTTGGTTTTGGATCCTGACTCTGTCGCTGATGTGCTCTGGCCTGGGAAAAATTACATAAACTCTTTACTGTATAAGCCTCGGTTCTTCTTCTACAAAAGGGAACAACAATAACTTCACAGAGAGTCAGGAGGATGAATATATGTAAAGCAGCAGCTACACCATCTGGCAGAGAGACAGAAGATGTTCAATATGCAGTAGATATGAGTACTGTCATTATCATTATTACTCAATAATAATGTAAGCTCCATGGAGGTGAGGACTTTGCTTACTGCTGTAACTGCACACCTCTAGTTAGTGCTCACGAGATATGAATGCATGGATTTTTGTATAAACGCAACTTCCTTCACAACTTCTTAGCTTGACTCAAGGTATAGTTAGGTATATTAGAGAACAGGTGGTCCCTGCCCCTGGGAGATTTTGGTCTAATTAGGGGGACAAAGACTCACACTTGAGAGCCATAACCAAAGGTGTGTGATGAAGAGTCAAAAATGACAGAGCTGCCAGCATCTGTTGCAGTGGGAACAGATGGGAACTTCTAACACAGGGCACGAGGATTGCTGTTGGCTCTGAGGTCTATTTGCTAACTGCTGCTGTTGTTTTAATCCCTCCAGCAGCTACATGCACAAGCGTGCAGTGGGAGGAGGGAGGGAAGAGAGTCCTCAAAGATGGCTACCACCAAGTCTTCTTCTGCACACGCTGCTCCTCCCATCAAGAGGCCTGTTTCATCTGGGCTGGCCTTGTGACTTGGCTCGAACAATAGAATGACATGTAGAGGACATTCTGAAACTCCCAAAAGCAAGCCTTCTTAAGGCAGTTTGTGCTTTTTCCCTTTGGAAGCCAGCAGCCATGTAAGAAGTTTGGCCGTCCTAAACCACTGTGTTGAAAGAAAGCCCACCAAGAGGAGGGGGCACAAAGAGAAGCACTGAGGTACCAGGCACATGCATGAAGCTTTCCTTGACCTGCCAGCACGGCCCAGCTTAGCTGAATGCAGCCAAGTGAGTGATATTCGGCTGATACTATGTGTAACAGCACTGCCTGTCTAAACCCAGATAATCCATAGAGTGATAGAGAAAATAGATGGTTGTTTTGAGCTATCATGTATTGGAGAGGTTGGTTTCATAGCAATAAAAACTGAAGCAGGAAGGCAGGGGCTGGACCAGAAGAGGGAAAGTGACAGAGTCACTGCACTCATATACCTCTGGGACTGGTAGTGGCACCCTTCCCCTCCAACCTCTGGGCAGAGAGCAGATAGGAGTATAAACACCACTTTGCTATGGTATCACTGGATTTGAACTTATACCCTAAAAGGAAATCCCATTAACAATTTTCAAATAAGAAAAATGTTTAGGTAACAGAGCTTCCAGGACAGACGTGCCTAGAGTTCACCATTAGTTAATGAACACATCCCTCCTGGTGGTAATTGCCACCACTATGGTTTCACTTGAATATTTTTACTTGGCATTTTACTTCTATTAGGACCACCTAATTCCTGCTACCTGGCCTTTGTCTGTGGTTTCTCCTTTTCTAGATAGCCCTTCCTCTCTCCCAATTGAATCCTACCACCCTTCAACATTTCCCTTGGCCTACTAACTCCATTGCAAGAGTTCTCTAACTTTAGCTCACACTGGTCATGCCCTTCATGAAGGCCCACAGCACTGGTTGTATGAGGTCTGTCCAGAAGGTATCCAGCCGTGCAATAGAGAAATAGCCATAGAAAAATAGAGACATTTATTGAAGAAGATACAAGATATAAGAAATATTGTACATAGGACAATGATGCCTAAGTCCCCATCAAAGTAGGCACGTAGGGGCCTCACACAGTTTTCCCAGTCACCATAAGCTGCCCTGGAGTATTTTGCTGAATCTCATCAACAGTCTGAAATCTTTTCCCTTTTAAAGGTGATTTTAGTTCTGGGAAATGCCAGAAGTTTCAGGGTGCCAAATCTGGGCTGGAGGGACGCTGAGTCACCTAGGTGATTTGATGTTTTGCCAAAAAATCTACCTGAGACATGATGCATGAGCAGGCGTGTTTGCATGTCAAAGTGGTCAATCACCAGTTGCCCATAGCTGCAGCTTTCTGAATCATCTGAACAGTTCCACAGAGGAATGTTCAAGCTTAACACAAATTCTGATGCAGATTCATTGTCCTACTATCTCAGTCATTTTGAATGCCAGATTCACACAGTACACGTGCTCACTCAATGGCATCTACCGCCTCCATTGACTAGTACAGTGAAGTTGCCATTGTTCACACATGCTCATTCCAGTCTACTCTGCTTGGCTGCCAGGTTACATCGATGTCACAAAAACCATTCTCATTATACTAACAATAGCTTGACTTTTCCTGGGCAGACCTTGTATGTTACATACACTCTGTTGCTCAGAATCCAAGCATCAGAGATGGTTAGAGCTGACTAGACTTCAGAGGTGGAGTATGGGACAGGAACCTGGAGCTCAGGGAAAGTGACTTACCTAAGCACCTGTAGTTAGTAAAGCATGAGCATCAATACTGCAGTTCCATAATTTTGGTTACCCAAATTTACCAAACATTTGAGTTCAAATGGAACTGGAACAGGACCCATTCAGAACCAATAATTGTAAAACAGGCTCATACCTGTTATAAAATAAAGAGAAGACATTCAGAGGGGGCAGTTACAGAGCCCACTTCTATAAGTCTATAGTATGGATAAGGTAAGATACTCAGAACAAGCACCATTTGAGAAAGAACATAAAATCAAATCAATAAAAATGTATCTTTTTGGTCAGAATCCATCATTTGGACAGTTCTGATTCTAATAAAGTGCCTGGCCAGCTGGACACTGCTCTTGGAAAACACCTTCACTTGTGCCTGGTCTGGAATCAGAACCACCCACCTGTATTTGCAAACTTATGTTGGCTTAGTAACTCTGACTCTTTAGGGTAGTTGAGTAAAAATCATACCCAAAGTGAAGAACAAAGAACTAAAGAAAAAAGAATCCAAAAAATGAGGATAGTGTAAGGAGCCTCTGGGACAACTTCAAGTATACCAACATTCATATCATGTGTTTGCCAGAAGAAGAAGAGAGAGAGCAAGAAATAGAATATTGAAAAAATAGTGATAGAAAACTTCCCTAACCTGGTGAAGGAAATAGACATATAAGTCCAGGAAATGCAGAGTCCCAAACAAGATGAACCCAAAGAGGCTCACACCAAGACACATCATACTTAAAATGCAAAAGGTAAAGACAAAGAGAGAATCTCAAAGGCAGCAAGAGAAAAGCAGTTAGTTACCTACAAGGGAGTTCCCATAAGACTTTTAGCTGATTTCTCAACAGAAACTTTGCAAGCCAGAAGGGATTGGCAAGAAATATTCAAAGTGATGAAAAGCAACCTAAAACCAAGATTACTCTACACAGCAAAGCTATCATTCAGCATCAAAAGACATATAAAAAGCTCCCCAGACAAGGAAAACCTACAGGATTTAATCACTACTAAACCAGTATTACATGAAATGTGAAAGGGCATTCTAAAGAAGAAGGAGGAGGAGGAGGAGGAGGAGGAGGAGGAGGAGGAGGAGGAGGAGGAGGAGGAGGAGAAGGGGAAGAAGGAGAAGGAGGAAGAGGAAGAGGAAGAGGGGAGAAGGAAGAGTAAGGGAAAGTATGAACAATAAAATGGCAATAAATACATATCTATCAACAACTGAATCTAAAAAACAAAAAAGTGAACAAACAAAAACAGAGTCATAGATACAGAGAACATTTTGACAGTTGCCAGATGGGAGGTGGATTGGAGGGATGGATGAAGAATGTGAGGGGATTAAGAAGTACAAATTAGTTGTTACAGTATAGTCATGGGGATGTAAAGTACAGCATAGGGAATGTACTCGATAACATTCTAATAACTACATATGGTGTCAGATGGGTATGAGATTTGTTGGGATGATCATCTAGTAAGTTATATAATATTTAATCACTGGGGTATATACCAGAAACTAATATAATAGTGTGTGTCAACTGTAATGGAAAAATTAAAAATGATTTAAATTAAAAAATCACATATTTCCATGCCTTTAAAAAACAGATAGTTGATAGAACAAAAAATGTTAATTAGAATAATGACAAAGAAAAAGGGGAATCAGCCCTGGTTGGTGTGGCTCACTGGATTGAGCTCTGGCCTGTGAACCAAAGGGTGGCTGGTTTGATTTCTGGTCCCGGCACATGCCTGGGTTGTTGGCCAGGTCAGGCCCCCAGTAGGGGGTGCATGAAAGGCAACCACACATTGATGTTTCTTTCCCTTTTCCCTTGCCTTCTCTCTAAAAATAAATAAATAAAATATTTTAAAAAATAAAAGAAAAAGGGGAATCACATTTAAGTGTGTAGTGTTAGTCCTTTTGTAATAGGGTTTAGTGTAAGTAAACTGATGAGTTTTGTATCTACAAGTTACTGTCATTTTTTTTCAGTGTTTGCAGCAATTAGGAGAACCTGATATATTAGAATAGTGAAGACTTCCATTGCTTAATTGCATAAAAATGTTCCCTTGTTAGGGGAATTTAATTAGTTAATTTTATGTTTTTGAGTTATTATTCAGTAGTGTATGAATTCTCAAAATGTTAATTGCTTAAAAATTAGTAAATTGGACACTAAATGAAGCAGACATCATTGTAAACACTTTCTCCCATCTCTTAAAGCCTCTCAGACATAAACAAGCCTTGACTTCTCCCAGGGCAGTTCCTACCTCTAAGGCTGGGCACCCTAGCTCCTCCCTCATCACACATCTCTCAACACTCTTGCTTTCTTTCACGTGGGTTCATTTTCCATCATAAAGGCAGGAATGTGGCACCCTTTTTCCTTTTTCTTGCACTGTTCAGAGCAACCCCAAGTCATCTTTACATTTTAAATTAATTAGATTTAACAGAATTCAGTGGGACTTTCAATCCATTGACAGCAGCATGCCTGGTTCTGTAAAGAACCCAACTAGGCACAGTTCTGGTAAAGAAACATCCCTATGGGCATGACACAAAAGTGAAGGGCTTTCCATACCTTGAGAAGGAACAGTGTCAACACAGTCTCCTGGAACATACTGTGCTTTCGGATAGTGGTGGCAGGCAGGTAGGTGGGGTTAAGCAGATGTCCCAAAAGTAATCGTGAAGGAGGAGGTTATGGCAGGCTCCAGAATTGTCTTACTGGGCTAGTAGAAGAAAGAAGACATGACAAACCAAGGGAGGCTAGCAGCCATGGCTCCAACCTCTTCTTCCTCACACCCTGTAGCCCCCACCTCTTCAATCAAGGACAAAGAAGTATCAGTATCATGCACAGGGACAGCCAGAGAAGGGAGACAGAGCAAAGATCAAGGGTACAGTGGGCTTGATTTGGGGAGCAAAGCCAAGAGAGGAACTTGGGATAATTTGATTTTTGAAAGAAGAGCTCTCAAGAGGGCCAATGCTCCTGACCCTAAAGGCGACCACCAGGTTTCATGCCAACACAGTGGAAACTGAGACTAATGTTGCAGGAGATCTGGATGGCCAAGAGGGAGGGAAAGATGGGTAGCTTGGATCGCATGGAGAGAAAAGCTTTGGAGGCATAGTGGCCAGAGGCGGTGCAGGAGATGCACAGTATTTCGAAGAGCCAGAGGCAGACCCAGAAGATATGGGAATAGTGAGCCCAAGGAGGAGGCTCTGCCTGCACAGGGAGAAGGGAGATCACCAGAGAAAGAAGGTGGCAGGGTCTTTTGGCCATCAGGCAATTCAGAAGCAGGTATAAGTAAAAAAAAAAAAAAAATGTTGACCTGTGAGATTAGGTTGAGGTAAGAAAAAGCATGTGAGTCACTAGCACAAAGCCAGTAAGAACTATGCATAAAGGTCAGGTTTTTCAAAATATTGACATTTGGGACCAGCATTGGCCTTGGTGGCAAGAAGGATCTCTACACCCATTGCAAGACTTTTAAAAGTTCACCCTATTGCGGTGGGAAAATATGTTCCTTTATTTATACAGTGTGTCATTTTGCACTTAGGGAAAAACATGGTGATGTGAATCACCCAAAATTTCCAGCCCTGTTGAATCGGGTTTCTTGGGAGAGCCAGTAGACTCTTAAGCAGTGAGAGTTCTTTTTTTTTTTTAAAGAGGTTACTGAAGTATTTAAGTATTTCAAGGCAATTCCTTGCTATCCAAACTGAATCATTAGATATTATACACAACATGGCTGCTGATGTGGGAGGGACAGGAAAGCCAGGAATTATACACCAGGCAGAGCTGACTGTGCGGAGCACGCTGTTGCACCAGGCATTGCTCGGAGCACGTTGCAGACATTGTCTCATTTACCAACCTGCCTAGTGAGGTAGTACTATTATTCATAGGTGGGGGACCTAAGGCACAGAGGGGTTCAGTCACTCGCCATATGTCCCAGAAGTGCTGGGATTTTAGTGCAGGTTTGTCTGATCCCAGCATAGCTGATGACAGGGGCGATAGGGAAGCAATGGGACTGAGATGGAGATGGCACCACAAACAGACACATCGACCTTAAACCAAGAACTAGTTTTGATGTGCTTTTAATACGAGCAAAGGATGGATGATCTGCACATTAGTGGCTGTACCACATACTGACTACCCAAGACCTCTTGCTTTCTTCCGTTATTTACATTTTCAGTGTTTTCGACTTGTCCCTTAGCTGCTCCCACAGCTTCTGAAGAATGTGGGTCTCGCCTCCCACTGATACCTATTGCATGCAGAAGCCCATCAGTGAAAAGGTAACTGATTAATTAGTCTTTACAACTTCCTGCTCCACCCTCTTGTAAATGAAGAACTGTCAGACTTGTACATTTTTAAAATGTCATCAACAATTTTGTAAACACTTGATGAGGGATTTTTTAAGTGCTCCACCAGTAGAATGAATTTGATGATACCTCAAATTTTAATGAAACTTCTTTCATGCTGTCTTCAGGTTGATGTTTAATTTAAAACTTTATACTAGACTTTTCATCTTTTTTTTTTCACTGAGATTGTCATGCTATGGAAGTGAATGAAATATATATTCTGCCTATCAGCATACCATCTAGGGATATCACACTGTCCTAAAAATTATTTTTTACTTTAACGAAGAAGAGGCTCTCTAGAGTTGTCCTTTAGATTTCCTGTGGAAAAACATGTTGACACAACGCTGAAAATATGATCAAAAAAAGAAAGAAAGAAAAGAAAAGCAGAAAGAAAACAGATACAGAAGCTAATGGTAATCCTCCACGGATGTGCGCATGGGAGCACAGACCCGACCCTCTCACGGTCTGGAATGGTTGAAGTACAGTCAACGTGCTGCCGACTTTCTGATCTGATTCCACTTGTTACCCTTTACCAGAACCAACATAGATAAAGAAGCACAAATTGTCCTACCTGTAGCAATAACTAGAACAACATCTTCCAGCTGAAAAGGGGAAATTCTCCCCTAGTGTGCTGCCGGCTCCGAACGCGTGGAACTGCAAATACCCTGAGCTCATTAGAGTAGAACTGAGTCTGGGCGCTGACTGTACGGTCTCAGAGGCGGAAAAAAGGTTTCCTGAGGGAGTCTCTGGCAGTGGCGGTGAATCAACTATTGTCGCAGCGGACTTCAGGGAAGGCCCATGTTTTGCACAAACTGATCAAATACAGATGTTTCCAAGGAGTTGACCTTACTCACCGTGACTTCACTGGAGATTGAACGGCGGACAGCCGGTCAGCAGCAGGGTGAAGGCATGTTTTGGCGAGAGGGTGTAAATGTATATACAGTTGACAGGATGTGAGTGACACTGGACAAACATCTCCTCTATTGATAAATACGTGTTTGACTTCCAAAAAGTTTTAGACTAGGGCGATGTGGTGAAAAAGAATATAGTTTTGGGCTTTGCTGGGTGTCTCCAGTGTACGTTGAACTCTGAAAGAGATGAAGGGGAAAAATAATAAAAATGGGTTCAACCTTCCGTCTTCCTGAAATATCAGTTTTCATATAAAACTCATCAGCTGAGCTGAGTATTAGGCTTGATCAATGGCAGGAAACTAGGGAATCAAATGCTAATAAATCAGAAACAGATATACCCCCCCACCTCTAACAGAAAATACATCACAAGACTGAAAATGAGTTTTTTTGGGGGAATATAGGGAGCTGCATCTTAAATAGCAACAAAGAATAAGATTTTTAAAAACCTTAATCAGACTCGGTCTTTCACATATGCAAAAGAAATGAGAAAGATCCAGATATTTGGTATAATCTGGACATTGAGGAATGTTTGTGGGCATGCAGATGTTAGGATGGCCAAGTGAACACATGAAAACCTTGTTAATTATGTTTTGCTATGTATTTTAATGCATTTTTCTCTTTTGGAATTATATCCTCAGCCCTGTCTTTTAAAAATATCTTGCCCCACAATCCCATTTCCTTACTTCTTAGTGTTTTTTCTCTCATTCATCTTCATTTTGTAAAGTAGATGTTTCATTGAAATAAAACATATATATAAATATGCATGAATTACAAATTGCCAAATTCATAACCTCAGTGAATTTCCATAAAGTGGACATACCTATGGAACTGGCACCCAGGTTAAGGAGCAGAACATTATTGGTGTCCTCAGAAGCCCCTCCTACTGTGTTCCAGTGGCAGCCTTTTCTTCTGAGGGTAATTACTATCATGAATTGTAACACTATAGATTCATGTTGATTGTTTTTGGGCTTTATATAAATGGAGTCATAAAGTAGGAATTCTTAGGTCTGCTTCTTTTGCTCAACATTATTTAAATTGTGCAATTCATCCACGGTGGTTAGCTGTGCACTTTACTAATATTTTCATAATACATACACATTCATTTCATTAATATAGTCTCATAGGTACAGAAAATTCTGTTCATTTCAACACAGTGATCAGACTTGGCACGCAGAAGTACAGAGAAGTAACCTACTCCCAGCAGAAATCACAAAGAATCCTCTGAGCTGTGATAAAATTCTGCACTGAAATGTCTGCAATGAAAGGCACATTATCACCAACACCTTTGAAAACTTCACTTTTTTCTATTTATTTTCCTTACAAATACACATGCAATTTTTTTTGTTTGTTTTACCCACTTTGAAAAAGAACCTAGATAGAGTGGTCCTACTCTATGAATGGAAACCGTTTGCGTCTGTGAAAACAGAGAGCTAAATTAAATTAGAAAATCCTGGTATTCGGTAGGACTGAATTTCCCTTCCTTCCTACTTTCCCATTCCACAATCTATCACCTAGAGTAATTAAGACCAGGGAGGTATCATCTTCACTGGATTAACCTTAACTAAATTGTGCTCATTCAACATGTGCCCTTTTGATTAGTCCGAGCAGGGCCTGCTGTCTCGGATACACCCACCTTGTAATTCTACACACTTAATTAATTTCAGATGAATAGCAGAGGGGCTAAGCTAAATTCTCGATTAATAAACTATAAGTCCTTATGTGTGTCAGAGTAGCTCAAGATATTCATTCTTCCTTTATTTCTTTGCCCTGCCAAGGTGAATGGAAAATGAAACACACACATGTAGACACACTATACACAGCTGCAATTGTGTGAGGTCGGTGAAAGGATCCCTGAGCAATTTCGTCACTGTAAAGAGCAGATCTTAAGAGAGAAAATGCTGCATGAATTGTTAGTAAAATACATTATTTTTCTGCCAACCATAATTTTCAATGTCCTCCTGCACCTGGACCTCAGCCTTCAGTTTTTATTTGCACATATTTTCTGTGCCATGTCCAGATTCTTAGTTATGCAAGTTCAATATTAATGTCACATATTTTGTATTTTTAAATGCATTTCTCAGAAGCAAAATACTGTTTAATAGTCTGAGAACTTTTCTGAAAAATGATTTGAAATTACGTGTTTAATCATCACATTTAACAGCTCTCAAATATATAATAAAAATTTGCCCTCATGGGCATCTCTGACAGCAAAGAAAATTATTTCCTTATAATAAAACCAACCCAAAGATGTTTATATGCTATAATTTATCTCATTTTAAAGGATGGCTACAAAATTATGCAAGATAGATTTACAGCCTCTCCTTCAACCCAGAAAATTTATATGTCTAGTTATTAGGGACTTAAAAACTACTACTGATCTGCATAATTACATACAAAGAGTTTCCCCAGTAGCTTTCATGTCCTATGATTCAACCTAATGAGGTCAATTATATTCAGGGAATTTAAATTACTGATACTTAGGGAATATAGCCAACATAGCTGTTAGTTTCTTATGTTGGTATGTAAGGAATTCTAGTTACATAAGATAAAAATATGTATATTAATGTAGCCAATTTTATGTGTTTAATGAAGCAGAGGTTTTTTTTTAAAAGGTCACTAGGCTGTTTTATATAGAAAATCGTTCAAGAAACCATATACACAATTCATTTGTGCCTTCAGATGTTAAAGCTGTTCTGATTTGTTTCCTAAATTTAGCTTTTGTTCCAAAATGATTTTTGAAAAACCCTTCGAGTAATTCTGTCAGTATTTTCTACTAGTTTAGAAAATTTAACTGTGAAATCCTTGGACTCCGTTTTTAACTGCACCACTGTTTCCCAGGCGATTAGATATTCCTACAAGTTAAAGCTCTGCTCAGTAATTTACCATTAAATGAGCGAGAGAGTGTGGAAGGTTTTACTGATCATCTCACTAATTGCTTATTTGTGAAAATTCTCCAAATGGTGGAGTCATTTGGCTAATTGAATGCAGATATTAAATAAGTTCTGATTGATGACATGCATGCCGATAGGCACATTTTTCAGGATGCCTCAGCTCAGAGTCTGGTCAGGTTTGTATTATCTCCTCCATCTGAGGCTGGGCACAGGACATTTTAGCTCACGTCAGGAGATCTTATTCTCTCTGCCTTCCCTAAAACCAGATCCTACAATTTGACCTTTTAGAAAAACACAAAAGCAAGTAATTTAAGTCAGCTCACACCTGCACCATCTTCCAAAATATCCTCATATGAATGCTTAGCCCATCTCATTCCTGAGCACCTCGGATGGCTGAAAAGGACCATTTATTCCCCAGGAAGAACAAAATACTGACACTGCAGTTTGTCTTCTTGGGGATGCGAGGAAAGTTGAGTTATCTTCCACGAAAGGGCAGCTAAGCTTGGCCCTGTGATTTAGACTCGCCCTACAAACTCACAACAACTTTTGAATGATGGAAATAAGTATTTACAGAAGGAGACTTAACAGTTCTTTAGCCTGGTTATGTTCGCTGTGGATGTTACACAATCAGAAACCTTGTGAATTCCGTTTTAGGTGATACATCACCAAGAATTTTTACATTAGGAAAGTAACCATATTACTTGGATTGTTTGCGGTTCGGAAAGTTGTTTAGCTAAAGTTTGCACTTTAAAAAGTGACACAAGAACTCATGAGGACGTCTCTGAAAATTATTGTACGGTGGTCGCAGCACCTATCTTAATTGCCATGTGTCTGCTACTCCCCTTGATCTCTTTTAACAGGATTTGCAACAATAAAGTCAAGTTTTTGGTTTTGCTTACAATCGTCCTTTTGATTAGGCCACGTCCGCAAACAAGAGTTAAGGGTTTGAGTTTTTTAAAATACAATTTGTAGCTGTTTATCATTCTGCCTTTTGAGTGTCGCTTCCCTTTCCGTACACCCACTGCAGCCGCCTCTCCGGCTAGGTGAGTCTCCGCGCCAAGCAAGGTCGCTCTGGGCCAGTTTGTGTTTCTGTGTCTCTGCGCTCGGATTGTCGTATCCCTCATTTCGTGTCTGTCTCTGAAAAAAAAATTTTTTTTCTTTTAGAAGTTCGTGGCTTCACTACGCGAATGGAAAGGCAAGCGAGAGAGGAGGGTGCAGGTGCCGGCGGGCGGCTGCAGCGGGCGCGGCTGGCGGCAGCGGCTCCTTTCCGCGCCGGAGGCAGCTGGGACGCGGGCTGGTGCGCAGCCTGTACGTGGCTCTCAGCACCGCGGGGCTGGAGCGCAGACGCTTGGGTGTCGCCGGTACCGTAGCCCTTCGCACTGCGCCCAGCCGGGAGGGAAGCGCAGACGCTCGGGGCCGGCAGGCAGCGCCGGGTGGCGCTGGCAACCCCGGGCCGTGGCGGGTGGCCTCTGAGCGGGCTCTGCGGAGCGTGCCCAGCGGCCGACGTGGTGTCCAGAGGCGCTGGGCTGTGGGGCGGAGAGTAGGATCCGAAAGGCGAGTCTCGGAGGCGCTGGAAGCCAATGGGATGGTCTGGGGCGGCGGGGCTGGGCTGCAGGGTGGCTCCAAGCAGAAGGCCGTGCACCCGCACGCCGCCGGCCCTCTGGGGCTGCAGGTTTCCTAGGGGAGCCGCTGCGGCGGCCGAGGGGCGCGGGGGCGGGGGCGGGGGCGGGGGCGGGCTCGGTTGGGGCTGCAATATTCGGCAACGCGCGGAGCTGGGGGGTTCCCGGGGCCGGGGCGTCGTGGGAGCCTGGCCTGGGCGCCTGGCCCCGCGGCGGAGATGCGCAGCCGCCCAGTGGCTGAATCTCCGACCTCCGCCGCCCTCCTGGCCGTCCGCCCGCGGAGACAGGAGGGATTGGCGAGAAGGGGTTTGCTCCGACTCAAAGGGCCCGGGTCGGAGGGCGAGACCATAAGCCAGGGTGGGCTCGCGGCTGGGAGTCCCGGGACCGGACGGGGTTCGTGGAGCTCCGCGACAGAGGGTTTTCGGGGAGAATGGTTGCGAATAAATTCGGAATCGGGCTCAGGGCGGACGAAACACCTAAGAATGCTCAAAACTCCTATTTCCCTCTCCTCCTTCCCCTCTCAGTTTTCCTCTAAGCCCTACAGACGGGGATCCCGCCAGCGGGGTCTCCGGGTCGCGGGTCCCGCGGGCCGTTTGCGGGGATGAGGCTGCCCCGAGCCCTCTGCTCCCACGCCGCGTCTCGCTCCGGGCAGCGCCACTCAGCCTTCACCCCGGCTGGGGCCTGACCCGGGGTTGACCTGTCCCTCCGCCTCCGCTCTCCGCCCTCTCTCTGCGGCCAGCAGGCCGGGCGTCTCTAGCAAGGCTTCGGCGCCGAGCCTGCAGTCTGGGTTGGGGCAGGGAAGGTGTATTCCCACGTGGGGAGGGGGTAAGCAGGAGAGATGCTCCAGACTCGCTGGCCTCGCGGGCAGGTCAGGCCTTGCCCTGGAAGAGCGAAGCCTCCGCAGCGGACTCGCTGGCCAAGTTCGGGATTTCCCGAGCAGGGACCCGCAGTCGGGCCCTTGGAGGCCCAGGCTGGCAGCGAGGGTGGGTTACTCTCCACCCACGTAGGGACGAAGCGGCCTGGCCTAGAAAGTGATGGACGACAAGGCCCACACCATCCCCATGCTGCCCACAAACTCGAGTGGGAGGGGTTTTTTCCAGTCTTTCTGCGGTTACTTGGTGAGAGCCCCATCCTCCCGGACATACTCCCCGCCGCCACCGCGGGCGCCTTGCGCACACACAGCGCAGGCCCCTGACCGTGTGCATCGGTTTGCCCTGGATGGGAGGTTCGGGAGGTGGCCCTCCCAGGGTCTCCTGCCTGTCACATCTGCACTTATTTAAAGCTCGGCTGGTGGTCTGCACTCTCTGGAATGCCAATTGCGGGCCTGGCCTCCTACGACATTTGCATTGATTAGCCAGCCGGTCGTGGGGGAGGCAAAGTCATGGGAGGTGGGAGACCGGAGGTTCACACTATTCCTCTGCTTGACCCTGCCCAGCGATTGCTACCGCACCAGATGGCTGAGTGTGTCGGGGAACAGAGAATCCAACGTCGAGAACATAGAACAGGATGTGTATACGAGCAGGCCATTGCTGTTGGGGTCCATGTGCACACGCGACCCTAAATCTCTGACGGCTCCAGCGCTGAATCAGGCAGCGAAGGTGGACAAAGTGCTGTGACCGCAGGTCACCACAGGCCACCACAGGCCCCACAAGTGTCTTTGCAATGGCCGGGATATGCAGCTTCTTCAGTGCACAACTCTTAAGAAACATTTGCTGGTGCAAGTCTATAAAATGTGATTGACCTTCCTTGCTTAAAATATTATACACAAAGGAAAAAAAAATACAACCACACGTAACCTGCACAGTGGAGTCCCGACCCGGGAGGCCTGGTGCAAATTCATGGGTGAAGGACAAGCTGTGTTCCAGCTTAATGTGACTCCCCCAAATGCTGTGGTGGGAGACAAGGGGTGGGGGGGATTGTCTTTCTCATTCAATAAGCCTGGAAAAGTTGGGTCTGATTTTGCATTTGCCTTCGGACTTGGTGTAATTGAGGGTGAAAAATAAGGTCCCTCTGTATTTCTATTCCCTTTGCTTTCTGTGAAGCCTTTACCCCAGAGAAGAGCGGTTTTAGTAGTCTGGAAAAGAGACACCGTGTGCTGAGTCAGCAAAAACACGGCACCAGAGCCAGTTCAGTGCAACAACACTGTTCTGTGTAATGTGCACTCTCTAGATATTTTTGTTGAAATAATGAAAAATATATTGGATTTTAGTGGCATGGAAATGCCCACAAAACCTGTTGGCAGTTGACAGCCAGATTAAATGCTGTGTCTTCTAATACAAGAAATATGTTCTGAACATGTCTTCTAACAAGCGTTAGACCCAACTCCATTGAATGTGAGAGAGAAAAAGAAAAAAACAGTTTGCAAAACAACACGAAGTATTTTTTTTCAAATGGTTGTGTTGTGGAATGTTTAAACATGCCTTTCTGCTTGTGTGCTTGTGGTAAATGCTCGAGGTGGCTCTAGTGGGTGCAATCTCATTTTCCACTTTGAATCATTAAAAGCATTTCTCAAAAATGCATCTTCCAAGGTCTGAGAAGTCTTGCAAATTCTGTTAGAGCCTCGATAATCTGTTGATCATACATTTTCATTTGCGTGAAAGGAATAAATGTACTCACAGAGTCACTTGGAATGAAGCTCATTGTTCAAGCAGTTAAGCAACTATTTTTGAGAATGATTTCAATTCACTGCTCAACTCTTACCTGAACTTGTGGAATCTGAGCATTTTAATGGTTGAACAACAGCCTAAATCATTGTATTTAGCGACAGTATTTCATAATTCTTTTAATTCTTATACTTGAGTTAAAAAAGTATGGCTTTAAAAAAGCAAAAAAAAAAAACAACAAACAAACTAGCACATGGCGTAAAGAATCAACCAAAAGTTTGCTTCTATTTTACTCCCCTTTTCTATCTCAAAACTGAAATAAAATTGGTGTAACTTTTATATTTTTACTTTTTAAATTCTTAAAAATGGAGCTGACTTCTTTAAGTTGTTTCAGCATAATGCAAAAACATCTGGATGTAAAGTGACAAATGCAGTCTGTCACCCAGGTTCCAGATGTTTGGTAGTATGTAGACAAAACATCAGGATGAATGACTGAAACTTTTCTCTCCAACCCAGATGGGCAAGTGCCTGGTGCTTCTATAAGGAAGCATATTTTTCTTCCTCTAAACATCACATCCTACTGTATCCTATGTAAGGCATGATTTACACTCTTTCATTGACAAAAATGCGGGGCCATTTGGAGTGCAGCAAAGCAAGCAGTAAATAAAGCTCTAAGTATACGTTTTGGGAAATGTAGTCCAAGTACCAGCATTAGTGTGTACTTAGGAAGGAGGGCGGTGGTGGGGCCAGAAATGGGAAGGTGGGAGAGAGAGAGAGACTTGGTCAATGAAGAATGCCTTGATTGAAAGGATGCAGCCTTCTAAAAATCTGTCTGTGGTATTCCATAATCTTAACTAAGAAAAGTGTAGCATTCAGCAGCAGCTTGAATCAGGCTGCCTTTTGCCTGAGATGCAATTGGACTGTGAAATGTCATTGTGCCCTCTGAAGACTTCTTTCCCCATTATTTCCTCTTGGAGCATTATAAAATCAAATAAATAAATGTAATATATCATTAAAACATGATTCATTAAGATTTATGAGCATTCTACAGGTAGGAAAATTTCCTGTTTGAAGAGAATTTAGTATGGTAAATATTTTAAACACTCAAAAATATAGTGACAATGAATAGATTTCTCTTCATGTGAAATGTCACCACAACTTTACAGTTGTTAAGCTTGGGAATAAGACCCAGAAACAATACTTTTTCCTTCCCCAAAGTCACAGAGATTGAAGGAAATGAGCAGAGTCTGAGATTTTCCAAGTCTCTTTGCCATAAACATGTCCAGAAGGAAAGAACAGATATGAGCCCTGGCTGGTGTGGCTCAGTGGGTTGAACATTGTCCCACAAACCTAAAGGTCACCAATTTGATTCCCAGTCAGGGCACATGACTAGTTGCAGGCCAGGGCCCCCGCTGGGGGCATTTGAGAGGCAATCGACTAGTGTTTCTTTCCCTCTCTCCCTCCCTTCCCCTCTCTCTAAAAATAAATAAAATCTTTTTTTTAAAGAACAGATATGAGAGGCCTGCCATTAGATTCAGCAGATGAAATCAAATCCAGAATTAATTCCATTCTACTTATTAACCTCACACACTCGCTGGATTATAGAAAAGTGTTTAGATAATGAATGGCAATGAATGTTAAAACATCATAAAATCTGAGCACTTAACAATTGCTGCAAGAATAACATACCATTTAAAATAGACCTTCTTACAACTCAGAATCTAAGACTCAGATAATAAGACACAGGATTTCATACTGGCCCAAAATCAATTTTAAAAAATAGTTTACAGGGGCCTAATAGAGTTTCAGAGGTACACATATTGAGTTGTTAAAAGACTCGAAAATCCAAAGGGAATCTTTAACACTGTATAAAACAGAATCACAGTTATTTTTCTTGATTGCTATAATTGGGATGTTTTTATGACTTTTGTGATTCATTTATTAAGTGATAAAATGAAAGAGCTGGAAAGGATTTAGAGCTCATCCAGGCCTCCTCTCTCCTTTTACAGATGAGTAAACTTGGGACTAAAAGCATTAAAGGACCTATCCAAGGTCATACATTAGTTAGAGGGTCAGAACTGGAATCACTTGAGTTCCAGTGGTGACTCACAGAGTCCAAGGCTCGTTCCAGGACAGCTTTTCTTGGAATCATTACAGTGCTGCTCATAGATTCTGAGTAGTGTCCAAGAAAATGACACCCATCACTACAGGTTGGAAACAGCTCAAAACCATTCACTTGTGTTACACATCTAAGAACTATAAAACAAAGCCAGCATGAAGGCAGAGTTCTCCCATTTGTCTTCATAGTAAGACAGACTATTGCAAAAACAGAACCAATAAAAACTCTGTCAACTATACCGAGTTGGCTAGTGGTCCTGATAACATCAAGTGACAGCTTTGCTTTTTTATAGAGAATTTGAAGCACCCTGGAAGAATGTCACAGGCAGAATCTGCTACAGCCTCTTTTCTTTGAAAATAACACAACCGGACATTCAAAATAAGTGACTTTAATGGAAAGAAGGGAGAGAGAGGAGGTGGTTGTAGCCACATCAACACCATTCTTTACAGAAGACTAAGGTGTCCATGGCACGGTCTCAGCTGACTCACATCATCTCAAATCACTATTCCAGTGGCTTGTATACTGAAATGGAAGGTTAGGATGCATTGGAAAGGTGGAGGGTGAAGGGTGGGAAGGGTGGTAGAAGGGGCAGAGAAAAATATGCTCTTTAGGAATATTTAGATAGCAATAGGAAGCATATATCCCCAATTTTTAGGATATGGGAATATCACTGGTTCCTCATGGCATGAGTCACAGAATTAGACTTATATGTGTGTTACCAAACCTCTTTAATTTTATATTTTATGTGACATCAAATGAGAACAGAAGCATTTCCTTTTTTATATTTAAATCATTTTTATTTTTCAATTACAGTTGACATACAATATTGTATTAGTTTCTGGTGTACACTCCAGTGATTAGATATTATATAATTTACTAAATTATCACCCTGATTATTCTTGTACCAATCCGACACCATACATAGTTAACAGAGTATTATTGACTATTCTTTGTATGCTGCACTTTACAACCCCATGACTATTCTGTAACAACCAATTTGTTATTCTTAATCCTTTCACCCTTTGCACCCATCCACCCAACCCCCCTCTCATCTGGCAACTGTCAAAATGTTCTCTGTATCTATAAGTCTGATGAGTCTGTTTCTGTTCTGTTTGTTAGCTTACTTTGTTTTTTAGATTCAATTGTTGATAGATATGTTTTTATTGCCACTTTCTTTTTCATATTTTCCCCTTCTTTTCCTCCTCTTCCTTCTCCTTCCTCTTCTTCTTCTAGAAGACCCTTTAATATTTCATGCAATACAGTTTGGTGGTGATGAACTCCTTTAGCTTTTCCTTGTCTGTGAAGCTATATGTCCTTTGATTCTAAATGGTAGTTTTGCTGGGTAGAGTAATCTTGGTTGCAGGTCCTTGATTTTGACCACTTTGAATATTTCTTGCCAATCCCTTCTGGCCTGCAAAGTTTCTGTTGAGAAATCAGTTGACAATCTTATGGGAGCTCCCTTGTAGGGAGTTTAATTGCCCTTCTCTTGCTGCTTTTAAGATCCTATCTGTCTTTAACCTTTTGTATTTTAATTATGATGCCTTGTGTAGGCCTCTTTGGGTTCATCTTGTTTGGGACTCTCTGCACTTCCTGGACTTGTCTGTCTATTTTCTTCACCAGGTTAGGGGAGTTTTCTGCCATTATTTTTTCAAATAGGTTTTCTATTTCTTGCTCTTTCTCTTCTCCTTCTTGCACCCCCATGCTGCAAGTGTTGGTACACTTGAAGTTGTCCCAGAGGCTCCTTATATTACCCTCATTTTTTAATATTCTTTTTTGTTGTTGTTCTGATTGGGTGTTTTTGGCTTCCTTATGTTCCAAATTGCTGATTTGGTTCTCAGCTTCATCTGCTGTACTGTTGATTTCCTGTAAATTATTCATCTTTTCAGTTAGTATATCCTTCATTTCTGACTGGCTATTTGTTATGGTTTTCCTCTCCTTCTTTTGCTGTTGAAGTTCTCACTGAGTTTACTGAGCATCCTTATAGCCAGCACTTTGAACTCTGCATCTAGTTGATTGCTTGTCTCCATTTAAAAAAATTATTTTTCTGGAACTTTGTTCTGTTCTTTCATTTGGGACATATTTCTTTGTCTCCTCACTTTGGCAGCCTCCCTGTATTTGTTTCTATGTATTAGGTAGAGATACTGTGTCTTCTGGGCTTGATAGAGTGGTCTAATATGGTAGGCATTCTGTAGGGTCCAGTGGCACAGCCTCTCTGATAATACAAACTGTGTACTCCAAGTTCACCCCCTCTGCCCTGTGTGGGCTGTGTACACCCTCCTGTTGCAGTTGAGCCTTGTTTGCTGTTCATATGTCAGTGGAAGGGATTTATCCCCAGGCTGATCAGACATAAGGACTGCCTATTACCACTGACCACCAACCACTGACCACTGGTGTGGTTCAGCTATGCAGGGCCCACCCCACAAACCAAGACTTACTTCAGTAGGGCTTTGGTGCCTGCTAAATCCACCCCTTGAGTGTGTCACTGTGGAGGTGGTTAGGTGATGGTGCTTCAATGTGGTCTGAAGCTGTCCACTGGGTGCTCTCTCTGGGGCCTCCTGGGAGGTACAGGTCAAGGTCACCTACTACTTATGTTTTGCCTGGGGCCACCCAATATGAGCTATGAAGTTATCTGCATATGACTACTACTTGTCTTACTCTTGGAGGTGCCCAGGTGAGGCTTAGCTCTAAACCAAGGTCAGCTGCTGCTAGTGCCAGACATGGGACCACTTATCATAAGTACAAGGCATACTGAGGACAGATGCTGCTTTCTTGAGAGATTGAGGGAAATCTGAAGCATGAGCCATGACAGGTCATTCTTATGGAAACACCACTGGAAATAGCTTGGGTGTGCCCCCAGGTTTGGTGGGCCAGGCCCTCAGGAAATCACCAGGATAAAATGAACTGTGAGCTTGGTTGATGGAGATGCAGATATGGTGCCCACCTGCTGGCTCTGTATGTGTGTGTTGGGGTGGGTATCTCAGAAAAGGACCAATGGCCTCTGCCAGCACTTTTGTCTGGCAAAAAACTACCCTCCCATCTCTTCCCCTAATGTCAGACAGTTCAGTTCCTCTCTATATGTCCCTAGTGACTTCCAAGCTGCTTCTCTAGTGCAGGAGCTCAGCGGGAGTGAGTCCAAGTAAGTACATGTGTGGGCCCTTTAAAAGGAACTGCCTGAGACCCCAGAAGCCCTCCATCTCACTCAGTCACAACCCTTGCTGGTTTTTACATCCAGAAGTTATGAGGAACTTCTCTTTTTGGCACCTGAACTGGGGGGCCTGGTGTGGGGCTGGACTCCCTGTCCTCAGAGGGGACCTCTGTAGCTGAGATATTCCTCTCAACATTTATCTACCGTACTTGGGTGTGGAACCAGCCTCTTCCACATCTCCGCCTCTTCTACCAGTCTTGATGTGGCTTCTTCTTTAAACCCCTAGTTGTAGGACTTTGGGTGGTTCTGAATGATGGCTGTTCTGTAGTTTAGTTGTAATTTTGATGTGGCCGTGGGCAGAGGCAAGTACTGCATTTACCTATGCTGCCACCTTGACCAGAAGTTTAGAAGCACTTCTTTTTTTCTTTTTTTTAATTTATTGATTATAGAGAGAGAGGAAGGGAGAGAGAGATAGAAATGTTTATTTGTTCATCCTATTTATGCATTTATTAGTTACATAAATACATAAATTTATGCAATGATTGCATAAATGCACAGTTGATTCTTTGTATGTATCCTCACTGGAGATCAAACTTGCAACCTTGGTGTTTCAAGACAATGCTCCAACCAACTGTGATACCTGGCCAGGGCCTACCAGCATTTCTTCTAGTAGGGAAGACAACTCTTTTTCACAAGTATTCTGGTCAAAGCAATGCAGGGAGGGACAATGATTTATGGGGAATAGGGGTAGAAGGAGTGAGTGAAATCAAGACTCAGTATTTGGAGTCGTGAAAGAAAAAAAAAATCATGTTTTAATTGGCCTGAAGAGAGAAA
The DNA here is from genome assembly GCA_004024845.1 of Tonatia bakeri. Classification (NCBI taxonomy): domain Eukaryota; kingdom Metazoa; phylum Chordata; class Mammalia; order Chiroptera; family Phyllostomidae; genus Tonatia; species Tonatia bakeri. Next base: position 273,060 of record PVIA01000661.1, on the reverse strand, counting down.
AGATCGTGGTACAGCCTTCCCTTCAAGATAATCCAAGGTCAGTGCCCCTTGACAAGCAGGATCTGGCCAGAATTTGAATTGGGGGTGGGAGAGATACTGATGCTGGGAAAAGAGGTCTGACAATCTATATTCTTCTTTTGAAATGCTTAGGGGAGCAACTAAACCAGCAAAAGTTAAACCATATAATGCCGGCTTGCCTGCTTACCTCTTTAATTTACTCTCCCAAATAGATATCATTTGGGCTATTCCCCTGAAGTCAAGCATGAAATCTATTTAGCTGAATAGCTACCCATTTCCTCTGACTTGCCGAAGAGATGTCCTGTTCTTTCAGAATCTCTGGAATGCCAGGATCCAGAGAAAACTGGAGCCACATGCCTAGATTCCATGAAACCCTCCCACCCCGATGTCAAAGGAACATATCACCAAAGATGGAGCGACTGTCAGCACCACCCAGCCCAGAAACATAGCTGCCGACGCCTCTGTGTAGGTCACCGCATGACTTTAAGTTGCTATGAGTTTAAGAGGGTCTCTTGTCAACAAGAGGTTTTTCATTTTTTGTGTGTCCAGGATCCTTTTGGTGGTTTTGTAAAGCCTATGGATGGCACTCAGAATAATGTTTCTAAATGCATACATTATATTGAAATAAAGTTGTCAGAATATCTTAAAGACACACACGTGTGAGATAGAATTATTTATATTTGCCTCTTTATTAACCTATTAAATGCAAGATCCAGTGGTGGGTCTAATAACTCCTGAGATATTGAAATGCTGATAAGTATGAATGGTAATTCAAACTACAATGTGACGTGAAGGTGTCTGTGGTTTTTGTCGGTAACAAAGTCATAGGCATTTCTAATACTGCAGTTTGTTGTTTATATTCATAGTAAAGAAACGATAATCCTCAAACGAAGGTTAACAGAAATGAAGATGTAAATTTTTCACATCCAAGTTTATGGATTTCTGAATTAAATGACTGCATTTCTGAATCATTTCACTTCCCAGTAAAGAAACCCTTTAGGAGGAGCAGGAGAGGCAGGTACTTTAGAGATTTGCAATGAGATGGTTAGAGCCCCTTGCATGGATTTTGAATGAAGTATGCTGGGCCTACTTTGGGAGTTTACACTGGGAGCTTGTGATATTAGGCCTCAGCCCTGTGGTGAAGAGTAACTTTATATTGTAATCCAGTAGAGTGGAGATCTTGAAGAGTGTTCCCTCGCTGAAAGGACACTGAAACAAGTGCCAAAGATCACCTGTCAAGGTAGCAGTGGGCATAACCAGAGCCAAGAGGCACTTGAGAAAGATGAGTGAATCATCTCTGCTTGGTGAATGAGCCCGGGTTGAGGCTCGTGCTGGAACGTGGAATGTGGAGGGACCTAGGGAAAGAGTACTGGCTGCTGATGGCAGGCAAGGAGACCCCTGGGAGGATGACATAGTTCCAGCATTCAGGAACTGTGGCCACAGAGGAAATAAGTCCAGCCATGAGTCAGAAAAAGAGAGGGATTCTGTTTATCCAAATAGGAGCAACAGCTTCAGCCTCCACCCAGGGAGTCTACAGCAAGCCAGAGGAGCAGAAAGGATCTGTGGGAAGGGGAGGGGGCGTCCTACAGGTCAGCACAGATTGGCCTTCAGCCTTGGGAACCACAGCAGAGAGAAAACCCAAAACAGAATGTCTTTCTGAAGGCAAAGAATGAGTTAATAACTGAACTTCATTCAAATCAAGAACTTCTATTCATCAAAAGACATCATTAAGAGGGCCATGAGAAAAATATTCACAATGCATATATTTGATAAAGGATTCATTTATAGAATATGTAAACAATTCTTGCAAGTAAATAAGAAAAACATAAATTGAAGTTCACGGATGAACCAGACTCAACAGGCACTTCACTGGAAAAGATCCAAATGGCCAGAAGGTATATGAAAAGGTGCTTGATGCCATTAGTCATCAGGAAAATGCAAATCAAAACTTCACTGAGATACATACATTTGGCAGAAGCCAAAATTAAAAAAGAAAAAAGACATTGACCACATCAAGTATTGGAGCGGATGCGGAGCAGCTGAAATTCTCACACATCATATATGGGAATGTACACTGGCACCACCACTTCGGAAAACTTGCAGAATCTACTAAAGCAAGCTCCCACTCCTAGCCTAAGGCCCAGCAATTTCATTCCTAGGCACAGGCCCAAGATTGCATCTGTCCATCAGAAGAATATAACTTTATATATTTTACATGTATATAAATACAGAGGGGGGCAAAAGTAGGTATACAGTTGTTCACATGAAAAATAGCACAATAATTCATAAATAATAATACAAGAACAAATGCTGTTTTATGTACTCACAACTGTAAACCTACTTTTGCCTACCCCATATAAACATTAGGTAAATTCATATAAATATATATATCAACTTTTTCATTATAGCACCAACCTGGAAACAACCCAAACTGCAGTCTCTTTACACAATGGAATATCATACAGCAACAAAACAGAATAAACTGTTGCTGTACCCAAAGTGGATGAACCTCACAGACAGAACGAAAGGAGCCTGTGCAGACATAGGAGAACACTCCGCACGATTCCGTTTATGTGAAGGACAAGCACGGGCGAAACGAGTCTATGATGGGAGAGGTCGGGGCAGAATTTACTTGTGCAGGGGGTATCGATTGAGAGGGGGCACCTTTCATGGTGCTGAATTATAAATATTATTGACTTTTTGAAAAGTGATTTGGGAATGCAATCAAGTAAAAGGAGCCAGCCATCCTGTGGACTCCTTCCCCCTAACCCTGAGGTTTTATATTACAAGATTTCATTGGGCCATATGGGCATGAACAGAGTGCAAGGCAAGCTACAGACTGGCAGAAGATTTTTACAATACATGTATCTGACAAAGGACTTGTATCCTGTGAAAATATGCAAGTGACTTGAAATGCACTTTACAAAAGATGACAACCAAATGGCTAAGTGTAAGGAAAGGTGCTCAACACCATTATTCTTCAGGGAAAACAAATTAAAATCGCAACTCAATACTAATACACACCCACCAAAAGGACCGAAGTCCCAAAGACTGGCAGTAACCGAGGTGGGTCGGTGTTTTGAGCAATGGAACACTCATACACAGCTGCTGGCTGTGCAAAAATGGGATCGCTAGTTCGGAAATCGGCTGTGTCTCCTGAAGCTAACTGTGTGCTAATCGGGTTAGGGCTCTGGGTGCCTGGTCTAGGAACTCAGCTGTATAGAACAAGAGAAGGACCAGGGATCTTGGCTAATGAAGCCTGCCAGGTTCGGACACCCCACTCCAAACGTTTGGGGTTTTCTTTAGATTTCTAGCGAAGTTTCTTAGATAAATCTTAGTATTATTTTAGTTTAATCAAAGTGGGAAGGAACTTGTCCAGGTTTAGTTCAGAATGGTAAGGAAAATGAGATCGGGTTGGTAGATGGAAATGGCTGAGCCATCCAAAAAAAGAAACAAAACCTGGGGAAAGCCCCGGAAGCTCGGGAATGAGTGATCAATCAGGGTGGCTAAAGGGTTCTCTCCTGCAGTGGGTGCCATATAAAAGACGAAGCCACTGACCTCTTCCCACTGCTGTCCAGAAAGTGGTCTTTTCCTAGCTCAGAATGCCCACCACCCATGGGTGGCACGGACAGCATGGACGGACGCGGTGGGCAGAGGTGTATTTGATGAGCCAGTGCTTCAGGCACTGAAAGAAGAGGCCACGTTTACTGTGGAAATCCAGGTTGGGGGGGGGACAATGAAGATGGAGGCTGAATGTGGGGGAACAGGAGCAAAGTGAACAAAGTGACCGAAGAGGCAAAGGAGACGGGAGCTAAGGGGAGCTGGAAGCCCAGCCCGCCAGCTGCCCTCACGCAAGCCCGTCTGTCAGCACAAACTTCTGGCCACACAGTGACGCTTCCCATGAAAATCCGTGCCGGGTGGACGGGCTCCAGGGTGACTCATAACAAACAGCCAACGGCAGAAGGATGGCTGGGGATTTGACATCTGTTCTTTGGCCCATAATTAAAACTTCTTTGCTCCGAACACTGGAGACAGTAGTTATAAAAAGTACCAGCCTTTGAGCGTCACTGTCAGAGTATTTTTTTCCGATTTTGAAAATTTTCTCAGGAGATGCAACCAACGAAACAAGCACACCAAACTTCCCAGGTCACACATCGAAGTTCCAGGGTATCGTTATCTCATGACAGTCACACCCCGGACAGAACGTGGAACACAAGACACCAGTCCTCTTGCAAAAGAAAGGTTTAAAAAAAAAACTATGAAACTCAGACTCTATTCACAGGTCTTGATCTGCTCATCGGGCTCTGAGCTATGGGAGACTGACTTTTCAACCTCATGCTCATTGTCTCCACCCACTGACATGTATTAGGTGCCTACTGTGAGAATGCTGTTTCTCAGAGGAGCGGTGTGTATAAACTCATAAAAGTTACCACTGGAATGACCCAAGGTCTTGTACTAAATCCTAAGATAACATTCACTCATTCATTTATTCATTCATTCAAAGAATGTCCATTGAGCACCCACCACGTGCCAGGCACTGTGTCAATGCCAATGACATAGTAGAGAGTCACAGAACAAAAATAGCCTCTGCCCCTAAGATGCTTGTCATACAGTAAGGGAGGAAGATTTTAATTTTTAAAAATTATTCCTCTCTGCACATCACCCTTTCCTCAACCCAAAAGAACCCGGAAAAGACCATTGTTGAACTTAGGAGCATCAGGGGTGCATAGTGAGAAGTAAACTCACTGCGCTGGAGTGGGCCGCGGGCCATGGGAGAAGGAAGCAGACGGGTCCAGGGAGCTGCAGCGGGAGTCCCATCATGCGTGACACAGGCTTCGGAGGAGTTTGGTAGAGGTGGCTGTGGCCTCTGTCAAGCTGAGATGCAGGACCCTCCAGGGAGCACCTCAGGGGTGTGGCTGTGGTTCTTATTTGGTGGGATGGGGCCGATGCCCCCTGCATGGGTGAGAACCCCCAGATGGGCTCCTGAGAATAATTGGAATGTGGGGTGGGGGTGCAGTAGGAGCTGGAGCCTCAGGACAGGCAGAGATCCTGACCGACGTCAAGAAGAACACTGTTCTAGGCCTTTCTCACCTTGACGCCCTGCCTGGGACTCCACAGACAAAGAACAAAGGATAAGAATCCAGCTAATATTGCCCCCCAGCCATGAAGAGAGAACCGATGCGTTCGCGTGCTGCTCTCCGGTTTACAAAGCACCTTCATGTGCACGTCACAGTGGTTTCCCTGAATCGCCTTCTGAGGTCGGCACGGCGGGCCGTTTCACAGATGAGAGCACTGAGTCTTCTTTCTGCAGGTTAATACCGTATTTTTTAGATTATAAGACCCACATTCCCCCTCCCAAATTTGGGAGGAATAATGGTTGTTAATGCTGCTGTTGAGTTCTGTTTACATTTACATTGGTGAAATATTATGTTATTTATGTTATTAACTATTTCACCACATTTTTTGCTTTAAATTTTTTCCCTATTTTTCTCCTCTAAAACCTAGGTGTGTCTTATGGTCTGAAAAACACAGTAATTTACTCAATACCACAGAACTAATTAAGTGGCAGAGTGGGGATTTGAACCCATTTCTTTTGACTCTTAGTTCTGTGTTCTTGCCACAGGCATAACTATTATTACCTAAACTTACACTGTTAAGAGCATGGGTGAACCTCCCTCCCCCAAACCTGAGCCCCGTCCCCACCAAGGAGCCCAGAACCTGCCATGCTGAAGATTTGCTCCTGAACCTGGCAAAGAACAGTGAAGATCCTGCCGGGAAGGAACCTCGCGTTTGTCAGACACTTCCCAGGAGGGCTTGTCACTGTGTACGCCGAAGAGAAAATGGATGTCAGACACAGCACCTCTCCTCCAGCACGGAGTCCCGTTCATGATTCTCTTCCACAGGCGGAAGAAGGAAGAGCCTTGCCTGGCCGGCAGGGCCAGCTCTATGCATGGGGAAAAAATAGCTGTTTCCATCACACGATTCTAGAGCCGCAGTCAGCGGACTTTCTGTCAAGGGCCTGGGCGTAAATGTTGTGGGTTTTGGGGCCACAGGCGAGCTCTGTCGCAGCTACTTCACTCTGTCACAGCGGCACGAAGGCAGCGACAGCGAGTGTGCAAATGAGTGTGCGTCTCTGTGTTCCAGTCAGACTTTTGGACACTGTCATATGTTTACATGTCACAGAATATTATTTTTCTATTAATTTTTTCCAACCAGTTAAAAAAGTAAACACCATTGTTAGCCCACGGGCCATATAAAACAGTCAGTGGGCCACCAAAGGGCTGTAGCTTGCCGAGCCCTGTTCTAGAGGATCCAAGAAGTCTCTCAGGCCTAAGTATTATTCCCACTCACACCTTAAATGCTCCATGGGTACTTTATTCCTTTTGGGGTGAAGTATTTCTCCACACTCTTCTTTTAAAATGCAGGCATCCTGGGAGAAGAAGCTTATTGAATTCCTGACGACTTCATATAAAAAGTTTATTCAGTGGTTTAGAATGTAAGCACCACGAGGGGCTGGGCTTTCGTCTGTTTTGTTCGCTGCTCGGTTCATTGTTAAGAGCCTGGACGTGAACAGAGTTGTACAGATACTCTGCACAAATTCTGCTTGATGGATGAATGGACTTTCTCCTCTGGCCTGAAAGATCAGAGTCACCAGCAGGGGCAGCTGGGAGAGGACAGTGAAGGCAAGGGGCACCCGGTGAGTGGGGCAGTGGTGAAAAAAGACAAAGCTTAAATCTTGATATTCCCGAAGGCCCCGGGAGACACTGATGTCAGCCAATGCTGCGGGGAGTCAGCTGGCTTGGAAGAGGTGGGACGCCGGGCACTCCAGAGCCTGCGGAGCCTGGGAGGGGTGTCAAGAAGGCCCAGTGGCTATGCTTGGTGCCTGGAGAAGTGGCACCAAGGCTCAGTGAATCACCCAACCCATCCCAGCAGAGAGGTGTTGTCTCTGCCAAGGAAAACGTCTGGACTTGACAGATTTGGCAAGTCCCTGGCATGTGAATTTGTGCAATGTAAAGTTAGAAGGGCCTTTTGGGAGCAGGGGCAAATCTGAACACATGATGGAGAAGTATGCATAGGATGTCAAAACCCACTGCCTCTGCAGGGAAGTGCCAAGGAGCAGGAAGGCTGAAGGAAGGGGGAAATGAAGACCACCCACCCCCACCCCAGCAGCCACACGTATTCCTGGGTCAGACACATCATAAAATATTGCAGGACTGAATGGATGCAATGGCAGTGCTGTGTGTCATTAAAATCACCAGGGTTCCTCACTGTGACTGCAACGAAGCATATCAAGCAGGACACTTACTGGATGGAAAAGTCCTTGGAGATGAGTTGTCCCAGCAAAGAGGCTCCAGCCTTAATTTCTCACCCTGGGTTCTCCACGTGCAGAGCAGACTAACAACCAGCTGTCCCTCTGGCTGCCCTCCGAACTGTTCCTTATCTTTGTTCTCGGACACTTAGATCGGACTCAGGGATTCCCAGTCTTGTAGAAACGTGGACCAAATCGGCCACTGTACCTCTGGTTAGCTAAGTCAACCTGGGGCCCCGTGTGACCTTCCAGATATTAGGACGGGATGGGGAGGAGCCGAGAGAACAAACCAAGCACCCTGCTGGAGCTGGAGCCTGTGCCTGCAGCAGTGGAGGTCAGCACTTGGGGCCAACACGAGAATCACAGGTGTTAGGGTCTGTGATGAATCGTGAAGACGTCTCTTTCTTCACATACCCACGTGGCATGGTGTAGTAGGTGAGAGTCCAGTGGACCTGGATCACACCCTGGACCCTGATCGTACTAGCTTTTTGACTTGAGGCAAGTCACTTTATCTCACGGTGGCTTGGTTTCATCAGCTGTAAAGTGAGAGTGACATTTAATTGACCTCATTGGCTACAGCAAGGGTTGATTGAAATTATCTGTGTAATGTGAATGCATCTAGCGCAGTGGCTGATGTGTAGCATTAGCTGTTGTTTGTTTAGTGTGATGGAATCACTTCCATTTGTGCTTAATCAGCAAGGCTTCACCTCATCCTTGCCCCGCCTGATGAAGAAAAGGGGGCTCCCAGTCTGCCTACTTCATCACACTGCCTACTTCTCCAAGTCTCCTGCATTGGAAGAGGAGAGCCGTTTGGAGGGGAGAGCAAGCAGGTATCCAGGTGAGTATGGCCCAAAGCAACGCTCAACCCTTATGAAATTTCTTTTAAATCTTAGCTTTAATTTAAATATTCTTAAAAACTTTGTGTTTGACTTCATACAATGTTTCAATATCTTGACTCTTATAAATGTGTTCCCCCAGAATCTTCGAGCAACACTGAGGCTCTGAGAAGACATGCTTTCGTCCCGAACACACATCCCTGGTGGAGAACCTGAAACCAATATCACACCTGCCTACGGCAGGTCCGTGGGTCAGGGAGGGAAGCTCCGGGCTGGACCACGGGGGATGACTTCGTGAAGGCCCGACCTGGCCTGCTGGGATTTGGACAAGTGGACAGAAAGAAGAAAGGTTATGAGCAAAGGTCTGGAAGTGGAGAACACACATAAAACTCTAAAAAAACCCACAAAGAAACTTTGTTCCAGAAACCAGGAACTGGGGCTGTTTCTCACCTGAAAGTCACTAATCTTCGTGTCTCCTTCCAGTAAAACCTGATTCCCCAGGAGCCAGATTTGCCGTCCTCAGGCCATCAGTCACCTCAGCAGCCACACGGTCCCCTTGCTCTCCTCCTTCACAACCTACACATTTTACATCCGGACAGGAGGCCCCACGTGAGTGTGGCTGGCGCCAGGCACTGCTCGCATGCCTCCCTCAGGACTTATGGTCATTAAGAGACTTCTCATAATGAGCACTCTAGCCCCAAAGCATCCAGCCTTCTCTGCCCCTCTCAGCAGCCTGCCTTTAGGTTCCACCCTCCCTTCCCTTGCTTCCCTCCCTCTTCCCTTCCTTCCTCTGTGCAGCTTCCTTCCTGGAAGTATTACCAGGGCTGAAGGACAAGGGGAGGAGGGTGAATCACGATACTTGATTGGTGGTTCTGCTCCACAAAGCACGAGCTGTCTCAGCATGCTGAGCTAGCTTGCTGTTTTACTCTTCCAGTGTTAGATGGCTTCCTCCAGGCTCAAGTGGAGACAGACATCAAGGAAGCAAAGCCAGGCACAGTGAACTTGGAGGTAGGTCTAACAATACCTGCCTCCCACAGGCACATTCACCATCACTGAAGAACGCTGCTCTGGGACTCACTGGTACAGGATGATGCTGTGCTAAGGGGCCCCTTGGAGCTCACGGGGTTCTTAGAGTTATTTTGTGGTGTTTATTCTGCATCTTGAAATGACAGTTCATGCCTCTGAGGTCTGGCTGCAGGGAAGATGAGGCAAGCGGGCATGTTTTTCTGCATGTTTTTCTCTATTCCAAAGCAGGTAGCTGTGTCCTTGTTGATGGTATCGCTCTCTCTGCCTGCCAAGTATATCCTAGGTCTCGGTGAATACTGATGAAAGATTTATTGGTTTCCAGCCAACATAGTTAGGTGCATAATCCTCTCTCACACAGAAACCAACATGAAGCATCAGAAGAGGACTCGTTAAGTTGGAAGGACAGAGGTTGCTGTAGAGCCGCATATAATGATATTATGGACTTGGCAGTAAAGTGAAACCTGGAGAAGAGGCTCAGGCTTTAATGCAGAGATGATTCAAACCCAGCTCCTCACCTGTGAAACGGAGATAATGCTGCCTAAGTAATGGGTTTGCTGTGAAACACTGTGGCATATGTCAACACATAGCACAGGGTTTAGTACATCGTAATCCCAATCATAATCATTTACTTCTTCTCTTTGGTGGGTTATCACATTCAAGCTGGAAAAGTGGCTCCTTTGGGAGAGGGTACATTTTAGAGAGTTTAGATAACTCATCAACTTCACTCTTTCTAGATGTGGCCCTGGTGGGAAACACAAAGAGCTCACAGGAGAACTGGGACACAAGACACATCGAAAAGGCTGTGCCATGGATGCTCAGGCTGTGCTTCATCCTTCAGGCCTGTGGAGGAGGCTCGTCACTGTCCCTGCCCCAGACTGCCCTGGTGTCCCAGCAGTCACGAGATTCTAGGCTGGACAGAACTCTGGGGCTGCCACTGTGGAGGCCTTCCTGCGGCTCTGATCTTCTTTATCCCTTTCTGGGCTGCCAGTGGCACATGCCCAGCGCCTGAGCTTAAAGTTGATGGGAGAGAAAGAGTGGCTTCAAATGTCTCCATAGGGCTTTGGGGAGGGACGTGGAGACGCTTGCAGGGAGCACCAGAAGAAGCAACCCCGTGGAGTCACTGCCACTGTCAGTCAGGGGGTCATGGTTGACTGCACCCAAGGTGCATTGTGTTCTCTCCTCTGGCCTGGTCAACAGCTGGGGCCTTTCTGACCCTGGACAGTGAGCCTCAGCTCTTCTGGTCCTTTATTCTCTCTGGTCAAGACTAAGATGCTGCCTCTGACATAAGAGGCAGCACTTGCAGCTCTCGTAACCGACTCCAGGACCCTCCATCAGTGCGGAAGGTGAAGACCTGACCAAGCTCTGACCGGGTTTACTTTCTAGAACTGAATGGGGTAGAATTTGTCCAGCTTCTGTTTGGCTTTGAGAAACCCCCTGTACATCAAGAACAAGTCAAACAAGTGAGGTTTCAGCTAAACTGGGTTTGCTGTTTGTTTGTTTTTGTTTTGCTTTACCACTGCAACCTGAGGGCAAGAGCTACAGAGTTTTGTAGACACAAACCCCTTTCTTAGCGAGAATACCTATATTTAAACATCACCCTTTTTTTTCCAGGAAACTAGTAAATCAGCAGAATGGGTCCCAGAGGCAGGCGGGAAGGAGCCACGATGTAAAAGGTTTAAGTGACCTGCCTGGATCACACAGCACAGGCAAGCAGAGCAGGAGGAGAGGCTGCAGTGAGAGTCGGTCTTCTAAAGCTCTGGTTTACAGTTCTCTCTGTCAGGGGTGCGCATTTTCAAGTCAAAACAGAAATAGACTCATAGAGACAGAGGACAAACTGATGGTTGCCAGGAGGGAAGACGGTGAGGGGATAAAAGCTGAAGGGGAACAAGAGGTACAAACTTCCAGCTATAAAACCAGCAGGCCATAGGAGTGTAGAGTACAGCACCGGGAATACAGTTAATAATATCATAATACTTTTGTATGACGACAGATGGTTACTAGACTTATTGGGGTGACCATGTTATAAGGTATATAAATGTCAGATCACTATGTCATATATCAGAAACATATAATATCATATGCCAATTATACTTTAATAAGATATAAATGTATATGCAAAAAAAAAGACAAAAACAAGAAGTTTTCAAATTTGGATTTGGGATTTCAGTACAAGCCCAGGCTGTATGGGTCTTGGAGGTGGAGTTTTCACATGTCAACTCGAAGAGCTTCCTGCTGAAAATTCACCCTGGTTGGCCCCTATGGCCCTCACTCCTGGCTCCCACTGCAGCCGGGGTGCCACCTCTAGCTGGAGCATTTCCACCACTGTTCTGTCCACACCCACTTCCAGACTACCAGGACTGGCTGGAGCACATGTCCTGGCCACGCAGGCCGGCCTGCCGCTCAGCCAGGTTCCCACCTTCAGTTCTCAGTGCTGCTCAAGGCCCTGTTATCCACTCCTGCTTGACTTTCTATCCTGTGTCTTGCCTGCCTCAAACTTCCAAGCCACCCTACTCTTACCATCATCTCCATCTCCACCCCTGCTCTCGGCATATGGTCTCATCGGTTCCTTCCCCGACAGGCTGCCAGTACTCTCATCCTTGCCCTTGCCTTTATCTCAGTGGTGTCTGGCCCATTACCCTTCCTCCTGCTGCTTTCCAAGGTCAATCTCTCCACCGCTTTCTGCCTCTCCCATGGTCACTGTCCACCAGAGAGTCCCCTCTCCGGTGCCCTTTCAATCTCTCCCTCCTTATCGATCCTCATTAAATATCGTTCAAGGGCCCACCACACAAGAAAACTTTCCTTTCACTCATCACTGTGAACATTCTCTATATCCACTCTCCTTGCTTTTTCTTTTCACTTCCCATGCAGCCTCCCCCTCACTGAGACTGTCCTCCCAGAGACAGCGAGGGCCCTCTTTATTGCTGAGCCCACCCGCCATCTCCCCATCTGGGGCCTCCTTGAAGACCATAAATGTGTTCAGCTCTCCTTCTTGAAACTCGCCTCCCTTTTCTTCTTGGCCCATCTCCTACTTCCCCTGCTGTTCCCTCTCATATGTCGCATTAACACTTCTCCACTTAGATGCTCCTCAGAGTTCTGCCTTTCTCCTACTTTGGTCCATTTCTTCCTCCTGGATATTGTCTCATGAAAACCACCACCAGGACCTCCAACTCCACCCATCCAGTTGGAGCTGGTGTTTTCCTCTCTCTCCACCCCTAACCACTTCTTAGAGTTCCCTGTCTCTATCATGGCCATGAGCATCTTCTCAGATACTCTGAAGATAGCAAATGATTTGTGGGTCTTCCCTTCCTCCCACCACAGTGGGTGGGTTGCACCTCACCTCTGCAGGGTCCCAGCATCCTTCCCTCCCCCCAGGAACACTGCCTGAGCCTTGCTGGCCCTGCTCCTCTCTGACTGGGGTTGCCTGCTTCCACTGTCTTCCCTCCTCAGCCTACCTCCCCCCCCTTTTAATGGCTCATGGGGGGTCTATTACGAATATGCAGAGGGGTCACATCACCACTTCTGCACTTAATCCCATTGTCAAGGCTCCAAAACCTTTAAGGAGTGGCTGTGATTTGCAAAAGAAAGCATAGCTTATGTAGCCTGCTGATCCTGGCTCTCACTATGGCCTCATCTTAACTTCACTTCCATTTCCCATCACTCTACCCACCCCTACCAACGCACACACCCTACAGTACAACATACCCACACACACGTACCTTATCCTCCTTTCACTTGGGACCACACGTCATTCTCCAGATAAAACACTCTCATATCTCCATGTCATGCTGGTTCATTTGGTATTTAGCTGGTCCCTCACCTTGGAACATCATGTTCCCCTTTTGAAATCCTACTCATCTTTTTTTAAAAAAGATTTTATTTATTTATTTTCAGAAAGAGGGGAAGGGAGGGAGAAAGAGAGGGAGAGAAACATCAATGTGTGGTTGCCTCTCAAGCGCCCCCTACTGAGGACCTGGCTGCAACCCAGGCATGTGCCCTGACTGGGAATCGAACTGGCAACGCTTTGGTTCGTAGGCCGGCACTCAATCCACTGAGACACACTAGCCAGGGCTTGAAACCTTACTCATCTTTTAAGGCTCATCTCTTGCATAAGGCTCTCTCTTAGTCCTGTCACAGCTCACTGCTTCCTCCTCTGAAGTCATGTAGTGGTTTGTTTGTGTCTTCATGACAGCACTTTCTCCCTCTGTGACATGGCTGAGCACGTCTTGGTTATGCCTGCCCCCTGAAAGATGTAGCCACGTGGCTTGCTCATGGTGAGAACTTATTTGCAGAATGCACGAGTGAATGAATGACTCATGTTCCACTGCTGCAGGGGAACATCGAGGATGATCACTTCGGTGGTGGATGACAGTGTTCTCACGTTGTGTCTTAGCTTCTTCGGGATCCCGGCGCAGACTCACCCCAGCCTCACAGAGTAGCTTTGCTTCCTCCCCATCTCTCCGTTCTTCTTTCTGGGACTGAGCCTCCTCTGCTCCTTCACCCAGGCTAAGATGAAGTTGCTACCCTTCCACAAATCTACTAGTGGTTGTTTGATGAAGGAACTTGCTATTTCTTCACAGGACCACTGCGAAGGTGTCTGTAGGCTAGGATGCTAATCCTCCCACTTCTTTGCCTCTCTCCTCCCTAGAGTTCTCCCCCTCCCCCCACTGAGGTGATAATTAACTAGGGCTTTTTCTTTCACCTGCTTGTAGTGGGCTTTGCCCTGCCCAGTTGGAGACTGAAGTTCCTCCCTATGTCTCCTTTCCAAGGACTTCGGCCTCAATCCAGTTAAAGGTTCTGCCCCCTGCTAAAGACAATTCAGGCCTTAGGAAACAGACAAAGGAGTTTTGAGATGTGAAGATCTTTGGTCATTCTCCTGAAAAACTGCAAGCAGCCATTTTCTGTATCTTCCACTGCAGTCAATTCAGGGAGGCTGGGACCACACAGAAGCCCTTCCCCTAAACACCGGCCTAGCACGCAGCAAGAGAAAGCCATGCTGGGGTAGGACAGCTTGTAATTCTGGCCTGCCCTGCCGGGTGAGTCAGCATTCATGTGGGCAGCCCCTGGCTCCTCTTCCCCAGCCTGGAGGGAAAATGCTGAGTCATGCACCTTGTGGCCAGAGACCCCACTGTTCCCCATTTCCCCATGCTGCTGACAGTGTGTGGGCCTTGTACCTCCTTCCTTGGCCTTTGATGAAGGGCCTAGGAGGCTCCAGAGCAGCCACTGCCCTGGGAAGCCATCCCTCTAGTGGCCAGAAGAAATACAGGCCTTCCCTTGAAGGGGCAGGCCCTGAGGTCGCGTACCAACTGCTGGGACCTGTTGCAGGCTGAAACTGCAGGCTCACCAACCCAGGCAGCAGTGGAGCCAGTCACGGCCACAGCCACAGCCATGGCCACAGCCTGCCATCCAAGTTTCCATTCATGAACCCGCTAAAGCACAAGGCTGGAAGGCGCCGCCTCTGCCATGGCTTGACGTGGTTTGCACAGGCTGAGTCCAGATATGTAATAGCCGTTCTCGATTTTCTATGAGGAGATTTATTCAAAAATAAATTTAGCTAAGGGGGAAAAGTTAAAAAAAAAAAGGAAAACAGAGGGACAGATTTTCTTGTTGACTGGCTGCCAGGGACTGAAACGTTGAGGCAGCCAGTCCCTTCGGAGGAGCAGCTGCAACATTTCACGGTGTAAAGTCAGCGAATTTCCACCGGCCCGCCTGCCAGAGACCACAAAATGGTTTCAAACAACGGCTTGCTTCATGATATTTGTGTGTGTGTGTGTGTGTGTGTGTGTGTGTATGTGTGTGTTTGAGAAAAAGGCAAGGGTGGGGGTGGAAGGGTGAAGAGGGAGCTGGAAGTGTCCTCCTGGCCAGCGAGTGGGCAGGGGTGCAGCGAACAGATTAATGAAAATGTTTCGCTGGCATGAGGGGTTTGATTGCCCCACTGCAAAATTGCTTGCAGATTCGAAAACAGCATGTTTCATTTCAAACTCATTCTCTTGCCATACATTAGCACTTGTCAATGTGAGCATTAAGCACAGGCAGTGCAGAAATTTAATTACAAAACCATTTATTTTATTGAAAGAAAAATAAACCCAAGCTACCTCAAATGCATTAGGTAGGCTCAAAACATGTTCAGCTGATAACACCCAAGGGTAGGGAGGCGGCTGCAGGAATAAATGCGTCTTTCATGTGCGGTGGGGACTCGATATTAGAAACAGCTGCTTATAGGTCGCTCCTTATTTAAGTTCAATTATGAATTTAAAAACAACTGATTTAATGAAGGGACTTTTTATATCTTAAGTTACTCAGCTCTGGTATTCCTCCTCCTCTTCCCGTGTGTTGCCTCCCCTTTTCAGCGTTTGAATTAAAAATGCTAATTAGGTAAACAGAACTTTTTATTGAGTGACTCTCCCTCCCCGCCCCCCACCTCAGGCTTGTCTTTTGTTCTCCTAAGGCAAGAAGAACTGCAAGGTCTGTGGTATTAAAGGAAGTCACAAAAATGTGTTAAACACATCCGAAAGTCTGCAGTCTGTGTCTTATTTACGCCTTCTTCCCCTGTCCCCCATGAGCATCTTCTACTATATGGCTGGAGAGCTGGCTGTGAGAGGCTCTCTGGTGAAATACTGATGTCATGCGGGAGACGGCCTCTCCTTAGCACTAATGAGCTGCCAATAGCGCGTCTGTTTTACTATTCTGGTGGAAAAGGGAAAAAAGAGTTATAACCTAGTGGTTTGGACTGATTTGTCAATTTAAAGTGCTTTTTCTTTTTTTCCTGTCTGAGATATCTACCCACAATGCCTTACAGACATCTCCTCAGGCAGTCCGCTCAGAGAAGGAATCAGGAAAGGGAAGATCATTTAAAAAAAAAAAAACCTAGTGAGACTACTACAATCTCTAAAATTTCAAGGAGGCATCGTCTGTCTGGTGGTGGGAGAGAGGGAGGGAGAGGCAGACAGGCACAGAGGGAGCCCTTGGACTGGAGGTTCAGTTTGAGGTCTCGTGACTCAGCCTATGCACAGTAGCAGACCCTTGTGACCCTGACACAGTGATGATTTTGCCTGTGTCATTTTTTTCCCCAGGATGCAACCTAGGAAGGACATCCTGGCCTGTTTCGTGAGGGCTCTGGACATTTGTTTCCTCCTGCGGGACCGCTGTGAATGCTGGGGCTCAGGGGCGGGGTGGTTGTGGGGGGGTGGTCACACACATCTGTGTCCAAACTGCTCTGGGACCTGCCAGGAGGAGCAGCTGAGGAGCCACGCCATCCAGCCAACTTGGAAATTGTACGCATTCCCTGGCCTGGAGGGCACCTCTGTCTCTGACCCAGCTGCTCTGCTCCCTTCTTGACACGCGCCCTCCAGGCCAAAGACATGGGGAGCCTTAAGCAAAAAAAACATTCCAAAACAGAGAGACTCACCACTCCAGATAGCAAACACTTTACTGATATTTTATTTTATGTTTTATTAATTCATTCATTTTTAATCGTTGACACTATAACAGATGTCCCCCATCCCCTCCCCCCTTCGCCACATTGTTGTCTGTGTCCATGGGACATGCATGCATGCATATATGCATATAAGTTCTTCCGCTAATTTCTTCCAGCGCTCCCCATACCCTTCCCCTCTGAGATCTGTCAGTCTGTGCCACATATGCATTTTAGATAATCACCTGATTGGGGAGGAGGAAGGGGGCAGAGGGAAACAGATAAGGAAGTTGGAGGTGGGGGTGGGGGGTTGCAAGCTATTTTAATACTCTAACGGAGGAAGCCCCTTTAAACCAAGGAAGCCCCAGAGTGGAGTGGGCCTTCATCCTGTTATCACAAGTGCGCCCAGAGGAGAAGACGGTGAAGTACCACAAACACTCTCGGGGGTGGGGGGGTCAGGAAGGTACTGCCCCAGTCTGACCTGGCTGGGCGGGCGAGAGGCTCTTGCTCCATCACTGTGCCTAGGAAAGCACAAGGGGCAGGGGCGGGTGGGCAGGGAGGGAGGGCTGGATCGTCTAACGTGCTGTTCCTGGAAGAATTTCCTCTGGGGACTTTCTGAACTTCACCTCTCACTCAATAAAAGCACATGCCAGTGGCTTCTTCCGTGTCTCCCTGGCCAGTGCTTGAGGCAGATGAAGGCATTCCTGGTCAGTGTGCATTTTCTAATCATGTGATGCCTCCCGGTCTGGGTCTCAGGTGGGAGAGTTCCAAAAATGCACCCCAGTTTTAGTAACATCAATGGGTCTTTAAAAAAATAAAGAAAATCAAATTATTCAAGAATGATTTATTTTCTCTTATTTTGCTGTCTTTGGAAAAAAGATGTAAACTCCTAGGAAACAGGTTTCCTCTCTCGCTGGGTTGGTTAAGTGGATGAAGCAAGCAAGCTCTTCAAAATCATCCTGTGGCTGAGAAGTAAGAATTGGGGAAGGGACAATGCGCTTGCACCCAAAGCAGCCTTCTGGGGAGTGTGTAAGTCCAAGCCCTGCAGTGTGCGTACCCGAGTGGTCCCGGAGAGCAGGAGAGCTGGGTATCTCACCCAAAGCATCAATTTCACAGGCAAGGCTGCTCCTCCCTAAGGAGCTGCGGTGCCTATTGCAAGATCATGAGGGGCTTCCCCCCTTCAAATAAGGCTTGCTTTCCCCTCCTCAGATCCTTCACCCCCACTCTTCTCCCCTTGTGGGACAGAGAGTTGATGGCACATCCTTTGGCATTCACTTATAGCCATTTATCCACACTCATTTTTTGAGTTCCTCCCCTATGCTGGGCACCATAGTAGTTGCTGGGCATTTCATGAAGAACAAGACAGCCAAAATCCTCGCCATTGTGGTTTATATCCAGTGGGAAAGGTAGATGTGAGTCAGCTAAAAAAGTTAAAAGACTACAGCGTGTCCTTAATGCTTAAGTGGAATAATTTGGGCATTGTGACAGGTTTTAACAGCAGAGATATTTGAGGTAGGGAAGGTCCTTCTGAGAAGCTGGGAGTTATGCTAGAACTAAAAGCTAAGAAGGAGATAGCTTCAGGAAGAGCTGGGAGGCGCCTTCAGGAGGAAGGCGGCAGCAGGGACTGGGGCAACGGTCAGCACAGAGCCCTGATGCCCACAAGCTTGGCCCGAGTGGGAGCAGCCAGGAGGCCCCTGTGGCAGAGTGAGACGAGTGAAGGGAGCGAGGTCAGGCATGAGGCCACGGGACGTGGTGCGGACTCAGAGTGCTATGAGTAGAGTGGGGGACCACTAAATGGTTCTAAGCAATGGATCACCAAGGTGACGGACCGCAAGTGTGACCAATGGACCGGAAGTGGAGCACTGCAACAATGGGAGACGCACTGGGAGGGTGTTAAGAGTCTAAGGAAAAGAATGATGGCCGGGGGTGTTTGACCTCTTCTTGTTGTTTAATGTAGGGTGACTTGGCTTCTCAGAGTCTGAGAGCTCCTTGAGGGTGGAGAGCTTGCTTTAGTCTCCCGAGGGTAAAGGAGGGGCCCCCCCCCCCCCGCCCCACCAGGGCCTTTATACGTTACAACGGAAGCACAGGACTCCTCAGCCTGATTTTCAAGGCCACCCGATACAGGCTACTCCTCGAGTCCTCCTTGGGGACACTATACTCCATTTCCTCTTCCCAAACCTTAGCCGGCCTTTCCCAGAACCCTCCGACTTGAATGTTCTTTCAGCTTTTTGACAGACCCTGACTCTTCCTGACAATTAAAATGCCCAATTAAATGCCAACACTCTGAAGGTTTTTCCTGACTCCCTGGGGCAGTGGCAGCCAGGTGAGCCTCTGTGCTCCCATGGCACTTTGTCACATCTGGATTTCAGCACCTGGTCACACTGCTTCATTTCGTGTCTATCTCCTGACCAGGTTCCTCACTCCTAGCCAAGTTATGAACTCATCACAAAAGTACATTTTTGTTTTAAAGAAAGTTGTCAAACTGAGGACAGGTTTTGAACTACATTGTGTATGCAGTACAGTATTACGTGGTTAATATTAACAAATCTTTCCACTCTGGACTTTCATTATACTTTCAAAATCTGAGCTGAGGCTTCTGGTTTAAATAGTAAACAGGCTATGCTAGGAAGCCTGTCTCCTAAAGAAGTAGAGGGCGAGTGACATGGAACACAGATCGAAAGAAATGACCCAATCTGAAGAAAAGAAAGAAAAACATTTGAAAGACTGAGTAAGATTCAGGGACAAGTGCGATAATATCCCAAGTTTCAGTATGCAGTTAATTAAAGTACCAGAAGGAGTGGAGAGAGATAACAGGGCAAAAAATATATTAGAGGAAAAAAACTGGCTTAAAAAAATCCTCAGATTTGAAGACATAAATTGCAGATTCAAAGCACAGGGAATTCCAAACAAGATAATTCTGAATAAAATCATACTGAGACATATCATACTTAAATTGCTGAAAACTGAAGATAAAGAGAAAACCTTACATGTGTGCAAAGAAAAATGACATACTGTATATAAGGGAACAACGAATCAGATGACTATGGACTTACGGTGGAAGTGGTGGGGGCAGTAAATCAACTTATACTGTTCCATTTCCATCTTTTCTGCAGTAAAGAAGTATAGTATTAACTCTAAGTACACTTTGAAAAATCTAAGATGCTTTTTTGTAATCCCTAGATCAACCATTAAAGAAATAATGTAAAGTGGTATAGCTAAAAATCTAAAATTAAGTTAAAACAATATTATAAAATACAAGATCTGTCCAGAACATATCCAACCATGTAATAATCAAAGCAGATGTAAGATACAGGAAACATTGTACACAGGACAATGACACCTCAGTCCCCTTCAAAGTAGGCACCTTGGGACCTCACACAGTTCTCCCAAACGCCATCAGCTGCCCCATAATATTTTCCTGAATCATCAACAGTCTGAAATCTCTTCCCTTTCAAAAGTGATTGTAGTTTTAGGAAAAGTCAGAAGTCACAGGGTGCCAAATCTGGGCTGTAGGGGTACTGAGTCACCTGGGTGATTTGATGTTTCACCAGAAAACTCTGCACAAAACGTGATACATGAGCAGGCGTGTTGTCATGATGAAGCTGCCAATCATCAGTTGCCCATAGCTGCGGACTTCTGAATCATCTGAATAGTTTCTGCAGAGGAATGTTCAAGCTTAACACAAAATTTGATGCATATTCATTGCTCTACTCACTCAGTCATTTTGAATGCAAAGCCACACAGTACACATGCTCATTCAGTGGCACCTACTGCCCCAACTGACTAGTACAGTGAAGTTGTCATTGTTCACACATGTACATTCCAGTCCCCTCCTTACTTTGGTGCCAGGTTACATCGATGTCACACAAACCATTCTCATTATATTAACAATGGCTGGACTTTTTCTGGACAGACCTCAGTATATTTAATCAATCTAACAGGCAGGGGAAACAGAAGAATTAAGCACTAAGTGGAGTCAACAACAGAAAAGAAATAATAACCTAAATATAAAAGCTTTAATTATACAACAGCTAGAAGGAAGCAGGAGAAAATTCTTATGACCCTTGCAAAGTTCTCTTAAATACAATATCAAACACACAATCCATAAAAGCAAAAAAAAAAAGATAAATTGGATTTCCTCCAAATTATGCAGGAAATAAAGTATCACTTTTTTAAGAGCTTGAAAATTGAGGCTTGCGCCGGGTCATGTAGCTGGCAAATGGCAGAGCCTGGAAATGGACTCGGGCAGTCTGACTCCATCATCTACAGTTTCGTGCCTAGTATGCACTCTAAAACAATTCCTTTTGCAGGACACAGCGCAGGGAGCATAGGTTTTGACGGCACAGCCACGCCTCTGGGGTAGCGGGCGCACCCCCCGACGCCCCGGCCCTGCCCCCGCCCCTGCCCCTGCCTCGGCCCCGGGGAGGCTGAGTGCTTGAGCTTTAGTATCACTGAACGAGCTTTCCACAAACCCTGCGGTGCTTCAGCGCAAAAGAAAAATGTTGTGACGGAGTTTAGGGCTGGGCTGTCTTCCCTGAAGATTTGCTAGCTCGATCTTAATGACTTGTTATTGCTGAAAACAAGGGCTGTCCGTGTGACGGTGTCACCCCAGCGGCTGTGCCATAGAGAATTCAGTTGGCTTGAGCCCAGTGCTCAGTGCAGGCTTGTGCAGGAAGGGGTGGGCAGTGTTTAGGGTTGAAATCCCACCCTTATTGCTGGACCTGCCCTTGCCTCTTTCTTTCCTGGACTAGGCACATAGTAGATTTTCATAAAGGCCCATGCTTGAGAGATGGTTTTTAGATGTCATTATTCACACTAGGGATTTACTTCTAGTTCCAAACCCCAGACTGAGATCATTGCATTATTTTCTCTGTGTTCTATACAGCAGTGCATACAAACCTCTTTTATAATGCAAATTTGAATTCAGTAGGTCAGCACTGGGGGCCGAGACTGCATTTCTAACAAGGTTCTAGGTGATATGGATGTTGTCCATGGAGCCCCCTGTGGCTGGCCAGGCTAGAGAACTTGAACTCCAGAAGCAACTTCTCTTCCCTTTCAATCAAGAGAGAGTTCACCATGAACAGTGCCTTACGATCATCGTCCAGCTGGGAGAAGTTTGACCAGTTCATTGCCATTCCCTTTGTGCGTTCCTTTATTTTTAAAAAGATGAACTAAGAATATGCTATGTTTGTAGTGCAGAGACCAGGGTAGATGGAGACCTGTGAGAGTCCAGGCAGGCTCATGGCATGGTGTTCTTCAAACACATTTGGGCACCACGCCCGCTCTGCTTCCTGAAGGTTGGGGCAATCTCCCTCCTGGCTTCCTGACTAGTGTGACTCTATTCAACCTTGCAATTCCCTTAGAAAGAACATGTAGCAGTTATCTACTGAATGCCCACCAATGTCTCTCCCAGCCACACTTTCTTTGGCTTTCCCCATGAGACAGATCAAAGTAAGTGCTGGGTGTCCTTCATTCTTTGTCTGGGAAGAATCAGTTAATATAAGTTTTCCATCTTGTTATTTATAATAGATCAGCATTGAGAAGGGCCTTTATACTCAGCCCAGTGCTGAGAAAACTTCGTCTTGGCCTTCTGCAGGCTTTCCATCTTCTTAAGGAAAGAAAGCTCACAGCTAGGAGCATGAGCTGAATCCAGGTCATGCTGGACCTGATTCGATGCTGGGCGAGCAGGGACAGGCCACTGTGGCCTGGCTGGCACCGCGGAAGGCTTCACAGGAAGGGCCGGGACAGGCCTGTGGAACAGGAACATAAATTAAATCCAGAGAGTGTAAACCAAGGCTAGGGAGGAGGAAAACTTGCAGTTTGGGCAAATGCACACACAAGCACCCTCACAGGTGTCGGCGTTTTCAGAGCCACTCCAGCCATGTGCTCCTCTTACCAGCATGCAGCCAAAAGTTCCACCAGTGTTTCCATCCTGAATTCAGCTGGGCTGGTATGTTTCATTCCACCAAAGAGTGAAACCAGAGGCTTAGACCTGAGTGCATAGAACGAAGGTGGGAAAATGACATTTCGATTCTTTTTCAGGAAAACGATGCAACCACCAATAATCTGGAAATTCTCAATAGGACAGCAGTTCAGGACAGCCACTGACAGGCCTTGACCGAGTGGAAAATCACGCGAGGCCCTTCCTGCACCGAGGTGATGATCCACTGGTCCTGCAGAAGAAGGGCCGCTGACAGGACAGTGTTGTTTGGGGCTTTAAAAATCCAAGTCTTCCTCCACTATCTGATGCTCCCGCCAGCCCTCTTCTTCAAATGCGCCACGGTAACACCATCCAGCGCATTCTTGCCATTCTTCTGCCTCGATCAGGCTTCAGGTCAGAGCAGTTGCAAGATTGGATTTGTTTGTGATGTTTTTGTAGAATAAAGTGTTTTAACAGTTTGGCAGAAGGAGGGAAAGATGAGACCAAAGTGGCTGGAGCACTCATACCTGATGGGCTGCCCTGTGTAAGAGCAGAGAACTGCTGGGTAGTGGGGCAGAGGGAGGCCTAGGGCCTCCTGTCAGCTCCCAACTTGGGGCAGCTACCTGGCACCTTGGACTGGTCAGGTCCCTTTGGAAGGGCAGCTGGGCAATGAGGGAGGCCCTGGCTGTTTAGAGCAACTGCAGAGTCAAAACCACAGCCTGGGCAGCTGCCTCTGGGTGACCAGGCATTCTGGTTGCTGGCTGTTTGGGGCTTTTGCTCAAAAGGGCTTTGAGTAGCTTGGCTGCCTGGTACTCAGATTTGGGGGAGGAGAGACAATGACAGAACCAAAACTGCACCTACCTCCCATCAAGTCTCATTGTTTATGGGATACATTACAAACTCTTTGACCAGGAACTCAAGGTATTTAAAATGTGGCTGCAATCAATCTGCCCACCCTAGTTGCTCCCCTGCACACACCAAGTGCTCCAGGGAGGCCCCTGTGCTCACTGTTCCTCCCTCCAGGCTCATCCTTTCCTCTTCTGTCCCCTTCCTTAGCCCTGCCCATCCTTCAGGATCCATGAGGCTTGCTGCCTCCACAGATCCACGGCAGCCCTCTTTCCCCAGAACGGGATCACCCAAACTGCAGACCAAAATTGGCACCAGCAAGGCAACTAAAAGCGTTGTTTGGAAAGAATTGGTTACCAGCAAATTTCTTTAGAAGTCCTTTATAAATCATAATATGCATTTTTCTTATAATTCTTTACTTTTTTTAGTTATCATATTGCTTATTTTTTTATATGTAAATAACTGGGGGGGGGGCAATCCTGTAATCTTTCTAGGGTTTAAGTCCCCTAGATCTGAACTCAGCCTGTTCCTCTCTGACCACTTCACCTGTG
This sequence comes from Tonatia bakeri, assembly GCA_004024845.1. Classification (NCBI taxonomy): domain Eukaryota; kingdom Metazoa; phylum Chordata; class Mammalia; order Chiroptera; family Phyllostomidae; genus Tonatia; species Tonatia bakeri. Next base: position 249,143 of record PVIA01000661.1, on the reverse strand, counting down.
ACAGCCTGTCCTGTATGCACACACATCAGGGCCCCTAATCATTCACGTTTCACAGGTGATTATGTAACTATTTCCTGTCTTGCTTTCAAATTAATCAGAATCTTCTTCTGAGCAGGCACTAAGTCTTCTCCAGGATCAAAGGACAGTGCCTGGTACATAGTAAAAGCTCACTGCATGTTAGATATTGCTGTTGTTGTTATTTTACTTCTTTGTAACACCCCAGAGAAAAGACTTTCAGTTTCTTCAAAGATTGCACATTGGCAACCCATAGCATAGCATACTGGCTATCTGCACAGCCTCTGGAGACACAATACTTAGGTGCAAGTCCTGGCACCACCACTTGAGTTTGATTACTTAATCTCAGGGACTCTGTTTCCTTCTGTGTTGACCAGGTCATAGGTTTGTTATGAGAATTAAATGGGCTAAAATTTCAATAGTGTATCACACTGTGCCTGTAGGAAGCCCTATGTAAGTATCTTAAGTACAAACATTACCAAATGAAGCTGGGTAGAAATTTACCTTCGAGAAAAAGTTTTCTGAGCAATACCAAGAGGATTGGTACCATTTTATTAATTTGAGAAAAGAAGTTCCCCTTTCTGGAAATATCATCGGCAGATGAGCAATTGGTATGCTAATCACATTGTGTCTCAACTCTTCTTCAAAGCAGATGCTACAGGACCTCTCCCTGACAGGACCCAGCTAATGGTTGAACGTAAAGCATGTATCCTCACGGTTTGTTTACTCAAACTCTCCTCTCCCTTCTGGGCAGGGCTGCTGTGATATGCTACCCTGACCCCTCCCCAGGACTGCGGGAGTGCTGTCGGCTGTCAGCCTCTCCAGAAATCGGCCCTCAGCTGGAGAGAGCCCTCAGGGACAGCCATGGCTGAGGACTGGTCGGTGTGGGTAAGAGACAGTCCTCCTCATCCTAACTTGCAATAACTCTGAAAGCCACCTCAGCCCCGGCGCTCCCCGCGGGGTCAGCTGAGGTCCTGGATGCTCTGCACTCCCAGGTTTCCTGGTTCCCAGATTTCCTGGTTCCCAGGTTTCCTGCTTTTCCTCCTTCCCTTCCACAGGTGTTTACCCCGAAAGCACTCCCTACTAAACATCCCTACACTACTCTCCATCGCAAAGTCCACTTCCAGGGAACCCAGCCTGCAGCTTGGTTAGGGCAAATTCATTTATGTTCATTAACTCTGATGTGACCTCTAATTTACAGTTACCTGGATTTCATCTGTAACTAAAGTGAGTGCACAGTGTGGTTTGTCTGAGACAGTTTGTGCCTTTAATTATGAAAAGGTTTAGTAATTAGTAGCAATCCCTTTTACTTTAAAAATATTCCCACTCTGAACAATAAATCATGTAGCCACCCTATTTGTAAACAACCCCAATCCCCCAGGTTTCACTGTCAATGTGGAAAACTGACTCGAGTTCACGTAGTCTGAATTCCCCCAGCTTGGAGCTCCCCATAAGTGCCACTTTGGAACCTCAGCCCCCTTGCAGGCCTCTTTCCACTCATCTGCTCTGCTTCTCCCCCCACCACGCCCCAGAAATCTGAGGACTCTGGAGCTCACACACTCTCAACAGGGCAAACTACTGTGGCTCAGCCGCTGCTCTCAACCCTTTTCTCAGGCTGTGGCTCGCACCTCAGTGCTGACTGTCCTCCACTCTCCCCGGGGAGCCACACAGACACGCTGCTCTTGAGCATCACACAACCTCTGAGTGTTCCGTCATTGCCTCAGGGCCCGAATGGCCTGAGGAGTCCCTGAATCCTCAGCCTGGCCAGGGTTTGAGTCTCTGTTTTGGTTGTAGCTTGCTATATCTGCCCTTCCATGAAATGAGTAAAGAAACACATCCCCTTGGTCTAGTACACACTTTTTAGTTGGAGCTCACAGCAGGATGGCATGGACCCTAAATGGGTGCATTTGGTGGCATATTGCCCACAGGGCTCTTTCCCACTCTGGGTCACACATTGGCCATCAAGGTGGCTGGATCAGGTTGGGGTTAAATAATGGCCACCAGACTATACCTGGAGCCCCTATACCTACCTAATCCTAGTGGTTCAAGTTCTTTTTCCAGAAGTTTCCTTACACTCCACATAATTGAGTTAGCACGAACGGATATGGAAGAACTATAATCTAACTTATGCACGGTATATACTCTGGTAGCCCTCACTTTGCACAACAGTGCAGGACCACAGACACGGCTGTGTAGGTTGGAACTCTGCCAAGTGATGATGCTAATCAATGGGAAAAATCACAGTTGGTCTGTGACTTTTGCAAATGTTTGCCAAAACATTTAAAACTCTTCTACTGTCAGTTATAAGTGCATTGGAAAATGAAAAATTAGGAAAACTAATATTTACTTATTACACTGTAATTTAAAACATTAGAAACATTGAGAATTAAGTGTTAAAGACTTGAGGAATTTGAACAGGTCTTGCCCTCTCCCTGTCATTGTGTAACTTAGAATGCGGAGCAAGCATTTTTCCTGTGCCTTGGTGCATTGGATTGGTCTGCAATATTTTATTCTTTGCTCCTGCAATGCCATGAAATAGCTATGAGCATTCTTTTAAGGTGAAGATTTTTGCTGGTGTCACTCCTCTTGGGACATTCTCATTTTCTCGGCATCTGGGTGTAGACTTCTTAGTGACACTCTTACCTGTGCCTGAGCCTCACCAGTAGCTTAACACCAGTCAGCGTATGCGGAATTCTGAAACGATGAAACCGGCCCAAATTGGCAGTAAAAGGTTCTTCTTTGGTCTCCTTGTAATTACCTTTTTTTTTTTCATTGAGGCAACTAACAGCAATGCTTTGGCCTGCATGCTAGCCAGACTACTTAGGATTTTAAAATATTACAATCTTCTGTCCAAAGTAGAAGAAAATACTCCACTTCAACCACATGTGGCTTTCTGTTTTTAGTGCAATTTAAACTAAAAGATGAAGTGATTTTACCCTCTTTTTCATACTTTCTTATTGGATTTTTCCAATACGGTTAGCCCCACCGCTTCTAGCAGTCCCACGCCCCGTCTTATTTTTGCTTTGCTATTGCCATCTTCAAATCTTATCACACCCAGTGTCTCTTCTGGCATTATTAAATATTTTTGTCCTTGTTGCAGTTTAATTTTTGTTAGCTAACCCTCTTTGGATTATCCGTTTTTGTAAAATGTCTTGTGGGCTTATCACTGGGAGACGGGAGACAACGGAGCCCAGCTTTGCTGTCTGCCCCTGAGCCGTGTAACAGATGCTCGGAGACCAATCGCAGAGACGCAGGAAGGAGTGATGCGGCCGCTCACATTGAGGTATGCCTCTGTTGTTATGGAGTGATCTGTGGTCTGAATAGCAGACAGTGAAATTTGTACTTTATGCAATTACAGTCCTGTGCTGTGGTGACTGAAATTTGAACCATTTTGTTGGGGATTGGTATTATTTAACTAAATCAGGGTAATTGAAAATTGTGCATATTGGAACCATGCAAAGCAAGGGCTGCTTAATGAACCTTGTTTACCAAATATTTCTGAACACATTAGTAGCATGGCACTTCACCCACCTTGTGGTTGGGTGGTTGCATGTGATTCCTTCTGGCCAATGGAGTGTGAGAAGAAGTTATATGTGCTACTTCCATGCCAAAGCATTCGACTGCCAGCGAGTACTGGCACAGTCCCTGTGGAAATCTGAGAAGGTGGCTGTGCTGTGAGCCTGGGTCCCTGAGTAACTCAGATAAGCAGAGGCTTCTGCTATGATGTCATAGACATGAAGCATAAGCAAGAAGTGAACCCTCCTTTAAAGCTATAGAAGTCTTAAGGTTGTCTGTTTCTGCAGTGCTGTAGCCCATTCTGACGGACACAATACAGAATTAGGAAAGAATCTAGGAAAAGGAGGGTAGGGAACCAGGCAGAAGTCAGAAGCCAGAAATGGGCAGGTAATAATAAAAAATGGCTCCAACTAGGTGAGGGGAGGGGTAGAGAAAGAGTCAGGGGCACATACTAAAAAACAAACAATAAGTCTTTATATGGTAAAAAAGAAAAATAGCACAAATACAGAAAACAGGTGTCTAGCTGAATCAATTATTAAAAAGTAAACACTCAAACCCGCACCCTAATCAAGAAACAGAACTCAGTCAGCTACCCAGGAAGCTCCAGCCCCTGTCCCACCTTACCACAGAGCCGCTTCCCCGCATCAGTTACCCTGTCCCATCATTAATGATAACGACCTCCTCCCTCTCTCCATCGCATGCCCACCTGCTCACTCCTCCCGCAACACTGCTGCTTAGTTTGACTCATACTTTCAAGTTTCCTGCAATGCACAGATTTCCTGTCCACTGCTTTCCCCTTCTGAACTTATTTGCTGAAGAATGTATTATCTGCAGTATCTGTGACACTTGCTGTGCAACGGTTATCTTTACCCGCAAGGGGAAATCCAACCCGGATCCCCTGCACTGCCGACCCGGCGTTGGGGCTGAGTCTCCCAGGAAGGTTCCTCCACTGTGAGGGGAAATCTTGCGGGCATGAGTGCCCAGACCTGAGATTTATGTGGTGCACTGTGAGTTTTCATTTAATGTTGTGTTGATTTTATTATATTTAATATTTCTAAATGGGTATTACAATATTTATGTGTCTTAATGCAGCACCACAGTCTTTAAATATTGAAATAATAAATTTTTATAGTTTCCAAATAAAGTAAAATTTGAAGGCGATAAAAAGGGGGTCATGGAGAGTTTTCTGCGGGGTGGGTTCTGTGGCTTGGTGCCCCTCTGATCCTCTGCATTGCCAGTCAGATCTACAGTTGATCAAACTTGGGTTTGACTGTTTTTGGCAAGATGACTCCATAGGCAGTGGGGCATATGTTTAGCAAAAGGTACATATTCATCTACAAAATGCTTTTTTTTGTATTATGAACAGCCACTGGTGTTCAATTCCAAGACTCAGTCTAGCTCCATTAATCTGGTGTTCAGAATGGTGAAATTCTAGTGCAGAACTTCCCATCTTGTACCGTCTGGTTATTCACAATATACCTAATTCACAGAGGAAAATCAGGGTAAATGCTTGATTTTTGCTTCCCAGAGCTCAGAGCTCTGTCACATCCAGGTAAGTTGTGAAGGTCTGAAGTTGGCCAAACTGTCATACAAGCCCAGATGGCCCAGCCTTCTCTCACTATGCCTTTGACCCACTAAGAGTTCGCTCCAGGCCCTGGGCACCCCATGATTTTCTCTCCATCTCCTCACCGCATCAGAGCCCACCTTCAAGAAGTAAGGTCCTCATTTCCTTCTCTCTTAGGAGATAAATTGTGGGCATCACCCACAATACCTAGAGGTATGTGGATTCTAAGCCACCTCTCTCAAACATTCTGTCACAGTTCTTGTTGGGTTGAAAACAGGTAGTCACAAGCCAAACCCAACTTGTGATTACGTTTTGTTCTGGACAGCAAGAGTGTCCGCTTGTTAAAGCTTTGTTTGTTTGCTTGTGTTTAAGCCAAATGAGACCACATTTGGATAGGGAGATTTTTCTCTCTGGTTTGTTTGTTTTTAGCTGAATGAGACTATATTGGAATAGGGGGATTTTCTCTCTGGTTAGATCAGAGCCCAGTGCCCCTCTTGTATTATACCTGCCCTGTACACTGCCTCTCAAAGATACATGTGTTTGCCACATCTGTCTTCCAGTAACCTTGCTGACAGGGGTTAGCAGCCCATGTTACAGGTGAATGCACAAGAACTGGAGAACTGGTGAGAAGGACCCAAATGAGACCTCAGTGGACACGGGACAGAGGGTATGCGCTCCGGGAGGCAAACCGCGCTGGAGGGAATGGGTGCTGGGACCCTCTCCAGCCCCGCACCAGCCAAAACCCACATTCTTTTCTCTTCTCTTTCTCAGCGACAGCACAAGGAAGCATGATAAAATGAGGCCTAAGATAATATTTGGGGGGAAAGTTTATTTTTTTATGGTCTGTTTGCATTAAACCGTCGGGCAAAGAGAGGCCGTTAAAGACTTGTCTCAAATAGCTGGGCTGGAGAAGCACAAATCCAATGTCAATAGCTGGAAATAGAAGTGTTTGGTTTCATTAAACTTCTCTTTAAAAAACATTTCTTTCCTTTTCCTGAGGCAATCTGAGGGAAGGGGATGCAGAGCCGGAAAGAGACAGAGAGGAGGAAGGAGCAAATCGAAGCCAGAGAAGGGGGGGTGGGTGGGAGTGATGGTCCTGAGGTCCTCATTCCCCTTTGAGTGTCTCCAGCCAGCCCAGGAGGTATGCCCAGGAGACCTGTCCAGGAGCAGTCACCTTGTCATCTGCTGGGTGCAAGGACTGCTGCTAATTGAGGGAAGGGGAGCAAAGAGCCAACAACAAAATGAGTGAAAATGAACAAATGGTCAAATCAGGGCCAGCGCCAGGGAAAATGACTTGAATTCTGTGCTCTCCTGTGACCCCGCCACCATACTGGCCCTTGGCTGCACCCAGGCAGAGGCCACATCTTCTGTAGAAGCAGAAGAGGACAAATTAAGAATCCTGGCTCTAGTCAGACAAGGGGTTTTAGGTTAAAATCCTGGCTCTGGGGCTTATTGGCTGGGTCACTTTGGGCAAATTCTTTGTGTTAGCATGGTACCTACCACTCAGTAAGAGTTCAGCAAACATTTGTGGTTGTTACTCTCTTATTCTTTCTCCCTTCATCTTTCTATTACACACCACACCCCAGCAGTCCCACAAGGTTTGTGCAAATAATGAAAACACGTGTTCTCTTGCAGGGTGTTTTGCACACTGCCCCAGTCTGTTTCCATACAGCTCCATGGACACTGTGTGCTCATCTTCATCAATACACCCGAGTTCACATGCCCCATCTGCCTGGATGGCCCTCTGCACTCACCTCCATCGACTCCAATACGGCTCAAGGCCCACATTGTAATGAAATGTTGTCTGTTTTAGGAAAACCAACCAATAGAGCAAGAAAGGGAATGCACTGACTACACAGTTGCCAAGTCCAGGGAACAGGTCAGTCTTCAGGTGTTTCTGGATTCAGAACCTCACTTGAAGTCTCTAGAACCTGGTGTCACCTCTTGGTCTTGCTTCTTCTTCCATTGTGTGTTCTCACCAACAGAGTGCAAAAGTGCCAATTTCTCCACATCCTCACCGTATACTTTTGTTTGTATTTTTGATAATAGCCACCCTAACAGTGTGAGGTAGTCTCTCACTGGGCTTTTAGGTTCTTTTCCCTGATGGTCAGTGATGTTGAGCATCTTTCAGGTGCTTGTTGGCCATTTGTATGTCTTCCCTGGAGAAATCCTACTCGAGTCCTTTGCCCATTTGTGAAATTGGATTATTAGGTTTTTTACTTTTAAGTTGTTGGAATTCCTTATATAGTTAGGATATTAACCCCTTATCAGATACATGGTTTACAAGTATTTTCTCACATTCCACAGGTTGCCATTTCATTCTCTCAATTGTTTCATTTGCTGTGCAGAAGCTTTTTAGTTTGATGAATTCCCACTTGCTTTTGTTTTTTATGCCTGTGCCTCTAATCCATTTTGGGTTGATTTTGTATATGGTATAAGATAAGGTGCAATTTAAGTCTTTTGCACGTGGATATCCAGTTTTTCCAATACCATTTGTTGAAAAGACTATTCTTTCCCCATTGTATATTATTGGTACCTTGTCAAAGATTAGTTGACTGTATATGCATGGGTTTAAATCTGGGTTTTCTATTCTGTTCTATTAGTCTATATGTCTATCTTCAGGCCAATAACATATCATTTTGATTACTGTAGCTCTGCAATATATTTTGAAATCAGGAAGTGATTGCATTTTGATCCAAGCATCACCAGAGCTCCAGTCTGCCTGCCTGGGCCTGTGGGTTAGGGGCCTAGCAGCAAGACCAGCTGAGCCTAGCAGAGGAGAAGGAGTATAACCCTTAAACAAACAAAACAAACAAACAAAACACTTATCTGGCCTTTCATTCCTCAGAGAACAGAGATTAAGGTAGGGCAGGTTCTTAAAAGGTGAATGAAAGAAACCCACAAAATGAGAGAAATACCAAAATGATGTTAAACCAGTTTGGACACTTCATCCAAAGCCTTTGCTATTACCTGCAGTGATTACCTGGCAAAGCTCCTCTACATCTGGAGGTAACTACCCCAGACCCAAGACTCCTCTCCGGGACCTGGTCAAGGGCTTTATCCCAATGCAGCCCTAGCTGACCACTGGGCAAGGCCCGAAGAGAGCCCCACCTGACCTGGCTCTCATGCCGAAGGGCCTCCAGAGACATCAGCCAGCCCTCAGTCAAGGGCAAGGAGAACTAGGGAGGCATGGCACTGAAAAGTCTCTCCAGTTCTCTTCATTCCTCTTTACCAGATGGAGGGGGACCCTCAGTGCCAGACCTGGGGCAGGCAATGGTGATCAACTCAACACAGCCCTCAGCCCACAGGAATCCCCAGCAGATAAGAGCCACCCACCACCCACTGCCCCTGCCTTCTGCTGTGGGGGCTTGGATGAACAGGTCAGGGAAGGGTTTCGATTACTCATATGTGAAGTAACTGAAAGGATGCTGTCAGTAGACCTCAGACCAGATCCTGTTCCATCATTTTCTAGCTGCCTGACTCAGACATCCTCTCCAGGTCTGGCTGCTCTAACTTAGGAGAGGTGGGATTGGGTGGGATCCCTCCTAGCTCTGAGTTAGGTGATGGTCAATTCTGTTGCCATGCTATCACCTGCACCAACCACATACCCACAGGCCACATCTCTAGGATATTTGGTTGCTCCAGGGACATTTAGGTCAAATCTCCCCTCCAGCTTGTGCTATGGAGCAACAGCCAGTGTCCCACTGGCTGTTGGGGCCAGTGAAGGGCATTGCTCTGAGCCAAACCACATCTGCCCCCTTTCCATGCCCTAGTTCCCAGACCTGAAGATACAGATAACAGGGATGATTCCCATCTTGTTGGGTTGTTAGGAGGGTTCAATGAGATGTTGAGACCAAACCTCTGAGAACAACACCTGGCTCTCAGTAAGCACAGTATAAGATTTGGTTGTTATTACCATGAGCATTCAGGAGCCTGCAAAGTTCCCAAACCCAGCATCTGAGCTAACAGAAAGTCCAAGTGTGGCGACCAAGGTCTTTGTCTCAGGGAAAGTTGAGCCTCTTGCAGATCTGGGGCCAGAAGAAAGTAGTCTTGGATGTTCTCCCCTTCACTCTGGAAGGTGAGAATTGGCGGGCTCTCTGGCCTGCAGACCAGAGCCCCTCCCAGCCTCTGGCTCCAGGGCCCATTAGGAACAGGCTGTTGACATTGGGCAGCCGCACCTCACACTTGCACGGCATAGCCTGGCAGGCTGCATGTGGCCTCCTTTCCCAGCGGGCTCGTGCCAGAGGGCTCGATTACCCCGGGTGCATTTCAGGCCTTCTCGCTATTATCAGCTTCTCACTTTCAGTGGCTGGATGGGGGCAGGATCCTTCCCTTCCTCCCTCTGCCCCATCGCTGGGTGTTTGTTTTCACGGCAGCCTGGACGGCCCAGGTGAGCCATCTCCTGTGCTGGGGAAGGCTTCTCCCAGCGTGCCCACTCAGCCCACCCCCCTCGGGGGGAATCCACCCCTTGCCTCTCAGTCCCAGCCCCAGATGAATCTCTCCTGAGTGAGGGTTGGGGGGTGAGGAAGGGGCTAGGTCACAAGTGTCCGGTCTGTGCCACCAGCATTTCAAGGTCCCTGAAGGAAAAAACTTCCCTGCCGTAATGACCAGCACACCCACTGGGACAGATGAAGGAAGAGGAGAAAATGATAGAAAACCAAAGAGCATGGATTTCCACTAGAGTCGTAAACACCAGATTTAGAAAACGTGCCATTCCTCTCTCTCCTGTACTCAGGTAGTGTGCCCTCTTGTTCTACCCTGTCCGCTCTTTTCCCAGAAGCTGCTCCATGACGTTAACTCTGAGATCCTTTCTTCCCTCCTGTCCATTCCTTCCCAAAAGGCTGCGGCAGAAGCTGGGAGTGCTCCCTTGCCATACCTGAGGCGGGGAAACGTCACATTACATTCATTCCTTGAAGGGGAGGGGAATGTCATTTGTGAACAAACAAACAAACAAACAAACAAACAAAATCGTCTCTCATTAAGAGCTCCACCGAGAAGCCTTTCCGGGGGAGAAGAGACAGGCCGACAGCTGGTCCCTTTCCCTCCGCCCGGGGTTTCGTCCTCACTGGCAGAGTTCTTTGTTCTCATTGCCACTACGTCCCCTTGTCCACCTGGTTCTCCTGCCCAGGTGCGAACCGCACCCCCGGGCCCCCCTTTGCAGAACTCAGACAGGCTGGAATTCTCTAAAAATATCCTCACAGAAAACCAGTGAAATGAACAGAGAGAACGCAAACAGCTAAACAACAGATGTGCTTGCTGAGCACAGGTACCTAATCCTAAAACAAGCAAAGTCTCACCGCCCCTGCACAGATCAGCTCTGGTTTCTTCCCTGCCTCTGCCGGGAAAGACACTCCCAAGCAAGGCTTTCTGACACTCTCCTTCCCCTCCGTGCCCACGAGGGAGGCAGCAGTGGGAAGACAAAGGGCAGGTGGTGTTCAGAGTGCAGCCAACACCTGGCCCTGTGTCTGAGCTAAGGTCAAAGTGTAGGTGGGCTCCTAAGTCCCCTAAATTGGAGCAGAATCCTATTGGTTGATGCAGCCCCCGTGTGGAGAGGGGTAGTATCCAAGAGGGGGGCCTAGCAGGAGGAGGAGGGCTGGCGAGGCCAGGCTTGGAGGCAAGGCCAAGTCTAGACATTGGGAGCAGGTACCTGGCTGCAGCTCTGCTCCTGTCACTCTAGCCACGTCCCCATCTATTCTGGGCTTCTGTTTCCCCACTGGTAGAAGGGGGCGGTCTGAGTAGGTGATCTCTGAAGGCTCCTTCATCTCTAGCACTAGGCAGTTCTGCCATTTCCACCTCCAAGCACCGCTTCTCAGAGGTGAGACAACGTCAGTCTGCCTAGACAGGTCTTGTGCGTGCTGCCCCGGGGAAAGGCGTTAACACCCAGCACAGTCACAGCAGCTCACTGGCCCGAGCGGGGACTGGGCTCCACAAATGACTGTAGCTCCTTCACACACGGGGACTCAGTTTCCTCTCGCAAGGGCCCTGAGCAGAGGGGCCTCGTGTCCCCATTTTTCACAGGCGACCAGCCTGCAGCCCTGAGTGGTGGAGAGCACTCCAGGGTGGTGAGCAAAGGCAGGGGCTTCAGGCAGGGTGGTTCCAGGGCCTGTGCTCTGGTCTCCAGACTAAAATCCTTCTTCACGGGAGCAGCTGTAATGTCTAAGATGGACACAGCCCCAGAAAGGTGGAAACAACCCAAATGCCCATCGGCAGACAAATGAATAACAAAATGTGATGTGGCCATAAATGGAGTATTATTCAGCCTTAAAGAGGAGTGGAATTCTGACATACACCCTGAGAATGCAAGAACCTGAAAACATCGTGCTGAGTGAAATGAGCCCAGCACAAAAGGACGGATATTGTACGGTTTCACGTACAGGAAATAACCAGAGCCCACAGACTCGGTGACAGCGAACAGAATGGTGGTTACCAAGGACTGAGGGGAGGGGAGAATGGGGAATTACTGTTTCATGGTACAGAGTTTCTGTTTGGGATGATTAAAAAGTTTCAGAAATAGATAATTGAAAGGGTTGTGTAATATTATAAATGTACTTAATGCCACTGAATTGGACACTTAAAAATAGGATGGTCAATTTTGTTATATTTATATTAACAATAAGTTTTAAAAATATCTATAATAGAATAGACACCACTTATTGAGCACCTACTATGCCTGTATAGCTCTAGGTGCTTTAGACATTGCCTCTTTTAATACTTACGACAACCCTGTGAGGTAGACTATGGTGTCATTCTGCCTTACTTTATCGACAAGGACACCTGGCCTCAGAGAATAAATTCCCCAAGGGCCCACGAGTAGTCAGCAGCGGAACTGACATGTAAACCCAGGCAGTGTTGGGTGCAAACTCAGAGAGGAGGGCAGAGAGAAATCTGAGAAGGCAAGGAACAAGCTGAGACGAACCAGGGTGTGGGGCCGCTCACACTCCTACCTGTGCTTGCCAGGTTCCACAAATTCCACCTTTGTCTTTTCTCACATCTCTCCCTGCATTGGTTACATTTTCCCCCTGTGTTATAGCCAACCAACACCTTCCTGCCTCACCCCTCCATGGACACCACCACCTCTGCCCATAATACCTCTGCATCCACCCCCAGCACAGCAGGGCAGCCTGTCAGGGCTGGGGGCACAGAGGGAGCTCACAGCCCACCGGGTCTATTCTGCGCTGAGGAACAAAGAGGCCAGATCTCTACTAAAGGTGACCCCTGATCAAGTAGCTATCCACCCACACTCCTGCCCCCACTGGGGAGGTCCTGCCAGGGCCAGGGGTAGCTGGCTGATAATTGCCTGTCCCCAGAAGAACCTCCGGGAGGCTAGGCAGGTGACTCCAGGGGTGCCAGCCCTGTGGGTCACTAGTTTATCCCAGGCTCAGTTGACCTCGAATGGGAGTGCGGTCCGGACGACAAGTTTCATTTGCTTTTTAAATAATGAACTGCCCATTGCCCCCGAAGCACGGGGCATTTTGCATTCAGGTCACCCAGGAAAGCCAAGCACACCTCCATCTAGGCCGGCTTGTCCAACTGTAGCCTCCTGAGGCATTAGCCTAACCCCGAAGGTCGCGCACAGGCACAAAGCTTCCTTAGAAACTCCTCGCACAGAGGGTGCAGGCAAAGTTGTTAGGTGCCAAGGTTGGGACTGGCCTGTCAGAAGGGTTTGTGTGTATGCCTCACGACTTACTTCTCCTACCCCACGTGCCCCACCCCCAATATTTCCCTGGCATTTTGTTCCTCAGGTCCTGCACCCAGCCAGTGACTGGGAATCCCCAGAAATCCTCTGATGAACTGGGACTCCTCTCTGGGGATTCTGAACAGCTAACAATGACCGAGGAAGCAAAATGTGGGGGGGATTCTGACCTCAGGCACGGTGTGGAGGAAAGGTTTTAAAGCACAGGAGTCCTTCCAAATGCCCCTTTAATCATGACCAGGAAGAGGGACCTCTCCCAGGTGGCAGATTTAAAGTATAAGCGCCCTGTCCTCAGGAGAGTCACTGTGGCCTTGCAGAGTGGGCTCTGGCGTCAGACTTCCAGACCTGACTCCTGACTGCTGCTAACGAGCCGCGTGATCTTAAGCTTGTGGCAGCGGAAGTTTCCTCCTTTATAAACTCCCTTAGGTTACTAAAGAGGATGACGGAGAACCGAGAACAAAGCACATAAAGTATTTAGGACAGTGCTTAGCACAAAGGTCCTAGTCAATAAATATTGGCTTTTATAGTTATGCAGATTGACCTTGGCAGTCAATTAGGGAATCTTTCCCCCTGAAACCAGACCTGGTCTCAGATTCCTCAGTGCAGCAGGGCAAGTAGCCACTACCAATCAGCAGAGGAGTAGCATCTAAGACAAAATCCACTTGCAACCATTGAATCTATTTTTTCCTTCAGTTGGCATTTAGTGCTCTTCCCCTCTGTGTGAGCTGGGACCCCTCTGCTTCCCCATCCTCATATCCCATTATTCTCATGCTAGGACCACCCTCCTCACAATGCACACATGCACTTTAGATCCTAAATTGATCCCCGACTTCCCCATGCACAATTTTCAAAAGCCTTAATGAAACACAGTTCGCATACCATACAATTCACCTGTTTCAAGTATACATCCACTTTTCATGAAGATGGCACCGACAGCAAAGAAGGAAGCTCCTGCCCCTCCCAAAGCCAAAGCCAAAGCCAAATCAGAGGCTTTGAAGGCAAAGCCAGCATTGCTGAAATGGGTCTACACTGACAAAAAAATGGATCCACATGTCTCCCACTTTCTGATGGACAAAGAGACTGTGGCTCCGAAGGCAGCCCAAATATCCTAGGAAGAGCCCTAAGAGAAACAAGCTTGACCACTACGCCATGAATTTCCCCCAACTACTGAGCCAGCCATGAGGAAGACAGAAGACAACAACAGACTGGTGTTCATTGTGAAGAAGCTCTCGGACATCAACATGGCCGAGTCAAACTCCTGATCAGGCCTGATGGAGAGAAGAAGGCCTATATTCAACTGCATCACAACTGACACTTTGGATGTTGCCAACAAAACTGGGATGATTTAAACTGAGGCCAGCTATCCACTTCTAAATATAAAAATTTCCACTTAAAAAAGAACAAATAAATGAAGTGTGCAATTCAGTGGCTTTTAGTATATACAGAGCTGTGCACATATCACCACAATCAAAATGACAGATTTTTATTGCCTTTCAAAAAATTCCCCACACCTGTTATCTACCACCTTCCAAACTCTCTTCTTTCTCCTCCCTCTACCCCCAGTACTAGGCAACCACTAATCTACTTTCTGTCTCTATAGATTTGCCTATTCTGGACATTTCATATAATGGAATCACACAATATGTGGTTCTTTGTGTCTGGCTTCTTTCACTTATAATGTTTTCAAGGTCCATCTACACTGTAGCATGTATCAGTACTTCATTTCTCTTTATTGGATAATATTTCATTATATACACATATATATAAATATATATATCATATTTTATTTATTGATGGGCATTTGGATGTTTCCACCTTTTAACTATTATGAATAATGTTGTGATGAATATTTATGTAGAAGTTTTTGTGTGGACATGTTTCATTTGTCAGGTAGATATCTAGTAGTTAAATTGTTGGATCATATTGTAACTCTATTTCAGAAACTGCCAGAATATTTTCCAAACCAGCTGTATCATTTTAAATTTCCACCAGCAGTGCATGAAGGTGCGACTTCTCTCTGTCCTTGCCAACACTTGTTATTATCTGTATTTTGGATTAAAGCTCTCCTAGAGAGTGTGAAATGGTACCTTATCATGACTTTGATTTGCCTTTCCTGGTGGCTAATGATTTTGAGCATGTTTTCATGTGTTTATTGGTCAGTTGTATATCTTAATTGGAGAACTGTCTATTCATGTCCTTTGCCTATTTTTAAGTTGGGATATTTGTCTTTTTATTATTGAGTTATGAGTTTTTAAAATGTATTCTAGATACAAATCCCTTATCAGGTATATGATCGGCAAAATTTTTCTCCCATTTTGTCACTTTGTCTTGTCACTTTCTTCAAGATATTGTTTGAGGCACTAATATTTTTGATTTTGATGCCATTTTGAGTAAATTTTGTACGTGGTAAGAGGTAGGGGCTTCAATATCATTCTTATACATGTGAATATCCAGTCATCCCAGCACCATTGAAAAGACTATTCTTTCCCCAATTTAATTGTCTTGGAAACTTTGTCAAAAACCATTTAACCATAAAGTTGAGAGTTTATTGCTGGACTCTCAATTGCATTGCTCTGATTTCTACGTCCGTCCATATGCCAGCAGCACAATGTTGTGATCACTGTAGTTCTGCAGTAAGTTTTGAAATCCGGCAGTGTTAGTCTTCCAGGTTTGTTCCTCATCTTCAAGGCTATTTGGGCTAATCTGGGTCCCTTGCATTTTCATGTGAATTTTAGAGTTAACTTGTTGATTTCTGTAACTGGGATTTTGATAAGGATTATATTGAATCTTCAGATCAATTTGGATAGTATTGCCACCTTAACAATATTATTTCTTCTAATCCATGAGCATGGGATGCCTTTCCATCTATTTAGGCTCTCTTTAATTTCTTTGAGCAATATTTTGTAGTGGAGTATACACTTTTCACTTCATTTGTCAAATTTATCCCCAAGTGTTTTTTATGTTACTGTAAGTGGAATTGTTCTCTTAATTTCACTTGCTGTTTAGTCTTGTGATGGTGCAGAAATGCAGTTGATTTTGTTTATTGATCATGTATCCTTAGCTCTGCTGAATTTATTTCTTAAGGCTAACAGTTTTATTGTGGATTATTTAGGGTGTTCTATATATAAGTCATCATCTCTAAGTAGAGATAATTTTACTTCTTCCTTTCCAATTTTGGTGCTTTTCTTTCTTTTCTTGCCTAATTTCCCTGACTAGAACCTCCAGTACAATGTTGTATAGATGATGAGAGTAGATGTCCTTGTCCTGTTCCAAGTAATTCACCCAACTCTGGAACTAAATATAAAAACGAGTGGGACACTGAGTGAGGTAGGGGTTCAGAGGGGACAGAGAAAGGACTGAGGGCTGGTGGCCAGGGAGAACTTACGGAGAAGGTGGAACTTGACACCAACATGTACCTATGAGAATAAGGTCTCTCTTCCTTCCTCCCTCCCTCCCTCCCTCACTCTCAGACTACGAGAAGACCAAGCCTGGGAGTGGAGGAAGCAGCTTCCCTTCTGGAAATTTAGAGGGGAGGCTCTAAGTGAGAACTTTCTCCTGTCCTATCTTTTTCAGTGCTGTCTGTTCTAAAAGGGACCAGACTTTCCTGTTAGGACAGCCAAAAAACCAAAATAAATCAAGGAAGGAATGGCAAGGATGGACCTGCAAATCAAGTTAAAATCCCTAGGCTTGTTGAAGACACCACAAAATGGTTTTCTCCTCAAACTGGCTGCTCAGGTTAGAGGTATGGCAGACTGGGCTGCGCTAATGGGTCTGGGGACATATTCTTCTCCCTGTCAGCTCCGCCCACCCCTCTTCCCAACCCATTTCCTCCAAAAGCCTTTTGCAGATGGTGCCTCTCAGTTCCCAGAACCAGTCTGGAGCAGTGATTAAAAGATCAGAATTCCAGGAACCACTTTTTCTTCTTGTACACCTTGGCAAATGCTTAAGCTACAGTAAGACACAGTATACCATTTAAGAGTGACAATCAAGATCCTGCAGAAAAATCAAGAATTCCACTAGGCATAGGGCCAGTCCTTGAAAAAGTAGTTGTTTGGAAGAGGTAGGATCCTGTGAACACTCTCTTGGGGAGCGCTGTACCCCCGTGATACTCGGACCTCCCTCTTGCCTCACTAATTCCCTTTCCTGTCTCTATTTGCATGGACAAGGGTTACTTACATTACTACCAGTTTTCTGCATATGACTAATTAAATGGAATCCATAAATTGAATGAGCTAAATCTGCAGCTCAAAGAGTGTATGTATATGTGTGTATTTACATATAGAGATATATCTATGTATGTACTTTTTATTTAAAAAATTCTGTATTAGTGAGATATATGAAGATGAACATGTTTATTATCCTAACCCTTTTAGAGCCCTTCATCACACACTTGTGTATGAAGAAGTACAGGATTATAGTTAACAGTCGTCCCATAAGTCAGAGTAGAGCCCTTTTGATAAACTTTCTAGAGATCGAGGAACTGAATGAGCACAACAACCAAGCACAGAACTTCCCAGTGAGTTGATCTCCGTTCTTTGAATTCATTCTGTATTAATGGAGGACCTAACTGAATTGTCAGCTGATAGATCATTGAAAATAATTTTTGATGATAGATCACCATGTGTTTTTGATATGTAACTGGGAAGGGGTTCAAAGAGCTGAGTATCACTGTTATCACAAAACTCTTTCTACTCCCAACATATTTGTGTGCACGTTTCTTCAACATGTATATCTACAAGAAAGGGAAAATAGAATTTTCCCTACAAGAAAAGGAATAGAATTGAAGCTAAACACCATCTCATTTAAAAATAATACTCATTCATGTCATGAAGAGATGCATTCCCAGTAACACTGTATTTTTGTTAAATATTTATTAAAATATGTATTATATTTGTGATATTTTGACCAATTGTATAATAAGAATTACTTTAATGAATAATCTAGAAATGTTTTTAACACTTAAAGCTTGCAATCACAGGAGACTTTTTAAGTTAATTTTAACATATACATACATTTGTACTACAGAGAGTATACTAAGCATAAAAATATATCAGGATAAAACTCAATGGGAGAAGTGGAATGAAAATGCAGATTCAAGGAGAAACAATAGTACAACAGTAAGGCCATCATAAAGGAATCAAAGTCTTTAGGAACAGCAATCCAGGAAGGCTACCTGGAGGAAGTGAGATAGTAGAAGTCGTTTTTAAAGGAGATTTGAGTCTCACAGAACCTACTAAGCAACAATCCCAATGTTTTTTGCCTCTCAGGATATTCTCTGTGTGGTGAGGAGTTATAACATATGCCAGAGACCAGTTGGAGTCAGATAAGCTGAAATTTGGAGGAGAGAGGTGAGAAGGGTGGAATGAGAGGAGAAAGAAAAAAATCCTATCTCAAATTCAGGAACATTGCCCCACTTCATTTCATTACCAGAGATGAACAGTGCTTACAAATGACGACGTTATAAGCTGAAACGTGATCTCCTGGGAAAGAGTATCAGCTGCCTCAGTAATTATAGATCTGCTCCCTGCCTGCCTTCGATAGCCATCTATGGGAGCTCTGAGAGCCAACAGGCAGGAGCACCTCCCACCGAGACCAATGATGTTTTAGCTGGAAATAACATAACCCGGCACAGCTATTTGGCCTTGGCCAATGAGCCCACAGGAGCTGTGCCCAGCTGCAGCTCAATGGACTGGCCAAGGGGGCCAGTCAGGCCCATTGCTCAATCATGAGTGAAGAAGGGACAGAGCAGTGGACACTCATGGCCTTTCCATCCAACCCACTTGGCTGCTCTCTTCCAGGCACTCTTGGTGCCAGCCTGACCAGGCTGCTTGCTCTTGCCCCGAACCAACCTGCCCTGTGTTCTCCTGCTCAAGTCACTTCCCTTCCTGAAATGTTTTTTGTCTGCATATTCCCATGACTACCTTCCACCATTCCTTCAAGCCCCACCTCTAAGGCCCCTCCTCTGAAAAGACTTCTCTGATTCCCAACAACCCACTCAGCTCTTAAATTGAGCATCACCTGTCAGCCTCTGTGCTGCAGTCCTGAACCCTTGACCTGCAATCCTCTCATGGAATGGATCCCTTTCTACCTTGCACTATGGTTATTTACATGGTCTGATTTCCTCCCCTAGCCTGGGCCTAGGCATAGCTACCCGTTTTCACTTCAACTCTGTGAGCATGAGCTAAGCACTTCCTAGGTGCCAGGCACTGTGCAGGGTGACTAATGAGGGAGGGAGAGGGCCCTGCAGCTAGACATTCACACTCTAAGAGCAGCGCAGACCCCAGGCACAGCCCAGAGCACCGCCCACCATGGCCAAGCTCCACGTTTGTTCTGTGGCTTTAGCCCAGACTGTGGCTTAGTTCTAGGTGGTTGAACAGTGGTTTATCTTTAGCTGAAAGCAGACCAGCCTGTGACCACGGAGGGTCCAGGGAGCAGTGGTTGGAAGACAGTCAAGCAAATACTGCTCAGTGCTCAGTGACTGGCACAGGCTTCAGGGAATGGTGAGCACACCCCTGGTCATGATATTTTGTATATCCAGGGTCCCAGGAGGGACTCTGGAGCCAAGACTCATTCCTATGGGCCCCAGCCGAATACAGGGAAAGCATCCAGTTCACATCCAGAGGGAGGTCCTTCAGTTTCTGGGAAGCTCATGAAAGTGCTGGATGTTCTCCCCAGAAGGGCACAGACACATGCACGTACTGTTCCGCACACAGTTTCAGGAGATTCGTCTACTCTTGGAAACCCATCCCTGGGCCCCTGGATCAGTACCTTGATGCAAACAATGGGTTCTTTAGTACATTGCATTAATGAGTGACCTTGAATCTGACCAGGCCAAGTTCCTCACTTGTCTTCACTAATCATTGTTTCTTGTACTGTCTGGTAGAGCCAGCATGAGGTCTTAGCCAGAGTCCACCTGGTGTTCAGGTAGAATGGGTGGCCTTCTCTATGGTGGCATCTATGGGGCTCAGGGAATTCTCTGCCTCTCAAAAGCATGCATTAATGCCAGCTACTAAGAGCCCTCAGCCTCCAGAAAGTTTGAATCGATCTAAGCAGGAAAGGCCTTCCCAAAATGGGTATAGAGGAGCATCTATTGGGTACCTACTATATGCTGGGGGATTTCCACATATCATTCCATTTAATCTTCACATTATTGGGCTAAGAAAGTACACCATTTTCCCCACTTACCAGTGAGGAAACTGAGGCAGATGTGCCCAAAGTAACGCAGCTAGTGAGTTGATGAACCAAGAATCAAACTCAAAGCTGTCAGCTTTCAAAGCCCATGAATTTCCCCCTGTACTAGAAGCCAACAGTTCGTTTTGCTTCCGGATAGAACATGGATCAGGCCTGTGATCACTTCAGCTCAGAAACAGGAAACAATCTGGGGAGACCACGGTTGCCCTGAATGACATCCACTTCCCTGTTTGGAAAATGACCCCAAACCTCACTATTTCCCACGGAACCAGTGCAGGGTTTGCTGCATGACCATGAGAACTATCACTTTTCTTTTTCAACACACACACCTCACAGACCTTAGGGTCCTCATGCAATCTGAAAAGGGGAAGATTTCCCCTGACGGCCCAAGTCCAAAACCAAAGAAAATGCTCTGACACCCATCTCTTCAAGAGACTGGGCTCTGCGGCCTCCATGGAGCCCAAGACGGTGGACCCCTGTGACTCCAGGTGCCCGTCACCAGGGACTCATCTACCCATATTTTCTTCACAGTGCAAGAAAATCACCAACCTGGGAAGACATTCATTTTCAACCTCATTTGTTATTTCAATGTTTTTTTTTCCTTTCTGAAAGTGTCATTGTTTACTGTGCCTCATCGTCTTGGTCCGTTGTCCCTGTGAACAAGCGTACTCTTGTCCATGCGACCACCATCCTCATCACCATAACAGCCACCATCTGGGATGTCATTTGCTGTTGAAAAGCGCTTTCCCACAAAGGGCAAATCGTGATCATGGGTCACAACCAAGACTTCCTGAGACAGTCAGTGCTGAAATAAAGACACTTTGTTTTTCCCATTGGTAATAAGCAACTTTGGGTATGTTTATTAACTTTTATTCCTGTAGTTTTCCTCCTCTATCTCTCATTGATAAATTTATTTTCAACTAGATGTTTCTGAATAAGCCTCTCTCCTACTGATCCCATTAGACAGAAAAAATAGTGATCTGTCAGGGCATCTACATGCAAACAAATATTTTCACACACCAATATTTGCAAACTGATGACTTTGAAGTCTAGTTACGGAGTTTTCTCAGACATAAAACATTTAGATAACGTTAAAGGCAAAAACCCGACCTCTTAATAGAGGGCTCTGCAGAAAGTATTTTTGGCACCTCAAATTGTCTTGTTAATCAGCTATTATTATAGGGGTTCACACCAGAACAGTGTTCTAAAAGCTCCTTATCTCATTACATAAGCAGAATGGCATTTCACAATCTCACTTTTAAAATGCATTAGTCACTAGTATAACAAAACACATGCTCTGAAGCAATAAAGTTTAGTGTTCAAATAAAAAATGCTTGTTTACATGTGCTTTTATATGGCTCTCTATATAAGAGAAACCATGTTTTCATGACTTAGTTCCCTTAGGTCAGTGGACACTCCCTCCTCTTCTCCGTCTAAGGGGAAGCCAGCCCTTACCGTTGTCATCGCCCCGGAGAGGAGGCAGACGTCCCAGAGGGGAGGAGCAGACTGGGTAGGTATGACTTTGGGATGTGACGTGACACAGTAGCTCTGCCTCCTGCCTCCTCTGACTCAGTCTTGTATAAGAACCATTGCTACAGATGGGTCCTTGTGGGAATCTTTACTGCTTCTTGGCCCCAAAGGCCCCTGGCTGTGGACCCTGCAATAAGGCCCCTCCTCTCTATGCCAACAGCAAAGAGGGAACCAGATGGATGTACTGTAACAAGAACACTGAAAAAGAGTGGAGTGGTTTTTTTTTCCCTAACACTCCTCTTCTTAATCCCCAAGTCCAGAGGATCCATTCATTAACACAACTCCTTATTAAATTTATTAACTTTTACTCCATCCAAAATAACTAAATCCTATTAGGTAGGGCAATATAGTTCACTTTAAGCCACTATAATTCTATTTGATATCTTTAGGCTAGAATTTCACCTTCAATGTAGTTTAAATTTCCTAATTGAAGTTTATGGACTAGTACTATTCTATTTTTACCCACATTACTGGGTTTGATGTTTCTTACATGCATTCAGAATTCATATAATATATCATTTAAAACAAAACATTAGGTTTTTCACAGACTTGTCTTATATGCTTAGCAACCATGGGAAAGGGTATCAGAGTTAAGGATGGAGTTCTTATAGGTAATATTTACCTTTTTGATTCTATAAATAAAAGTAAGTGTAGTACTAAGAAATATCATATGGTAGAGGTTAAATTTGTATTCAGTAACTGATTAATGATTTGTTAAGTTTATTAATTAGACACCAAACCCTAATAAATTAAAATATATCTATAATTCAGCTTAACAGTAACAAAGAGGAACCAGGAGAACAAAGAAGCATGCCCTGAAAACTACTTCTGTGTGTGCCAAATAACTATGGCTACTACTAATTCTCCCTTTTCTTCACCTGAAAGCCTTGCAAATTCTAGACAAACTAGTTCTCTGTCAGAGTTCAGGAGAAGGAAAAAACAAAATGAAACTGACACCATTTTTTGCCCATGATGTCATTTGCTGTCTTCCAAAGCCCGTGGGTCCAATCTTGATGTCAGGGTGCGTAACTCTGCAGCGACAGCCCCAAATGTGTTTGAAGAGGGAAATAACCTTTCAGCTCCACGGCAGTCATTTTTCCCACAAAGACAAATATAGCCCAGCCTGAAATCACTTAGTGTCAATCAAGGTAACCAGATCAGCTTGGCGTTAATAATGAATTTGGTCACGTGCCCCCACAGAAAGAAAAGTGTGAGATAGCTGGACACTCGTTCCATGTGACACCCACCAGCTTCAATGTCAGGCCACAGTTCTCCTAGCCCAGCTGGGAAGCAACAGGGTAATTTAATCTGCCACCCGCTCTCATTGCTAAACTGAGAGAATGATCAGAGTTGCCAGAACACTGGGTCCAGGCTTGGTGGCTGGTGCGCAAACCCATGCCTGGGGTTGTCATTAGGGACCGACCCAGGTTTTGTGAGGTCCAAGCCTTACAGAATTTGGGGCCTCTCCTTAAAGAAAGAATGTAGTTACAAATACCAAATTAGGAGCAGGACCTTTCTTGGAAAGGGCCCCTTTAAGTCACAGTCCCTGAAGCCTGTGTCATTAACATCATGATAAATCCATTTCTAGTTGTCATGGAAACCAAAAGACCATTAGCCTCCTGTCTGTGTCTAGAATTTTTGATTGACTGACTCCCAGAAGGTATACCTTCTCTGCTCTTATGTAATCATTTGTACTTTTCCACGTTTCCTTATGCAAAGATGAACTGTACGTATACAATGTCATCATGGGGCACTCGTCCTTTTCCCAACCCCTCTGCCCAACTCAAATGTAGGACCGTGTCTCTGACAGGCACCGATCACCAGCGGGTATGTCCTGGTTGTCCTCTGTGATGCCAACTTTTAGAGGTTAAGAATTTGTCCCAAATACCCTTAGTTTCCCCTAAATAATCTGCAGTAAAACCTTTGAAGAACATCACGACAGGCTCCATCTGCCACTACAGACAAAAATAATGGAACAGTGAAGTCAGAGGAGGCCTTTCAAACTGTCAGTTTTCAGTCAAACTGAAGATGGCTTGCTCCGTTTAAGTATGGATAAACAAACTAAAAGCATTATTAGCACAACTGGGAAGATCACATAGAGTTTAATCCCTCAGATGCAATGTTGGGTCAACATTTCAAAATATTGTTAAATTAATAGACTAGGAGAAAAAAATTATATAATTATCTCAACAGATGCATAAAATTTAGTGCATGAAATTTAACACTCATTTCCAAAGAAAGTCTTAGCAAGTTGGAAATAGAAGAAAATTTTCTTTTCTTGATAAAGAATGTCAACCAGAAACCTAGAACAAATATACCTAAAGATGAAATAAGAGAATTATTCACACTGATATTAGGCATAAGATAAAGATGCTTACAACTGTTTCATATTGACCTGGAAGTCCTAGCCAATTAAATGACACACAAAAAATGACATAAAAATCTAAAAGGAAAAAGCAAAACTGTCAGTATCTGCAGACAACATACTTGTGTATCTAGAAATCTAAGAGAACCTGAAGTAAACTACCAGAACCCACCGAGTTCAGTCAGAGGCCAAGCATAATATTAACATGAAAACAATAGCTTGCTTCTGCTCTACAATAACTATTGCAAAAGGTTATGAAAAATGATCCTATTCACAAAAGCCACAAAACTTCAAAATAACTAAAAATAAACTAAAAATCTGCAAGATCTACATAAAAATGATAAAAATTCTACCAAAGGACATAAAAGAAAACCCAAATAAATCAAGAAAATGTTCATGTATCTGGTTGGAAAGTCTTGGCATTGTAAAGATGTTCATTCCCCTACAAATCAATCTACAAATTCAGTGAAATCACAATCAAATACCCAGTGGAATTTTCCAAAGAACTCACAAACTGATTCTAAAATTCTTCTAGAAGAGAAAATGTGGAAGAATATCCAAGGCAATTTTGAAAGAGGAATTCCAAAGGAGAGTGCAGGCCTTTCTAAATTTCTGAAGTAGGGCCATAGAGGTTGGGCTTAAAAACAAGTAAGAAGGGACACTCGGGCACAGAGAGAGTATGCGGAATGCATGTCATTGCAATGCCCTGAAGGATAAGAGACTGCATCAAGCAGGAGAACTTGGGGAGCATAGCTTCTTGGGTTTACCTTAATCCTACCGTGAGTGACAGGCTTGAGTGCAGGCCATGGTCAGCCTGCCAGGGGAAACTACTAGGTGACAGGAAGTTCTCAGCAGTGTTTTTCTGGAGCCCGTGGGTCACAGCCACAATGCTCCAACACTCCAGAATGGTTTTACCAAACCACTTTTGGTAAGCCACAATATCTAGACCTATTATCAGGCTCAGTTTCTTGCTATATTGCTGTAATGCCATATGCTGAACTAAACACAAAATAAATGATAATAACCAGTCATCAAACTTGCTTGGTTTTTCTAAGACAATATGACAGGCCATGTGTACCACCTGGTTATTAAATTCAACCTAAAGTGCTCTCTCTGCTGGACTGCTTCGGAAATGTGGAAGAGCATGTTTTCTCTCCAGAGCTCCTTTTTCAAAATTCTAGTTGGGCATGTCATTTATCTATTGTGAGAAGCTGAACAGAGAAATCCTGGCCATTGCTGGTCACAATATCAAAACATAATACAAAACTAGGGAAAATAAGACATTGTGACATTGGTGCAAAACAGTTTAATAGGACAGAAGGGAATCTAGCAGCTAAGCCATGAATGTATGGGAATATTTTCTCTGATAAATGTGGCATTTCAAATTGATAGTGAAAGGATGGACTAACTATTCAAAGAATAATATTGGAGTAATTTACTGACCACTTGGGAAAAATTAATTTACTTCACTGCTGTTCACTATTCAAAAATAAAAGTTCCAGAAGAATTAAAGACCTAAGTGTATACAAAACTATAAACCTTAGAAGAAAACCTTGGGGAATATGACATAGGGAATGTCTATGAAAAACTATAGAGGAAAACTGATTATTTAATTTTGTCAAATTGTAAAATTCTGTCAACAGAAGTCACCATAAACATACTAAAAGACAAGTAACAGATTATGAAAAGATATTTGCTATACATAAAGTAAGTTCACACTTACCACTGTTAATCAGTTTTGTGACTTTAAGTGAAACAGCATATAACAAAAACAATTTTACTATGGGCTAATTTATAGAAACAAGAGTTAAGTTCCTAAGGTATCTCATCAATGTTATAACAAAATGACATTGAATGAAATGACTTTATTTGAGAATCTGCTCTATAAAAAAGGATTGGTACTCAAAACATTTAAGAACTCCTATAGAAAAAGACAGCCTAATAGTGTTGGAAAAGTGGTGAAAGATATGAATTAGCAATTCAAATAAGACAAACTACAAGTCAGTAAAAAGTCAGCTTCACTGCTTATTGGTAATATATTAAACAATAGTGGAATCCCAGTCCCGTATTTTACTTGTAGTCAACAATACTTGTTTGTCTGAGGAAGTCTCATCTTCTTCCTCTGTTTTTGAAAGATATTTTCACTGGGTATAAAATTCTGGTTGATGCATTTCCTGCCCTCCACGTGCAGTACTCCATCATCTTCTGGCTTACATAATTTCTAGCAATATATTTGCTTTAATATTTTAATCATTTAAAAAATATTTTATTTATTTATTCTTAGAGAGAGGAGGAGGGAGGGAGAAAGAAAGGGAGGGGAACATCAGTGTGTGAGAGAAACATCAGTCGGTTGCCTCTCACACACGCCATGACCAGAGACCGGGCCACAACCCAGCCATGTGCTTGGACTGGCAGTCAGACTGGTGACCTTTTGCTTTGTGGGATGATGCCCAACCAACTGAGCTACACCAGTTAGTGCAATATTTAATCTTTATTCCTCTGTATATAATGTCATTTTTCTGCCCTCTTCACTGTTTTCAAGCTTTTGTCTTTATCCTTAGCTTTCAAGACTTTGTATATGACATGTTTTGCTTATTTTTGTATTTATTCTGCTTGGTATTCTCCAAGCCTTAAAATTAACTTTGGAAAATTCTCAGTCATAATTTTTTAAAATATTTTTCTGCCTTTTTCTTTTTCTGTTCCTGGAATTGTAATTCACATGTATGTTACACTATCTGATATTGTCCCACAGATTTTTCATGCTCTGTTCAGTTTTTCTTTCATTTTTTCATGTATCTGTGTACACATGTGTGTGCACATGCTCCACTTTGGGTAATTTCCTGTAGATTTTCATGTTCAATGATTCTTTCCTTGACTGTATCAAGTTTACTAATGAGCTTACTATGAACATTCATCACGTCTGTTACTATGTCTCTCATTTCTAGCATTTCCATCTGATTCTTTCTTATCATTTCAATCTCTCTAACAAAATTACCCATCTGCTATTGTGCATTGTACATCTTTTCCATTACAGTCTGACATATAAACCATAGTTATTTAAAATTTTCTGATTATTTCAGTAGCTGTATTATATCTGGATCTGATTAGGTTGATTACCTTGACTCTTGACTCTTGACAGTGTGGTGTTTAACTTGTTTATTTGTAATGTTTTACAACTTTATTGAAAGACAAATATATTGCATGTGATGGTGAAAATAGATGTAAATAGTTTTTGTGGCTGAAAATAAGCATGCCTTTCATTTGCTGGCATTTAGTATAGGGGTTTGAGTCCGTTTATTTAGGAGATGCTGTGTGGCAGACACTGTTGGTTGTTGCCACAACAGTAATCTTTTCCCTCTTCCTTGCTAAGAAAACTCTAATATCAGTGAAGTATTGGGTGACAATGCCATTAGGGAAGATAGGGCCTTCCTCCAGTTTCAGCAGATGAGTCATGTTGGGTTTAAGTTAATTATGGAAATCTGATTCCCCTCTGCCAGTGATTGGTTCAAAAGTAGGTATGTGGGACTTTCAGCCAAGAGGAGGCATAGTTAGACCCACTTCACCACCTTGCACAACCACAGAAAGACTTACAACTATATCTCAAAACAAATAAAAACCAGAACTGTCAGAAGATCAAGCTCTATGGAAGTCCAACAATCAAGGATTTAAAGAAGCCACATTTGTGCAGATGGGTGGGAGGGGTGTGGTTGTGGAGATGAGAGGAGAGGCGTAGAGACACAGTGTGGCATGGAGAGGTGGCAGTGGTGGCAGCAGAACAGGTGGCTCCGCATTCATGTGCGGTAAATAAAAATTGGAAGGGATACCTTGGGAGCCAGTGATTTCAGCTCCAGGCCAGATTGTACAGTCCAAGGTTCCAGGGCTGGGAAGATAAATCCCCATAACTTCTGGCCATAAAAACCAGTGAGGGGCTGGAGTAGCAGAAGAAACTGCTGGATTTTTAGGAGAGTCCATTTAAAGGGCCCGCACACACGGATTTAGAATGTATGCAAATCCACCCACTCTGGGATTTGCCATCAGGGCAACAGCTGGAAGGGCCCCAGTCACATACAGGAAGTGAGTGAAGTGACTCAAAATGAGGCAAGTGCTGGGAAAACTTCCAGAAACCAGGCAGCAACAATGTGCCCTCTCCAAGCCCTACCCCATAGAGAGTCACAAAGCACTGAAGTCGGTTGCCTGCCCTGGCAATTACGTAAGGCTCTGCTCCACACAATTTACAGGGGCGTTTTTAAGATAGGGAGTCAAAGTAGCTCTACCTAATACACAGAAACCAACACAGGCAGACTGCTGAATTGAGGAGACAAAGAAATATGGCCCAAATGAAAGAACAGAACAAAACCCCAGAAAAAGAACTAAATGAAACAGAGATAACCAACCTATCAGATGCTCAAAGACTGGTGATCAGGATGCTCAAAGAACTCACTGAGTACAGCAAAAACATAAGGGAAGAAATGAAGTTTACACTAAGTGAAATGAAAAATCTATAGGGAACCAACAGTAGAGAGGATGAAGCTGAGAATTAAATCAATGATTTGGAACACAAGGAAGGAAAAAGTATTCAATCAGAATAGCAGGAAGAAAAATGAATTTAAAAAAATGAGGATAGGCTTAAGAACCTCTGGGACAACTTTAAACATACCAACAACCAAATCATAGGAGTGCCAGAAGGAGAAGAGGAAGAGCAAGAAAATGAAAACTTATCTGAAAAAATAATGAAAGAAATAGACATACAAGTCTAGGAAGCACAGAGTCCCAAACAAGTTGGACCCAAAGAGGACCACACCAAGACACATCATAATTAAAATGCCAAAGGTTAAAGAAAAAGAGAAAATATTAAAAGCAGCATGAGAAAAGCAGAGAGTTGCCTACAAAGGAGTTCCTCATAAGAAACTTTGCAGGCAAGAAGGGACTGGCAAGAAGTATTCAAAGTGATAAAAGGCAAGGACCTATAACCTAGATGACTCTATCCAGCAAAGCTATCATTTAGAATGGAAGGGCAGTAAAATGCTTTCCAGACAAGGTAAAACTGAAGGAGTTCATCATTACCAAGCTGTCATTACATGAAATGTTAAAGGCACTTGTTTAAAAAAAGATCAAAATTATGAACATCAAAATGGCTGCAAATTCACAACTGTCAATGACCACATCTAAAAAAACAAACTAAGCAAACAACCAGAACAGGAACAGAATCATAGGTATGGACATCATTTGGAGGGTTATCAGCTGGGAGGGGGAAGAGAAAGAATGGGGAAAAATGTGCAAAGATCAAGAAACATAGTTAGTAGGTACAAAATAGACAGAGGGAAGTCAAGAATAGTGTAAGAAATGGGGAACCAAAGAACTTATATCCATGTCCCATAGACATGAACTAAGGGGGGATTGCTGGAGGGAAGAGGAAGTAGTGCGCAGAGGGGGACAAAAGGGGAAAAATAGGAACAACTGTAATAGCATAATCAATATTTTAAGAAAGAAAAGTAGGCATGTGATCCAGTCCACATGAATGGTATTAGAGGGGAGACTACAGGAGGAGGCTGAGAAAGATGTCCCACATGATAAAAACGAGATATCTGCAAGAGGCCCTAGCCTCTTCCACCTGCTCTACCTTTCTGCCAAGTGGGGATGTGCCGTTTGAAGCTCTGGAAGCCATCTCGCAACCATAAAGGGAAAACCAAGGGACCCCTGCAGACATGACCAAAAGCCCTAACATGATCAGACTCTGAATGAGTCAACCCTGGAATCACCTACCTCCAGATTTTGTATCATATGAGAAAGCGAAAATTCCCTATTGCTGGTCTCACAGAGAGAGATCCAAGTGTGATAGTGACCCTGAAGTGGTTCTCCCATGGCACCCAGGACTGTCCTCCCAAATCACACGTGTCACCCTGAATAGTTATCGCTCCTCACTGGATTGTAAGCTCTGTAGGGCAGGGACCTCATCCGTCTCAATCACCGCAGCATTCCTGCATGGAGCTCAGGGCCTCACATGTGGTTAATGCACAATAAATATTTGTTGATTGAAGTCTTACCGTCCACAGAGGAATGTAAGGCATACATGTAAAAAAAAAAATGTGCGTGTGTCTTCACTAAGGAGCAAAGAATTCCCCACTAATGCTTAAGGGAGTTGGAGGAACCAGTGAGGAAGGTCCCCAGAGGAGGCGGAAGGGAGCTGGACCTTGGAGGAACTGCACCGGAGGGAGGACACTTCCGGCAGGATCGAAGTCAGGGTGCCAGACCCGGGAATTGGAGCAAGTAAAGGAGCAAGGCTGGAGCCAAGGTTTCAAGTGAGGTGAGTGCTGGAGAGAAAATTGCATTAATTGCAGAGGATCTTGACGATCAGGCTAAGGGGTTTGAGCTTTATTCTGTAAGAAAAAGGAAATCTCCTAAAAATTTTCAGTGCAGCAGTGGCCTGTGCAGAGCCAAGCTTCTGACCATTAAACCCGAGACAGTGTGGGATGAACTGCAGCAGGTGGGACGGAGCCGGCAGACCAGGGGCCGCACAGAGGGACTCCGAGTGTCAGCAGGTGGGGGTGTTTGCTTGAGTAATGGTCCCCCTCCTGTTTTTACCCTATGATTATAGAATAAACATGGTGATTAGTGTATAAGGCAAAAACTAAAAGTGATTTTAAAAGGACCTGAAGAAAGAAAAAGTCAGGCAAAGACAATTCCTCACCATGACTGTAGAGACAGGAGCTCAAGACGCCGGTGTGAGAGGGGAGAGGTCTGCAGGCAGCTCCTTCGCCCACAGAAATGAGCTCTTTAGAAGCCCCTCCTTCTGGCTGAGGCTGTGAGGAGAGAATTGGTTCCTCTTTGCAAATTCAATGTCATTCATCATTTGTGGTGTTTTCAACGATAAGGCAATATTTCTGCTATCCCTAAAAACTGTACCTTTTCTTCAAACTACAAAATTAGGGTCAAAGCGAAAGTGGGTGAACGTGCTTTTCTCCAGAAGGGCCTCAGCATGGGCAGGAGGAGAGATATTTCAGGAAGATTTTTTTTTTAACATTGCATGGCACTTTGATTATGGTGCCAGTTGGAACATATCTAAACCCCTTTCATGAGAGGTGAGTGAAAGCAATTGTATCTCACTCACTGAAACCTCTTCAGATTTCAGTAAAGAGGTGAGATTTATGACACATTTACACCAATGCTACCAACTCATATACCTGACTGCATGTCATATTTTACCAGAAAAATGAAGCCTTGACATTTTACTGTCATAAGGCTTCTAGTCACCTTGTGTTTTAGCATTCCCACTGGATGTGCCAAGAAAGAAGGCGCCTTGAACCTTTCTGACCCTGTTGCGTCAAACACATCTCTTGTGTGCTTTGTACTTCATCTCGATTCTTTTTGACAGTCAGGTCTGAGGTTTAAGAAATTCTCCACAGGAAAAACCTCAAAACGTGAACTGTACCTTCCACTCACATCTGGAGCCATATATCAAAACCTGCCCTCACAGATCAGCTTTTCCTGACAGAAAGGAAGGGATGTCAATCTTCCCACTGAGGAGCTGGCTGAACGCCTGGATACCTGCTGTACCCTCCTGT
Organism: Tonatia bakeri; assembly: GCA_004024845.1. Taxonomy (NCBI): domain Eukaryota; kingdom Metazoa; phylum Chordata; class Mammalia; order Chiroptera; family Phyllostomidae; genus Tonatia; species Tonatia bakeri. Next base: position 217,707 of record PVIA01000661.1, on the reverse strand, counting down.
CCCCCCACGGGAACCCTCCCTGCCCATTGAGAAACATTCTCCCCACTTTCTAGGGCTCAGAGTCCTTGATCCCCCAAGGCCTCCCCATGATATTCCAAGAACTTTCAACAGGACTCAGCCAGCTGGAATCTACCCCATGAGGCCCCAATTTGTGAAGTTAAATGTCTTCACTACTAAAGAACACACAGATTTTAAAATACTGATGCTCAGTTGAATCTGAACTTCTGGGGTTGTGGCAGGGTATGGGGCCAGCTCAGATATCAGTTTAATTCTTAAAGCCACCCAGGTTTTTTTAAACTGTAGCCAGGGTTCAGACCCACTGGGTAGGATAACTTATGAAGTTCTATTGTCTTTACTATTCCACAATTCTCGGAGGAGCTAATGAATTACTAGGGTACACTACTCCCCTGTTTCTCCATTGACAGAGACCCTGGGAACAGGATGAGTCATCCTAGGATGGCAAATGTTTTGAGTGAAAAGACCTACGTCAATGGCTTGGTTGTTGTGTAGCGCTAGCTCTGCAGTAAGGTTTAAGGCAGTACCTGGACTGAATGGCAAAGAAAGTTGTATCACCCAGCAGTATCTGCCATGAGCGATGGGAAAGAGAGGCACTCAAAGCTTTTTCCCAGCCTGTCCTAATCCAAAGAAGAGATCACACGGGAAGAGATCACAGCCACAGGGGCAGACTGGTGCTATCCCTTGTTTCAAGTATGGATTGCAGTGTAACACCACCTCCCCAATCAAAGTGACTCAAAACAACAGCCACATGCTCCTGACATGTGATGTCGACAGGGTTTTCAGGAGGCAGCTTATCTCTTTCCCAAGGGGTGTTAAGGTGGGGGATCTCAGTTGGGACGGCAGGATCTAAGATGACTTCACTCTTCCATGTCTAGCACCCTGGCTGAAAAGACTGGAATAGTGGAGGGTTGCCTGGGTGCCCCTCTCTGCCAGGGGAGTCAGATATCCTTACGTGGTGACTCAAGGCTCTAAGAGAGTGAAAATGGATGCTATCAGGCCTCTTCGGGGCTTTTTACAAAGCTCAGAACTGGCACGGCATTGTTTTTGTAGAATTCTCTTGACCAAGCAAATCATGAGGCTAGTCCAAGTGCAAGGGGAGGGGAAATGACTCCACCTCTGGAAGGGAGGTGCGACATGTGCATGCAGGGAGGGGAGGAGTTGCTGGGACCTGACTCAGCTCACCCAATGGATCCCGTTGTGTTAAGAGAGTATGCTGCTATTCCTGATCACCCATCCGTCATTTGAATGGTTTAAATATTAATAGAGTCACAAGCACATGCATATTATTTTCAGAAACACATATGTTTACATTACTGCCTTAGCTAATATCTAAATATTGTCAAATAAAGTCATTTATTAGATTATTATCTTTACCAGTAACTATCAGAAAGAGACACAGTGGTTGAATTTTTACCCCACAGCCCTTTGGAGGGACTGTATTTGGATGTATTTAAGGGTACAATTGGACAGAGGAAGTTAAGAGTACAATGGGAAGACAGCCGTTTCTCCTCCAGGACTCTCACAGAAACGGGCGGGCAGACAGTCTCGTGGGCACCGGTTTCGGGATACTGAGTATAGCACCCGTGTTAAGAGCAGGAATGAGAACCAGTGGCTTAAAATCTGCTTCTTCCAGGAAACTGCAACTCTAGTCCTGCTCTGAGCTCCCCATCACGGGGCACACCCTTAACCTGCCCGTCTCCTTCTGGAGGGTGTGCTCATGTGTCTAAGTCTTCTGTGCCCCTTCACACCTTCACACCATAGGATACCAAAGGCTTTGGTGGGGATCTTCTTTTCTTTTAGTTACTCTTCAAATAGAACCCAGCCCTAGATTCTGTTCTTTAAACCATGGCAAGAACGGTGTGGCTGGGACCACAACTCCAAGTGGGAAGATTTATCAGCCAATGAGCTTCACTTGATTTCACATTGTAGTTCTACTGGTTAAAATTCCAAGAAAACTTCCTTTTGTTATTAAACAAAAATGAGACTTGGGGAATTTTTAAAACCATAAGACAATTCCCATGAAGGCCACAGAGGTTTAGTTGAAAGACTGCTTGTCTTCTGAAGCTTACTGAAAAAAATATGTGAATGATGTTGTAGAGAGAACCATGTAGACTCTCCCCACTCATTTGTCCCACAAGTGTTTATTGAGTACTTAATATGTTCCTGACATGGTGTTAAGCACTGAGAAAATGCAAAACAGGACACTGTTCTGGCTCTAATAGTCTGAGTGGGTGGCAGGGGGGCAGATATGCAATCCATTACATTGCATATGATATATTAAGTATTCTAACAATAATGATGATAATAATAATAAATATTCATGTAGCATTTACAATGAACCTGCATGGTTCTAAATGCTTTGACATATATTAATTCACTTATTTCTCAGAATAACCCTTCTATTATCAGCATTGTATAAATGAGGCAGCTGAGACATGGAGAGGCTAAATTCTGTGTCTAAGGCAAGCCCCTAGTAGGTGGTAGAACTTGGATTTGAGCCCACAAGCTCTGGCTCTAGAGTGTGTTCTCCTCACTACCACTCTGAGAAGACAGCAACTAGTTTGTTGGGGATGGGGTGGGGTGGGGGGGCTGGGGAGGAGAGTTCGACATGGTCCTACTGAGGTAGTGAGTGATGCTGCCAATTTAAAGGACAGGAAAAATTGCCCAGATGAAAAAGAGGAGACATTTGCAAATCTCGAGGGCAAACTTGGGGACTCAAGAGAAGGCTGGTGAGGCTTCGGGTGTGATGGGGGTGAGCTGGGCACTGGCAGTGCAGAGCCCTGCGTACTGTGGCCATGAGGCAAGGGTCTTTTTGGGGACCTCCGACTTCCCCATGCCCCCTATTCAGAGACTCACCCCTAACTTAGAACCGTGTCCTCCAGATGACACATTGGAATCTGGAAAAGAGAGACAGAAAATAAGAGTCGTAGACATCTACATGCACCGCTCAGGTGTCCAGGACCCTGTAACACACGTGCTCTTGGTTGTGTCCCATGCCTTGCAGTTGAGAAAACAGATGGAGAGATAAATGTCACCCAGTGAGTAAAACCAGAGCCAGGACTTTGGATTCCTCACCGAGTGCCCTTTCCATTGTCACCAACACATCCACCCCCGCCACCGAACCCCCAAATCTCCAAGTGTCTACTTGGCTAGTCCTGCATCCAGAGGGGCACCGTCACACAAAAAGGATAGCTAGAGACATTTAGACTGTTGCAACTCCAGAGGAGACAAAGGCACACACAGTGAACATGACATTAGTCCCATCATTATTGCAGTCACGATGTGACCTGCAGGTCTTGGTGTCCTCACCTGCAAAATAAATGAAGCGTGTTTAAGATGATTTCCACAGGGCCTGCCCAGCCCAGTCTTTCTCTGCCTTCATCACTGTCTACATGTAGCCTCATTATTTTAGTCAACTGCTGTTTCTGGCCATCACTGCGTGTCTAGTTCCACTCAAACAGAGATGAGTTGACAGACTGTGCCATTAGAGGTGGGAGCTCAGTGTCTGGGACACAGCCTCAGGCATGTCTGTATTCCAGCCGAGTTCCTCCCTTCAATTTAAGCTAACCTTGAAGCACTCAGCATTTCCATGTCCCACTGTGGGATCTGCTTTGTAGCCTGAAATGAGATATGTGTCTCCTTATTAATATCCTCACACTGTCTGAATGCATTTTAAAGGCTCACCATGCTCGGCAACCTGTGGGCCTGTTTTTGTTATTGTTGGTGGGAGTTGTGCATACTTGACTTAAAAGTTAGCACCGAATGCAGCTTTATCTGATCGGGGAAGCATGAAATAGAGAAGGAGTGGGTAAATTTCCTTTGCAAAGCAGACACCCCTGGATGTATTTTTCATGCTGGAGATTTGCATCAGCCTGAATGAATGGCAGTGGTGGTTCTCACCAGGTGAAGTGAATGCCAATGAGGTCACAGAGAGAGCAGTGAGCATGGCAAAGATTACACCTCGGACTGAGTCTCAAGGAAAGCAACATATGGCAGTGACCTTGTTAACTGGATTCCCAAATTCCCTCCTCTGTTTGTACAGAGTTCTTCCATTTTCAAGGAGCCTTTACATTCCTTCATTCATTTGATCACCTTAGCACCAGGAGGTGGCCAGGGCATAGATAATTATCTCCAGTGACAGGAAGTTGAGGTTTGGCAAATGGCCAAAATTGAATGGCAAGGCCGGACAAGAACCCAGGTCTCCTAACCCCTAGACCAGTGCTCTTTTCTCTGCTCCATGCTGCCACAATCGCTGGGGCGCATACTTGAACTTCTCGAAGGCAGAGACTGCCTTACCCATCATGATATGCCTCAGGACTTGGCATACAAAATCAAGAAATATTTGTATTTCTTGTACTCTAGCTGGATGCATGAGACTGGCCTTTATGAATTTACTTGAGTAGGGACAGAAAAAAGTTTCAGTCCTTATGGTGCCTGCAATGTTCCTCATGGCCTGACCCCCACCATCTTCCTGACCTCATGTCCTTCTTCAATTGCTCTCTTCACTCTGGCCACTCTGGACTTCTTGCTGTTCCCAAACACGCCAAAAAGAATCCTGCCTCAGGGTCTTTGCCCGGACAGTTCCCTCTGTCTGGAACACCCTTCCCCAGATGCTCTTATAGCTAACTTCCTCATGGCCCTCAGGTCTGTGTGCAAACATCATCTTCTCCATAAGGTCTACCCCCAGCACCTGATGTGAACATGTAACTCACCCCCCACTTGGAAGGTAAGTACTTCCAATCGCTCTTACCTCGCTCTGCTTTATTCATTGGCATTTTTTGCCTTCTGTCACACTATATACCTTTCTTATGACTTATGATTATTATTTATCATCCGCCTATACCTAGTAGAATATAAACTCCAGGCGTGCAGGGATTTTTAATTCAATGATATATCTCAAAGGCCTAGAAGAGTGCCTGGCACCTAGTAGATCCTCAATAAAAGTTACTGAATGAATGGATTTGCAAAGTCACAAACATGCTTTTATTTCACAGAGAGGTTTCTTTGCGGTCTACACAAGTGTATGTAAGCTGAACTGTGATGTAATGGACTCTTTCCGGTGCTGCAGGGTAGTTGGGGAGCAGAGAACATGCCACCTTATTTTTGTCGAGGGGAGAAGGAACAGCTCTGACTTGAATCACTGATGGAGTATCTTCTCCCACTGGGTGTGGGCCCTTCAACTCTAGATGGGTTCTGACTAAGAGGAATAGAGGCACAGATAGAAAAAACAAAAACAAAAACAGAAAACATCCCTTTGGGTAGATTTCAAGAGGAGCTCTCAGAATCGGTAAGGAATAGCACCGAGAGTGCTACCTATGGCAATTCTAGGCACTGAGGGAGGGAAAGGACATGGGACCAGACCTGCTGATGTTACAGGCCAGGAGCCAGGACAGGGATTCAGAGCAGATGGGCAGGCAAGGAGTTCAATGGGCACGGCTTCCTTAGCCCCCGGTCCAGGCCCCGGGTGGAGGGAAGAGGGGGTTTTCCCAAAATTGTGGACTCTCAGCACAGGGACAGGCCAGTGGGAGGGAGGGCTGACTTCCAGCGCCTTGAGCATCTGTATGGAGCAAGCTGGAGACTTTGCTGTTAGGGGCTGCTGGAGTCCTAGGCTGGCCATCTGGGCAGGGCCCACGAAGCAGAGGAGCTGTAGCTCAGGAAGGCGGCTAGTGCGCCCAGCTCTCAGACCAGCAGAACAGGCAGCTGCTAGTCTGAAGACCCTCAGCATGTCCTCCCTCACCCATGCCTGGTCTGGGGACTGGGGACAAGCTGAGTGGAAGAGGGAGAGTGGGCTGGGGGGAGAGCATGGAACAGCCCCAGCTGTTAAAGAGGGTATCTCAGCAGGGCTGACCCAGGCGCCCAGAGACTTCTGCTGCAAGAACTGGCTGAACCTGGCTTGTCTTTATTTAGCAAGGTAGAGGAAGAGAGACTAAGGGCTTTCAGAGGCAGGGTGGAAGCCTAACACCACTGTCTTAGAGCTGGGCGAGTTGTTGCTATGTCGGAGCTTCCGTTTCCTCACTGCCTTTCCTCACAGGAGTGCTGAAAGAACTGAAGGACCAAGCACCCAGAAAAGCTGCACAGCTTGTGCACACACGGAGAGCCTCCTCACCGAGGCCCGCTCTGGAAGTATCCACAGTCTGATTTTCTACTCCCTGCCCTGACCAGGGTCTGAACCCAGGCTGCCCGGAGGCGAGGAGACTGCAGGAAGCCCTCCACCTTACAGCTGGGCTCCTTCCCCCATCCCCGTCTCCCATCCCCCACCCCACCTTGTGCCCCTCCAGAGCTGGTTTATTTGAACTAAGAATTTAAATGTAAATATGCAACATCCCTTCCCCTCTTCCCTCCACTCAGCGGGAGGGAGCGTGTGTCTACCCCTGTCAGCTGCAGCAAGAATGCCCTGTGTGCAGAGATCCTATCTCTACTGAAGAGAGCAGAAATATTAGACGTGGCTAAATAAGAAAACACAGATTATTGCTGGAGACCCCTAAGGCCTACTTTGTCTGTGCAATAGTTTGTTTTACTTTTCACAGAATTTATTTTGGCTGCAGCCAGATTGATGGTGATTATATCTGAAATCCCTCCCACATATCTGTCACATAAACACTTCGTTTAATTCAGGTTTGTAAAAAGCTACGGGCCAACAGGGAGCCAGCTTTCCGATTAATTAACAGACGCTAATGCTGGGCATCTTGTCACATGGCTCAGAGGCTGAGGGTCCAAGAGGGGACGGCAGGCGGCCCTGGTCCCTTTCTCAGGAGTTTGATCCCTTGGCAAAAGTGGGAGGAGGAAGAAGAGGGCCTCTCACTGTCTAGCTGGCAGAGGAGAAGGATTCCAGACTGTGGAGTGGGCCAGAGTTGCCCATCCAGGCACAGCCGGAGGAGGGGGGGGGATGTATAGGCATTTTGAAGTCGTTGCAAAATAAACCCCAGGCTTCCTCAGAGTTTCTGTCGATAGTATCATTGGATCCGACACCTCCTGGGGAAGGGGAAGGGCCGTAGGGGCCAACAGCTGGGGAGGGAGGCCCCTGCTCAGGCAGCTGTGGGGGGGACACGGGTCCCGGAGCCTTGGCAACCATGGCTCTGAATCCCCGAAACCCCCAGACTGCCTGTTCCCCAGCGGCTGCTGTGGCCCTGCCAGCGCCGGGCAGGATTTCCTTCTGTCTGATGGGAGCGTGCCCCTAACAGGCCGCATATGCCCGCCAGCTGTTGCTCTCGTTTTGCCACCACAGCCCAGACAAGAAAAGCATTATTTCCTCCTGGCCTTCTAATCTCCAGGCCTCTCTAACTTCACAGGCCTGCTCTGGGCATCGTTAACTGGCGCTTCTCTGGGGTGAGTTCCCCTTTGCTCAGAAAAGGCTCTTTTATTCTCCCCACGCCGTCTGCCTTTCCCTCGGCCCTGGGGTTCCTCCACTGAGGGGTGAGAGCATGCAGGACTTCAGTGTGCACATTTGGTTTTGCAGAGGCTTTATTTACAACTGCCGGAAGGGTCCCAAGCCTGGGAGAATTCCTGGGAGAATCCCAAGAACGAACATTTTTTCAGTGTGTTAACCTCTGGTTGATATATACCATCTCTTTTAATACAAAACCACCTAGCTAAAGAGCTACTTTTGAACCCATTTCACAGATGATGGATCTAGATGGAGAGGAAAAAGATCGAATAGGAGGGACTCAGCCAAGAAGAGGATGAACCAGCCCTGAATCTGTATCTACCTGAATCCACTTTCTAATACAGTCCAGTGCTTTGCCAAAAGGACACAGGGACTGGAAGCAAGACTTTCCCACTCTTGTCTTTGTTGCGCCACTAACTGAGATATCTATGTAAAGGTGGGGTGAGTAGCACCCCCAGGCCTGGCCTTCCAGGGCCTCCTGCCCAGACTCCTGCCCTGATTCCACTTCCAAATAACCGCAAGAACTGGGCCATCCCCAACTCTCAACCTGCAGAGGGACCGGAGGCCAAAACCCAGCTCCAGCCATATCCAGTTACTAACCAAACACTTGTGTTTCTTCCCAACTGAAACCGAACGTGCCTGTCATTTGGGGCTCTTGACCAAGAGAGCTGGTTTTTAACCCTTTCGAAGCCACTGTTTTCTCCCCAGCTGTGCATAAAACACAAGGCACCCATTAGTCAGCTGTTCCTGCATTCAGGCCTGGCCCCAGAGATGCCCTTCAAGAGCAAAGAGACCCGCAAGAGTTCCAGCAGGACACACCATTTTTGACTTAGCCAGTCCTAATTGTTCACTTCTGTCCCTTTTTGTAAATGTCACTTAGGAAGTGTGATTCCTATTTCACCAACCTTTTTAAAACAAAGGGTGCCATTGTCTAAAGGGCAGGAAAGGAGAGGCTGGTTTGGAGGGGAGAGGGGAAGGGGACAGAGTTGGCAGTCACAGGTCACGTCATGGAGCAGGCCTGCATGCTCCCCGGGTTGGAGCTGGTGGGGGGCTGGGCTCCTGGGCCATGTTTGTCCAATCTGAACACCCAGGTCTACAAGGAACTCCCCCTCTAACCACTTCAGAGTCTTTAAATGTTAACTCCTTATTTCTCATGAGTTCCCTCGCAGGACAAGACTATGATAAGAGTTTTGTTCCCCTGAACTGAATTTTATTGCCTTCCAATAAAATTCAAAAAACCAAAGTAGAACAAAAAGCAACCTCAGGGTACAGGACTGTGGACACAATGAGGATCCAAATTCCAAAGTTCTGGGGTTCACCCCGGCTTTGAGGATGTGATGGTCACAGCCAGGAAACCAGCGCCAAGCCTGCGTGCTGGCCTCCAGGCTCAGAGGCCTAATTGTCAGACTGCGTTTCCAGATGCAAGGTTCCTGCCTTTGGCACGCACTTTTTCTATAACAAACCCACTTTGGGGTCATTCATCAGTGCATAAGTACACACCTGGGAGGTGGGGGACAAGCCCCCATTTTTCTGGCTCTGTAAATACGGAACTCACATTTCTCCATTGACATTTGCAGAGGAATGATCGATTAGAGGGCCTTGCACCATGGAACAATTTCAAATAAACGAGTGGTCTGGGGCATGCTCCAGCTCTCCACGCACGCCCTGCAGAGGAAATGAGCCCTTCCCTCCCAGCCTCTTCCTTTTTAGGTGAGCAAAAGCAAAGACCCAAGTCTGAGAGGGATTCCAGCTTCAAGGTTGTGACTCAATGAGGTGTGTGTGTGGTTGTGGGGGTGCAAACCCTTGATTCCATGTGGTGCTCAGCAAATGGGGGATTAGCCACCCAAAACACAGAGCTCTCAGGCCTCAAGACCATCTAGGGACCAAAGAAATGGAAGTGGGTGGCTTCCCAGTGTTACCGGCAATAGGGGCCTAGGGCCACCTCTGCATGTAAGTCAAGTCGGTGGTTGTCCAAATGGAAAGACTGGACAGAACCAATAGCATTGTTGCCTGACCCAAAATTTTGTCTGCCTATGGGACATGGATGACAGAACTGGAAACCCATTTCTTTGAGGTAAACATGCTGCCAGATTGTGCCATGGTGGCGGTGCACTGGGAGGGGGTGGGGTGGACTAGGAGGAGGTGGGGGGGGACTGGACGCCAGTAACAGGAAAAAGATGCACCAGAGCCAGAGAGGACTCAGAAAGGGCCCCAGGATTAGGTTGGACATCAGTGGTCACATGAAAGAAAGCAGCTCCAGGTCAGTGTGGCAGGGGGCTGATAGTCACAAAGTGGAGGCTATGTGTGGAGTCTTCCTTTTTCCCGCACCTTTGGGAATGAAGGAAAGAGGGGAGAGAGTTTAAACCATGACTATATAAGACAACTAAATCAAGGATTTTGAAGAACCTTCTAGACTTCTGGAGCAGTTCAGGTAATATGCTATATGTGAAAATACCCTCAAGACCCTAGGGGCCAGATGGATGAGACTTCTGGTCCTGACTTTTAACCGGCAAGAGTTCATGGACAGGAGATGCCAGAGACTTGCCTGGGCAGCTGTGGAGTGCCCTCCGCCCTTCTGAACCGCACGATGTCACAGGTCCCCTCCAGAACTGCAGTGCCAGGCTCCTCCACCCCCTCCTCGACCCACCCCAGGAAGTGCGGGCCTGAGCCCTGAGTGCCTGGAAGAGAAAGTTGCGAGGGAGCCTCATGGAAGGAGCCACCCCCTCCTCCCATTAGACCTTCTTTCAACACGAAGCAGGCGTCTGGCACTTGCTGAACTTTCTCTTGAGCTTTTAGAGGGAAAGACCAGCGTGGTGAGGGAGGGCTAAGTGGATGGTTTGGGGGGAGAAATAAATTTCCCTGAAGAGGCCTCTCTTCTTGAATCCCTGAAAGCTTGTGTGACAATGTAATTAAGTGGGAGGCCATGACAGCCTGTCGCACTGGAAGCCTGTCTCTGGCTCTCCTGAGGAGGGGTGGCTGAGCAGGGCTGGGGGCACCAGGCTGCCACGAGTACAGTAATTCCAGGTATGTGCTTCTCTCTGTCAGTTCTTGCGAATCACATGCGAAGTCCACAGAAGCCCCGAGCCAGGAGCCTTCGGCAGGCGAGGATGCTGGCCCCTCTCCAGCACACAGCCCACCCGTCTCAGCAGCTTTGGCAGGACTGAGCCCCCCATGAGAACTTCTGACACCCCCGCCCCACTTGACTGTCTCATAGCCACCAGCGCTGGTTATGCATTGTTTTATTGTTTCGGTCCCTTTTGCAGGAGCACTTCCCACATGTCAGCATCCAATTTGCTCCTTGGATGTGGACACTGGGCCAGCCAGGAGGGTCTTTGCGTCCATGGCAGAGATGGGGAGAGAGGGAGAGAGAGAGCTCAGCTGAATAACAAGAGACCTTACTATTAACTGGAGGCTCAGTTTCCCTGCTTTGACTCCTCCCAGTGCACCCCCGCTGCCCCCAGGCTGCTCGGCCGTCCTACCCACCTCACCACACAGCTATTTCAAGGACTTCAGTCAGAAACAAACTGTGATTTGAAAAAATTGCTGAATAACCACGGCTGCCCCTTAAACAAATGGCATCATCCACAGACAACAGATACCAACACACATATGTAAATACACGTGTCCTGTCTCCCAGTCACTTTAAATAAATGTTACTGTAACACAGCCCTGCTATGCAGACTTTTATTTTTAATCAATATTGCCCAAGGCTAGAGAATAAGGAAGGAAATCACTGGGAAATGCATTATTCATGAGCTCGCCAGAGTGCCGATGACTGGCGGTGATAAAAGTCCCGGTGTGAGCCCAGTGGCAGCCTGATAGCTCCCTATCAGGTCAATCTATCCAGCCTGCTTCCTGTTTTCGGGAGCAGGGGTATCAGCTCTCATCACTTTTCTCTTCTCCCTCATTTAGGAGAGCGGGATCTCTGCACCTGTGGGAGCTGAACTTGCCCTTTGCTCAGGTCATGCGCCAGGGGGAGAGGGATGGAGCTGGCGGTGAGAGAACCAAATTCCCGCAGGGGGGAACTTGAATGAGAACTAATTAGAGTTCTGTCCTCTGTGGTTCTTCAACTCACACCTTCTTGTGAGCAAGAAAGAATCCTTCTCAGCTTTTGAGAATTCTAATTGGTAACTGAAAATAATCATTGGACATTAATTGATATAGAGCCCTTGCCTAATGGAATTCTGGGAAAGGTTCTCAGAAGCTTGGGCACGGAGCTAGGTAGAGATGGCCTGGCCACCTCATCAATTAGCTTTCCTGGCAGAGATGGGCCACCAAGCCGGGAGAAAGAAGGGCGGGGCCCGGGGAAGGCCTGTGGGGCAGAGAATCCTGGGGCCTTACTCATAGATTCTCACCTATGAAGTTGCCTCGGGCAAGCCATGCCACCCTGCCTGGGCTTCTGAGCAAGCCTCCCTCCCCACCCCCACCACCCCTGGCCCCATTAAATTAAAAGTCAGGAACCCCACATTGTCAGGTAGAGAGACCCAGATTGCTTCTGCAGTGTTGCATAAGCTTGAGTGGGAGACAAAGGGGAAATTGAAGAGGAAGAAAAAACTGTCATATTAAAATTAAATTTCAAATAATTAACAACACAGACACATGCATAACTTATATGCACCTGAGAAATGTGTTATGTAAGTGAACACAGTTCCAAAGATCACTGGTTCATACATTATCTCACACGCAGTGGGTGTGAGGCCCAGAACAGCAAGCACTGTGCTGTGTAAGACACAGAGATCATGGGAAGAGGGGGACACGGGACATTTGTAGCCCTGCCTGATCAGCTACAGTCACTCTTGTTAAGCCTCTGGAGGGGAGTAAGAGTCGGCTGTCTGGTGCAGTCTGTTACAGGCCCCCGCCCTGCTCCCAGCCAGAATTCCTAGCAGCTGGGTGCCTGGTACTTCCCAACAGTGGACTCCAAGTTAGAGATCAGTGGATGCAGATCCAAAGATGAGGTGGGGGCAGGAACAAGGTCCAAACGTCCAGTCCTCCAGCTGCCCAGGGGGCAAGCAGAGGGGAGCCAAAGTGGGGCCAGCACCTTTCAGTTCTGGTTGCACAGGGTGAGCCGGAGCTGGCACAAGGCAGAGCCCAGGGCGGCAGCGCTCGGTCAGTGTTCAGCTAATGCCAAAACTCCCAGTAGAAATATCAGACCACTTCTCGCTTGTGAAAAGTCTGAAGTTACACATTTCTTTCTTTTTAATGTTGCTTTGATATTTTCATGTATTTTACATATAGGGCCTTGAAGGGGCCAACAAAGAGACACGAGTAAAAAATCTTGTGGCCCCCACAAATTAAGAAGAATTATTATAATTCACATGGCTGATTGTATTCAAGCATATGTTACTGGAGTGTGTGACAACTGCCCTTTAAATGGAACTCCCTCCCCCTGCAATTGTACGTGTGCGGTAGCAGTTACCTGGAGCAAAGACCTGCAGGAATCTCAAGCACACAGAACATGATGCATGGGTATCACAATACCCATTGGGAAGAGGAAAGAATACCTGAGGAACAGGTAAGTTTCACAAAGCCCATGCATCGCACTCCACAAGACATGTGTCCTTCAGGCCCTTGCCCAGGTGTGGCATCTGAGAGGCAGAGCCTGGTAGCAAACTGTAGGAACAGCAGTAACACACGACCCCCTGACAGCCAAGGGGATGCAGTGGAAACAGTTATTCCGTCTGTTTTCTGTCTGGATCATGAGTCTGGGTCCGTTTAGTGTAGGGATGGAAAAAAACATACATACACCCCAACACACAAACCCTTCTCCTTCTCTTAATAGCCCTATAGCGCCTCCCATGTTACAGAGTAGCATGGGATAACAGAATGTGGCATTAACAGTCACCTACTAAAAACCATCTAGTGCAGTGTTTTTAAAACTGGGGTTTCCCAGAACATTGTTGTCTAAGAGATGTTAATAGGTAGATTGTAGCAAAAGCATCCAATGGTCAAGTTAGTTTGGGAGACATTTAATATTCCCCTACATATTCGCAATGTACACTGAAATATTAAAGGTGCTGAGAAGTATGGCAGCAGATAAAGCTCAACTCTGATGTATTCAGCATCTCCCAGAAGCCAATGTTCCCCTCATTACAGCCAATAATGTGCTGTGGGATGATATTATTTTAGTTCAACATGTATGTCTCCTTCCTCATCCTACACCCCTCCCTAATGCTCCTGTCCCCACACCACACATGCGCACAATTTACCCAAACCTCAAAAAGATTAGATGGATATCTAAACGAAGCCCTCAGAACACCAGTTTGAATAAGGCAACCTGCTGTATGTGGTAAAAGCTTTAAAGACCCCAATTTTCACTCTTCCCTGCATTCACACCCTTTGCTACATAATTTTGCCATTCCTTCCATAAAAGAGTTGTCTGGTCATGCGACTTGGTTTGGCCAATAGAAATGACTGTGTGCCCGTTCCCAGCCTGGCTTCAAGGGGTCTGTGTGATTGCTCTTGCTTTCTTCCACCTTGGAAACTTGCAGGAGAACATGCCCGGGCTAGCAGGCTGAAGAACAAGAGACGTGTGGAGCAGAACACAGTCACTTCAGGTGCCCCAGGCAAGGGCAGCCCAGATCAGCCAAAGGCCAGTCAACCACCAGACATGTGAGCGAGCCCAGCCAAGAACAACAGAAAGGCCTGGCCAATTCCTAGCTGACCCCAGAAGGGTGAGCAGCATGCATTTATTGCTGCACATCACTGAGCTTTTGTGATTGCTTGTCATGCATCATGCAGCATTACTGGGGCAGCAGGTAATTGGTGTAGTGTAGCAGAAAGAACTTGGGATTGGGAGTCAGTTATATTGATATTCAAGTCCTAGCTCCACTGTCACTGTGTGAGCCTGAGCAAGTTACACAACTTCTCCTAGCTTTAGCATCTTCATCTACTGAGCAAAGATGACCTCAGTGCATCAAAACCGGGACGAAGAGAAGTCACATGTGAAAGTTCCTAAAACAGTGTCTTGCACGTGACAGGTGGTCAGGAAACGTTGCTTCCTTTGCCTGGAATCCTTTAACTGAATGCACAGAACTTGCATGTAAGGCTAAGTACTTTGGTGTCTTTGTCTGTACACGTGAACAGTCTGGAATGGGAGCTCACTGGGACCCCCAGGTACAGGGGCCATGCTAATGCACAGGCCTCACAGCAGCCTGCTGCACCACTTAGTGATACGGCACAAACATCTCCCCAGTGTTTCTCCTCCTGTGTCAGAAGTTTCCAGTGTTGTTTTCAAAGGTCACAGCATAACCCATGGAGTGAGTGGGTTATCATTTATTCTACCATTTGGGATGTTTTATCATTTTTTCCTACTAACTAAGGAGTAGATATATATTATCAAGATAGATGAAGTCTCATAATTGTAAAATAGCATATAATGAACAAAAGGGTAACAAAGAGAAGACAAAAATTTTAAAACTGACATTCAAAATAATGGCCCTGCGTTCTCAATGAACCCTTAACGTCCCAGCCAGAATTCTGTGGAGGAAGAGGTGTGGGTAATAGATTCTTGAAAACTGTCTATCCTGAATGGTTAGAATAGAAGCTTTGCCATCTACAGGAAGAAGCCTCAGTTGTCTGAGAAATGTCACTTCGGAGGTGCAGCAGAGCCAGACAACTCAAACTTACCTGCAGATTCTCAAGGAGAGGACAAAGGTGAAGCCCGACCTTTTCCAATTTCAATGGTTCTGACTGGCGACATTTGGCTGCTAAATCACCATGGTCCCCACCCCTCTGAACCTGTTTTTATTCCTGGTTCTCTCAGAACAGCTGCGCGGCTCCAGAGAAGAGGGTCCGCCTTCCTCCAAAGCACTGTGTGAGCTCTCAGTCTTCTCCAAACGCCACTTCCCCAGCCCCACTCCCAGGCCTTCCAGTGGAACAGTGGGTAAGTCTGACAACAGCCACCGCCAACTGGTCACCATTAGCCAATCTCTCGCTCCTGGAGGAAGTCATACTGGCCTACATCGGAAGTCCATTTCCAGTTATTACCATGAGACAAATGGCTTTTAAATTACATCCTAAAAAGCTAACAGGCCATTTGTCTTTTTAAGTAATGGCACAGAAATACTGTATGACTGCCATCCGAACCCTACAGAGGGGTTCTGCCTTGCAAGGGGGAGTGTGGGTGCACAGGAAAGAGGTTCAGGAGGCTGAAACACACAAAGGAGGGAGGGGTTTCCTCCAGAAAAGCTGGCAGCTTTTCTAGATCCCAACAGGAGCATGCGCACTGGCTAGACCTCTGAGAAGGCTTTTCCTGGAAGCTGTCTAAATCAACCCAGAAGACTAGAACCGGACTCTCCAGATGGGAAGGCAAGCATGTGAGCAGCGTAGAGTGGGGAGAGACAAAGCTGACGATGACCATCAGCGGGCCTCGGCCACCAGCCTCGAGTCTGGACTCTCTCCTCAACATGCAAACCCAGGAACAGCACACTTTCCATGGAAGCAGCCAGATGCCTGGCCCAGCAACAAGAGCTGCTCTGACTCTGAGCTCAACCTCTGGGCTTCTGGCTTCTCCACTCACCACCCTTGGGAGATCTTAAAAGCCAGGAACTGCTACCTCCACCAGGCCAGGCATTAACTCTGTGACATGTTATGAATAGGGAGACATTAAAGAAAGAATTCGGGCATTCCTCCTCCATGCTCTAAAGCCTTTGTTTACCTTCTTAGTCGAGGCCTGTCAGTTCCCTGTGAGCTGACGGGTCTGTAGGGTGAAGGAAGCTGTCACCGCACAGTTTCCACGCTGACGGTCTGTCTCGCCTCCGTTTCAGCACACAGTCTGCCTGGAGGCACCAAGTCATGCTACGTCTTTCAGATGTGGCCTCCCTAGGGTATGGCGGGAACAGAGCCCCCGGTCTGGAGCCCAGAGAGTCACCAGCGGGGCCACTGGGTCTGCCAAGAACAAAAAGCTGCCAGCTTTTGGCCATGAACCTATCATCTCACATAGCTGTCTGACCTCCTTCCCAGGGAGGAGGTGCTGCTTATATGTACCTTTCTCCCTCCCGTCTTCTGTCAAGAGACCAGAGTCCCATCCCATTCTATGTGGAACAGTCACTGGCTATTTCAGATGCTCCGTATACTAAGTTCACATCCCTCACACTGGAGTTATGCACTCTTAGGTATGCTCACCATACAATTAATAAGCATCACTTATGTTTAGGAAAGTTGATTTTATAAAAATCAAGACTTTGAGGGGAAACTAGAACAAAAACAGGTCCATGGAATTCATGGGACAGACTGACAGCTGTCACAAAGGAGGGAGGAGAGGGGACTGGATGAAAGAAGGTGAAAGGATTAGCCAAAAAACATACATGCATAATCCATAGACACAGACAACAGGGTGGTGATGGCCAGGGGGAAGGGGGGTGAGGAATGGGTGCAGGCAGACAAAGGGAAGGAAAATGGGGACATCTGTAATAGTATCAACAATAAAATAAAGGGAAAAAAGAAATAAAATGCAAAGTTTGTATGCGTTTTTTTTAAAGATACAAAATTTCCAGATATTTAACTCTTATGAAATCGATCTAAGCCCCTGGATTTCTTGGGTTTATGTTTCTACTCTTCTCTGATAATGTGGGGTGCTTCGGTGCAAAGTTTAATAGCCACTTAACAAACATGAGAAGTTACACAATAGTTCCCACTATCCAGTTTCCAGCAGTCTGCAGCATATGTCCGTGTCTTAGGTTCTTCGTTTATAACAATAACAATAAAATGATATTCACATGCCAGTCTATATTCTAAGCACTTTATATGCAGTATCTTCTTTATATATAAATACCCCCAATGAAACAAAACCTATTACTATAACCATTCAAAAAGTTAAGTGATGTGTCCAAGGTCACACAATTTCGAAGTGGTGGGACCAAGATTTAAACCCAGTCCATAAGACAGCAGACCTTACCCATTCATCGACATGACTATAAAATGAAGAGGCTGAATCAAGTGATCTCAACAGTTTCTTTCTGCTATGCACTCCTAGGGCCAAAGCACAAGGAACACGATAAAACAAAGGGGAACCCTTTCTTACAAAGACAAATCCAAGAGGGCCAGGTCACTCTTTGTTTATTCTCCCCTACTTTTTGGTAGGTGGGCACTTTGAGCTGGCTCCACTGTTAGAACCAAGTTAGGCAAAATGAAATCCAGGAAGGATTCCTGATGTGGGCTCAGAGGATGACAAGGATCCCAGAGACCCCCTGAAACATACACAGTGCTGACTTCTGCAGAATGGAGTGGCTTTTAGTAGCCACACCCACTTAGAAAGCAAATGGAGGAGACAACAATCAGGTGACAAACATGATGTAAAGGAGGCAACACGGCTGAAGAGTGGGCCTGGGAGGAATGCCTGTCTCCCTGTGGGCTCCTGAGGGCTCTGAGCAAAATGGCTCAGAAGAGGCGGGCACCAGGTACTGAAACCCCACCTTCCTCCCACTTCCAAAAGGTACCACTTGGCCAGAATGCCGGCCCCAAGACCTTGCCCTCTGGGCCTGTTCTTATACAGAGCACAGCCAAGGCAGGCTTGCTCTGCTGAATCAAGGGAGGAAGCCTTCATGAGAAAGTGTGTGCAAGGAAGGAGCAGCCCCACAAGTCTCATGGTCTGGTGATTGCTGTGGATGGCAGCAGGGGCCACAGGCTGAATCTTTGAGAACACAGAGCTTTATCGGCATTGCCTCGAAGCCTCCTTCACTTGCCTATCTCTGAATATCCTCCACCCCCACCCCCACCCCCAAGAACACTTTTTGAGTTCTAGCTGCCTCTTCCGTGCAGCAGCACAGGACTCCCCAAAGCACACGGCTCAAGATAATGCCTCCAGAGGACTTGGCTCCATGTGGCCAAGGATGTGATAGAAGGGATATCTTCAAAATATTTAACTACTGGTACCACTTGGGCACCAACCAATCAGAGCAAGATTCTCACCAGACCCTTCGTGTTGAGTTTCTTCTGCCTTTTAGTTTTAACCTTCAGTGAGGTCCCTCCAAGTGGGCCAGGCTGGCCGTCCCTTAACTTATCTGCTGTGGATTCCTCCTGTCAGCAGCACCAGCCTCTCTGCTGTGACTCTCCATATGCCATATGCTTCCCTCAAGTCCTAGGCTGTCTCCAGCAAAGGCCACCAAAGCACATGACCCATGCATCACTCATTCCAACCTCTGAGTTGGCACCCAAGCTCTTCCCCTGGAAAGTGCCCTCTCCTCCCTTCCCTGGTCGCATTTCCCAGCCCTGAGCTCTGCCTGTGGCTTCCTGATTCTACTAATGCTTGCCTCTATGCTAACCAATGTTGTTCGCATGTCTTCCAGGACATGTTAGTCTGGACTTGGCATTAGATATTATGAAGCTCTACTCTTGACTGGACATTGCCCTATCGTGTTCAGTTGACTGCCCTCCCATTAGTTCTGCCACTTCCTCCCACCAAGGCTGCATGGTCATCCAGGGCAGGGAGCAGGCTTCAGGGTGGTCTTGGTACGCAGGGCAGGGCTGAGTACTCTGTAGGTGTTCACCAACCACCTAGCCCACCCAACTGATGTATGCCTGGATATGAGTCCTGGCCCTGACACTGGTGATCATTGCTGCCTCAGGGCCTCAGTTTCCTCATTTGTAAGATGAGAGGCTGGACTATGGGTCTCAACCCTGGCATCACATTAGGGTCACCTGGAGATTTAGGAAAAAAGTCTCGATAGCCAGGGCCTACCCAAGGGCTTCTGTTTGAACAGTGTCGGGAGGGGCCGAACACCAGTCTTTGTCCTTTGCATAAGCATTCCAGGTGATTCCCACATGCAGCCAAAACTGAGAACCACTGAATGAGATCATCACAAACAGTCCCATGCAACTCTGGTTTGGTGGATTGAGCTGAACTGGATGGGATTCCAAGTGAGGTCATCCCCGAGAGAGGGGTGGGCTCTTCCTGACTCGCACGTTGGGGAGGTGCCAGAGGTGGGGGCCGCAGCAAAGGCCACCTTGAGTCAGAGCTCAAGGCCGGCCAACGCCTGTGCTGTGGTGGGCCCTGGAGCTGCTCTCAGGTGACGCTTCCTCCAAAGGACTCGTGAGTGATGGATGAAAGGGTTAAGGCCTCCCCCCAGAATCTGACACTCCCCTCACCCCCAACAAATTATGTGCTATTTAAAGTGTCAGGAAAAGTTCAGGTTTTTTTGGCGGGTCCTGCCAAAATTCTTGCCTGAACATATTGGAGTATAAAATATGTGGATGTGACGAGTGTATCTGACAGATCAGTTTGCTCCATCCCCAAATGATGTTTAGAAGAAAAACGTTTTTTCATTGTTGTGGGCGAGGAGAGTTTTTTTGGCTGTTTTGTGTGTTTTCTGAGTGTTTTCATTCTTTCCTCCTTGAAATATGGTCCCCACTTTGAGTTGTGACATCAATTAAAAACTAAGCTAATGAAAAAGCTAAACCCATGGGGAGAACATTAAACGCCACTTAGGAAAGCTGGTTCCGGCTCCTTTTCAAAGCCAACTCTGAGACACCAGATCGCGCTCTATTACAGACCTGCGTTTCTCCTCGGACAGAAAAGTCTTTCTGTAACTCTCCCTCACTTGGGGCTGTGTAAGTGGAGCATATTCATATTTTTTCTCCCTGCTGCTCTCCCTCCCCTGACCCCTCCCTCCCTCTCTCTCTCACTTGTTGAAACAAGCATAGTAATTGCATTACCAGATTTCCAGGATTAACTTTTGGTTCAAGGAAAAGAGCTCGGTTTGAGCATGTATCTGTAATTAGAGGTGGTAAGGTAATTAGCTGCACACAGCTAGATTGTGTCTGCAAGGGGCCTAGAAGACAGGTCTATTTGTTCTGTTTCATCCAACAACTTAATCAAATAGTCAAGTGCCTTGCTCACGGGCCTCACAGAACAAATATTTGCTGATTGATTGATTCATCAAACAACTGGTCAATTCAGTTAAACCAGCTTTTTGCTGTCCGGTAAGCCAAGGAAAGAAAAATAATTGACCTAAGTCTTTCACTGTTCAGATGGCAGCTCTGCTGCCTTACAGAAATAACTGCAGAATGGCACGTGGTAAAGCTGTTGAAGCCCAGTCCTTTCTTTCCTTTTAACGTCTTTCCAAAATAAGTAGCATGTAAAAATTAATAGGCTACAAAATGAAGCCGAGTGTGAAAATCTGTGGAAGACATTCATCACTTTGTCCACCAAAGGCCTGGTTCTTTGAGCAGCCGTCACCTGGGGTCAAGGTATCTCCCGTCTCCAAGTGGCTCCCAGCACTGAAGTCGGCACATCCTTCAAGCAGCGCAGGCTGGACCCATCCAGGCAGCCTCTCACCTGTCAGGAGAAAATGCAGTCCCATCCTTGGATGCCTGCTGTGGACATGATGCCAACATCCAGATGCAGAGGAACACCCGGACCAATGTGGGTGCTATGCCCACCTCACAGAGAGACCCCTGCTTTCTTTACCACCCATTGGCAGACTGTAAAAGACTGGCTAGAAGTCCTGCGCCCTGCTCTGCCCTGCTCTGCCCTGCTCTGCCCTGCTCTGCCCTGCTCTGTTGGTCAGAAATTCCTGGTGGGGAGTGAAGTGTTTCAACACACTTTATTTTCCATTCTGGAACCACTGACCAAAGGAGATTTGTCTCTGTTGGGCTTAGAAGAAAGAAGTTTGCCCCGCAGCAAGGCGGGACTCCAGCTGTGCACAGAAACGCCTGCTCGAGGCTCTCAGTGGAGGCTGAGGAATGGCAGGGAGGAGGTTTTCCGTGAAAAGCAATTTAGAGTGACAAGAAGTTAAAGGCCAGGAGTCCAAAAGAGACAAACAGCCCATCACCTGTGAGTAATCCCCTGAGACTGGTCACATTTAAAAAAAAAAAAAAATCCATCTCACAAATCGCCTAGTGTTTAACTTGAAGTCCATTTGTTAATTTGGTAAACAATGACATGATATTGACAATATGACTTTAATCCAGGCAGGAAGGAAGTATCAGGTGTCAGGCAACTTTAGGCCCCTTCCCAGTCCCTCCTCACCTGAGGGTCAGGGAGAGGGTAGTGACAGTTCAGACAGCAGGTGGAAAAGCAGGGGAGGTAGGGGCTCCTTAACCCTCCATGTGCCAGGACCCACTTGCCTGGGGAGGAAACGTGGGCGGGCAGAACTCCTCCTTCTCTAAGCAGAATGGAGTAGTTTACCGTTTGTAAACCACTTCTCACCTTTCCTAATTAACTCTTCAGGGCTGTCCTTACAGATGATTCATTTCTTGTGTCAACTGAGCTGGGCCTTGGTGCCCAGTATTTGTTCAAACATTATTCTGGATGTTTCTGTGATAGGTTTTGTTTGTTTGTTTTGGATGAGATTAACATTTAAATCAGTGGACTTTAGAGAAAGCAGATTACCCTCCATAATGCATGTGGGCCTCATCCAATCAGGTGAAGTCCTTAATAGAATAAAGACTGACCCCCCTGAGCAAGAAGAATTCTATCAGCAGACCGCCTTTGGACTCAGACTGCAATTCTTCCCTGGGTCCCTGGCCTGAGGGCCACTTTGCAGGCTTTGGAATTGAACCTCCACAGTCACGTGAACCAGTTCCTTAATATATGTTATGAGATGATAGATGATAGATAGATAAATAGATCCTATTGGTTCTGTTTCTCTGAGAATCTAATACACCAGTCGTGTTATCAACCTCATTTCACAGGTGAGGGAACAGGTTTAGTGATACCAGGAACCAAAACTGGGCCACTGCAGTGTAAACTGATCCCTAGAGACAGTGCACTGGGGTCACGTTGTCACCTGACAACTTCACCATTGGGAAATGTAGAAGCCCAGGGCTGGTGCAGGGAAAGAAGAGTCGAGGCTTTGGCCTCTGCCATCAGACAACGTCTTCATCATATCACTCTGTTGTTGAAGATTTCTGGTAATCTCAGCCCCCACCCTATTCCCATCACCTATTGCTTCTTCCTCCATTGCAGATGGCAGCTGCCATCTCTCCCCATTGAATCCCATTTTCTCTGGTGCTATCACCCACATGGGGGGAAATGCAGATTGTAAAGTTTCTAGAAGGAGCCCTTGTGAACTAAAAGACCATCTTAAATAGCACATGGCATGCTGTTCATAACAAAGCACATTAGGAGAATAGCAAAGATCAACAATTGTGTTCACGATCTCCTACAAATGTGAGCTGAGCTTTGTAACTGTAAGGCACACACAGCTGTAAGGTATCACCTTCATTCTATTTCAGGTTGCCATGTGGGTGAAGCTGAGTGAACACTCAGTTTCTTGGAGCTGAGAAGTAGATCATGAAAGCTTCAGGTGCAACGTTGACATGGCTCCGTGCTAAAACTTAGTTTACGTGATGTGATAAGAGACTGACTACCCTGAACTTAACTAGATAAATTCCAGACTCCTGGTTTAATCACCCAGCCCTCTCCTTCATAAATTGTTTGCCTTCTTTCATGAATGAGAACTGTCTTTGTTTCGAGAAGCAGAAACCACCTTCCACTGACTTCAGTATGTGCATGCAGGTCTTGCAGAGCTGGAGGGTAAAGCACTTGAGTCTAAGGAAAGGACTGAAATCAGAAAACAGAAGGTCCCCAGGGACCCAGGGAATACTCTGCCCCTTCCCATGACTTCACTCCTATCTCTCTGCTAACTTGGTCGACATAATGATAACAGCCTCCTTGCTGGTGCTAAATTTGAGTTTCTCAATTCCATCTGGCCA
Organism: Tonatia bakeri; assembly: GCA_004024845.1. NCBI lineage: Eukaryota > Metazoa > Chordata > Mammalia > Chiroptera > Phyllostomidae > Tonatia > Tonatia bakeri. The sequence goes on along the minus strand of PVIA01000661.1, from coordinate 194,651 downwards.
AGAATGGAATCTCTTGGCCCTTATGCCAGATTTTGGGGTGAGGAATTCTGATTGTCCAGGTTTCATCAAGGTGCATGGCTGGCAGAGGACCTATGGCTATAGGCCTTTGTGACCTGTAACTACAGGATGGAGACAGGAAGTCACCGCAAAAGTTGTCAACCATGCCAAAGTTTCTTCTACCTGCTCTGCATCCACATCACCTGGAAAAAAGTACAGACTGCCCAGCGTGCACTGGCTCAGAGGCCTCAGACCAGTAGCCTCCAGCTGCCCACAGCTTCGCCTCCTTCCCCTAGGAAGTGTCAGGAACAGGAAGGGACAATCAGTACATTTAGCAATAGCCTCCTCTCTATCCCTGCTCCTACCTGGGTGATTTTAAGCAACCATTTAAAGACTCCTTTTGGAGAAACCACTGTGAAATACCCTCAGGCAATGTAGAGTAAGAAATGGGGAATAATAATCTCATAGCCCCTCACCAGTCTTTTACCACATCAAGTGCATCCCACCCGCTATCTGCTCCCTACCAGCTGGCCACTGAGCTGGGCTGTTTGACATGCTGTTTAGTAAACCTCCTCCCATCTTCAGCCCCATAAGGTACATGCTAATTGTTCTCATTCCACAGGTGAACCAAGTGAACTTCAGAGAGGTTAAGTGACTTGCTCATGGTCACTTAACCAGTCACTGACAGAACCACTTTGTTGTCTGTCTCCCTCAGATCCATGAGGCCAGGGACAATACATCCCTGCTTTTGCCCATTCAGTATCTATGCCTAGATCAAGGCATGCTGCCTGACACAGGTCAGTTGCTCAAATATGTTTGTGGGGTGAATGTAAAATGAGCAAATGGCAGCCCGGCAGCCGAGGTCATCCCACGCATCCCCCCCAGAGCTTCCCAACTGGCCGACTCCCGCACCTCGGCAGGCCCTGATGCGGCACTGGGGGTCTGAGATGCGTGTCCTCTCGGCCGCTGGCGCAGCCAGAGTCCTCAGACCAGCAGCTTCCTGGGCTGTGAGTGGTCTTGTTGACTTTCCTTAGGGTGTCCAACAATTATTCTGTTCTGTGTGCAGTATGACATCGGGAAGTTCAGCATAGTCTCATTGAAAGAGTAAAGATTTGTCCTGCTCATCAAAAGAGTAGAAGCTGGGCTGTGAACCCACCCCAACCCTTTCCAGTTACCCTGAGATATTTGGGAAATTGCTTTATCCTCTGTCTTGGGAGAGTCACTGGATGACAGTTCTCATGAGCCAGCAGCTTCCTCCCCTCCAGCAGGAGTACCTAAGGCTTCCAGATCTACACTCAGACCCTAGTGGTGGGGGAATGGTAGTAGGGTGCTCCCTCCAGGGCGGAGATACTGACCCAGGAAGAGGGCCGAGGCTGACTGCATCTGGCATTCCTCACGTGAAACCCAGAGGCCCCACGCCTGATTCCAGGGATCCGAAACGCCACTCCTGCCAGAGTGTTATGCTCATTGGCACAGAATCTGAGACAAAAGTTCCAAAGAGATGTACTGGAAACCAAACGCCTCTATCATATTAATAACACGGACAGGAAGACTCCCTCAGCAGCTGGTAGCAAAAAATACATTAAAGAAAGAAGCGGTCCTGGCCCAAGCCCCAGCAACCCCACTAGATCATTTCAGATTACAAATAGAAAAAATTAAACCTTATTAGGTTTATTAGAGTCCTTGTCTCTGGTTGGCTATTTGGTTTCTGCACTTACATGCTAATTCCTGAGTCAAGGAATCAGGGATCTCCCCAGATTAGGAATTGATCATAGCTCGGCAGACTGCAAAATTCAAGCTGTACTTACTCTGCCCTGCATCCTCCATGCCTCCATCTCAGGGCGCAGTGAGGAGGGGAGGCCAAGATCGGGGAGGGCTGGGTGACAAGCGCAGCACCGAGAGTGTCAGCTCTGCATTCAGCAGGCCTGCTTGGAGGCCTGGCTCGGCCACTCACCAGCTGGGCGATCACAGCAGAGGCAGAACTCACATGTGGCCATTTTTTAACTTCAGTCTGTTCAAGCAAGCACCCCCAGCCCTTACTTTTCCCAACTGAAATTCCTATACCCACCACTTTCAGACAAGGAGCAAGCCAGCTAAGAGGACGTTAAAGGTGGACACTCATAGTTTAAGTAGTATGGCTTCAAATGTACTTGCACAGCCCTGGCTGGCGTGGCTCAGTGGATTGAGTGCCACCTGCGAACCAAAAGGTTGCCAGTTTGGTTCCTAGTCAGGGCACATGCCTAGGTCTCAGGCCAGGTCCCCAGTTGGGGGTGTGAGAGAGGCAACCAATAGATGTATCTCTCACACATCGAGGTTTCTCTCCCTCTCTTTCTCCCTCCCTTCCCTTCTCTCTAAACATAAATAAACAAATGTACGTGGACAGAACCTCAGCCATGTAATCTATAAAGTGAGAATGATAACAGCCCCTGCCTGGGTTATGACCCCACCTGGGTTCATTCTAGTCAAGGATCACCAACCAGTTGTGTAACTTTGGTTACCTAACTTCTCCAGCCTCAGTTTCCTCATCCATTAAATGGGGATTGGCCTGTGGACATAAGTAATGAGACTGGTGTATTTCTTATTTTGCAAATTGCTAATTCTTGTCCTTTGTTCACTTTTCTTTTGGGACACTTTTATTGACTTGGAAGAGCTCTTTATGTATTATACACATGAACCCTTCCTTACCAATGCCATTTTTTTTCTTTGTCATTTATTTATGACATGTAAAGGGATTAGAATGGTGATTTTGACATTGTCAACAATATAATTGACAAATGGTATCTTAGGTGGAAAGTTCTAGAGCAAGAATGAGCCATTCATATTTTATTATTACCAACAAGAACAAGGCTGGACCCAAAAAAGAGGAACTCCACCTTCCTGGAGAATGAAACTGGTTCCAGCGGGCTGGAGGCAGAGGGCGGTGTGGAGACAGGCGTGGCTGTCTGGGACTGCGCCCCAGACCTGAGGTCTAAATTCTGAGAGGAACTAAGACCTTGAAATTAAAGGGCTCCTCTTCAACCAGACTACATTCTGCTTTTATCTACATCGAGAGAGCGAGAGAGAGAAAACAAACATGATAGAAAGGCTCACAGGAAAGACTGCCATGCATCACACCTTTGAAAGAAACTAGGAGAGAGCACTTTACCTGAAGAGTCAGCAGCACTGGCTTGACCAGAAGCCAGTCTGAGAAGGGCTGGGGGCTTTTGTGTGAATGAGGGCGGTGGCCCCCGCAGAATGAACGGAACAGGGCGATGTGATGTGAGTGCCTATTGGAAGACCCTGTAGAACACACATGCGCTCCTCAGTGGATCTTCAGAGCAGCCCGCAGAGGTGTCCAGGACGGGTATTCACAGGCCGCTTCACAGAGAGGGAAACTAAGACTCCGAAGTCCCACGTTTCATTTAAAACCAGTTAGCAAATGACAGAACCAGGACCAGGGCCTGGGTCTCTTGATTCCTATTCAAAGTTATTCATTCAACAAATATTTCTTGAGATCCTACCTTGGAACAGGTTTGTTCTGACACCTGGGTCCAGGTGCCTTCAGAGCTCCTCAGGCCTTTCCGTGCTGGCCTCATGTGCCATTGAATTTGGAGGATCAGAGCCTCATGCTGCCAGGGCCCTTGAAAAAGACTCTGGCCAGAAGGTCATGCCTTAGGGTCTCACAAATATTCCTGTATCATACGCTAAGGAAACGGAAAGTTGTTCTATGGGTGACTCTTTGCCAAACAGCTGGGCCATAGCAGCTCTCAAAAGACAGAGCTCGAGGCCAAGCACAATCCTCCAGTTTATTTGCTAGCTTAAGGGGTTTGTGAGTCTAGGAAATACCTCTGGTTTCACTGCCCCAGTTGAAAACCCTCTTATGTCTTAGTTCCTGCTGACTCAGCAAGATGCACCCAGCCGGGGCAGAGCAGGGTGGGGAAGAAGATACTGCTGGTTCCTAAACCCAGCTCACTGCCACACCAAACCAGCCCCTCTCCCCCCTGGGTGGCCCACTTCACTTCATTCCTCCAGCAGCCACCCTGCCGCCACCACTGCTGGAACTGTTCAGGGATCTGAGCAGCCATGAGGCCAAAAAGACCCGAAGTGTGCCCAGAATCAGCTGCCACATGGCACTCGCAGCCCCTTGGGCCCCTCCCTATGCCTCAGCATCCTCTCCCTCAAGATCCGCCCCTTTCAGGAAAGCCCAGTCACTGGGGTGGGCCAGGGCCATGGCAACTGAGCTGAGACACTAGATCAGATGTCCAAGGGGCCCTCACTGTAAACTGCAGGTCACATAATTCAACTCGATCCCTCACTCCATCCTACAATTTATGTGCTCTGGGGACACGCGGCTGATGGTGAGAGAGATAAGTCCCTGTGGATGGGGCTGTGAGATGAGGGATTGCTCTAAAATGGAAAAGTCACTTCAGATCCAAAGCAGAGTGACCTGCTCAAGACCCTGCGGCAGGGGAGTGGGGACAGGGGGTTGGGGAGGGGTTGCCCCAGCAGAGCCCATCTTGGGTCCAGCTTTCATCTCTGACTCCCATCAGGATGACTTGGCCTTTCTCTCTGTGCTCCATGCAACCTCAGAAGGGTGGAGAGGTTTCCAATGCCCCCTTTTCTCATCTGTAACATGGGAATAGTTTTCTGCTGAGAAAAGAAGATAAAACAAGAATGCACACTAGCCCTTGGGAAGGAGAATCCTTGAACTGGGCAAGAGGTCATTTTCCATCCTCATGGCATGTGACTAGACAGAAAACACTTTCTCTCGCTCACTAGCGGGGACAGTGTTGAGTGGCAGTGATGGTGGAACATGGATTTTCACTAGAGGTACACGAGATGGACAGCTAAGGAGACAAAGTCCTCCACTGTGTCTTCAGAAAGAGCCTCAAACCCCTGTTCGGTTTTCCCAGGGGGGAGACAGAAGGGCTTTTCCACTCCAACCCAGCACCCCGACCCAGCACCCCAACCCCAGGAAACCAGGAACAAAAGAGCGAGTTGGATAGTGCGACAGGACCCCCCTCTCCATCTGCTCACACATTCCAGCTCAGGAATGGGCCGGGAGCCCATCCTCCCAGCAGAGGCTTTGGCTGCTCTGTACCCTGGGGTGCCGTTTGCCCATCACACTTGAGTCTGGGCTTTTCATTTGAGCAAATATTTCCCCCCCACCAGTCGTGGCCGGACAGGCCCAATGGTGGGGCTGCTGTGCAGCAACATTTAGACACATCACTAAATGCTTCCAGCTGCCAGGAGGGCCCCGTGCTGTATGAGGTGAGACTCTGCGAGGTTTCACCGCACAGGCGAGGACAGCCAAAGGGCATTCCCTCAACTTTTTTCTACTGTCCTCTATTTGATGAAAGACTTGTGGTTAAACCTTTATCTTCCATAAACATTTAGAATGTGGTTACCTTGATTTCCATGTCTCATTTTCATTTTATTAAAAAAATGGGTTCCTTGCAGTAAAACATCTGATACCGTGGATGTTCTGCAGAAAACAGATGTTTCTCCATGTAATAGACGTCGGCGAGCCCCCGCCTGCCCACCAGGCCTCACGCTCGCACTCAGACGCACGCATGCACACGTGTGTCTCATGAAGGGCCAGGGTGGGGTCGGGTCCCACAAGGCCACAGGGCTCAAGTCCCTACAGTCAGGGGACCTTTGAGCCAAGAAGCCAGAGCAGTAATTAGGGGGTTCCTTTGCTTCTGAGCCCTCACTCTGCACATTTCCCTCCACGTGCACTGCCGTTGCGCTCCTGGACACCTCCCACGGCCCCGCGCTGTTGAGGAGGGGGGCCTATTTGAGCACTCCGGCTTTGCTGCCCCTGTGGGGGATAGGGCAGAGCTTCAAACTGAGTGCTCGTGGTCTTTCCCAAAGGCACACACAAGTACCTTAGGGACTCAGCCAGATCAGCCTTTGGCAAAGCTGCCAAGTAGGTCTTTTTCCCATCGTTCTTGTCCTGTTTCCTTACCTCAGTCCTAGGCTGAAGGAGGCCCACAGGGGGCCCAGGGCCTTAGGAGAAAGCCCCAGTTTTTGCTTCCTCCACCCCAAGCATTCTCATACTCTTGGCAGCTTAACCCCTCGGACACTGGTGCACTCATCTCCCCAGTCCCCTCGGATAGCCCCTGGAACTACCTGACACCGAGTCATGCTCCTTGCCTGTCTGGGGATAGTTGCACTTTCACTGAGATCCAGAAACACTAAGAATTATCAAGACCCACAGGAATTAACTCCCAACTGCTGGATGTCTTGGGTGCTAACAAAGATGTTTCTGGGCAAGAAGGGACTCCGCTGAGCTGGAAGTGCCACTTCACACTCACCCAGCCCTGCCCACAGAATGTTCTAGAACTTGCTCTGCATCAGAATGCCTGAACTCCCTGTACCTGCTTTCTTCTGTCCCAGGACCCCAGGAGGTTCACGTCCCCTCTCTGTACCACAGGATGGCTTGAGGAAGCTGGACTTCTCTCTGAGCTCCTGTAGTTCTTACAAGCTAAAACTATGAGCCAATGATTCCATGAAGTTATTTTCCCAAAATTATCTCTATTTATATCTGTCCCAGCTTATTCCAAATAGGATTTCTGAGAGCTTCTAGAAGTGCACATAAGATGAAGAAAAAATGGCATTATAGCAAATGAGTGAGAAATAAGGGTAGAAAAATAAGATGAATCCTGGTCGCTACATAAAATCTTTGCTAAGGGGAACTATAAATTTGACTGTGGGCTTCCCAGGAGCCAGAGCAAGAAGGATAAAACTGTCCACTACAAGAGGCACAGTGCCACTAAGGTAAAAACACACACCCTTACTCAGAAGAATCACAGATATTCCCAGGCGTGCAACTTCAAAGCAATTTCTCATACAGGTCCTCACAGGGAATATTGAGGTATATAGTAAACCTATATACTATAGGTTTTCATCTTGAAAAACAAACTGAAGTTCATTTTTTACAATGTAAAGAAGCGAAACAAATGAAAGAACTTCTCTGGCTGACGGGGCTCAGGGACAAGGACTTCATGTTGAGTGCAGACGGCAGAGCACCCCATGGCCTCACTCCCCCAGCAGCTCAGTCACACCGGGCACTCTGTGAGTCACCGTTTCCAAACCTTGCAGAAGACAGGAGTCTCATAGAGGACTTCTTAAGTGCATGGAACCCAAGGCCCCACAGCAAACAGACTGCATCGGAATCTGGGGGTGGGGTCTATGGGGTGGTCCCGGGTGACCCTTTGTCCAGGCACGATTTCGAAACACTGAGAGAAACCAACACCACAACCATCTGGCTGAACTAGAGAATAAAACTCCATCTGAATGGCAAGGCCCATCCCTGGGTGTGCAGCAGTCACGGTACAGGGTGGGGCCCAGAGGAGGTCTTTGCCAGGAGAAAGTCAGGGTAAGATGACATTGAGTAAGCCATCGGCCATGGGCCGCGGTGACAGACCTTGGAGGGGGATAGAGAATTTCTCCTCCAGCTCCTCCACAACAACTGGCCCTTCCCCCCCCACCCCTGCCTGTCCTAGCCCCAAGGTGAAGTTCTTGCTGTCCTCAGAGACGTGCAAGTAGCAGTGGTGACAATGCATGGTGTGTGATAAGGCTGCCCCTCCTAGGCAGAAGCAGGAGAAGCACAAACCACAGGTGACGGGCAATGAACGTGTGCCCCGTCTCCCTATCCAGGCCACCTCCATGTCTAAGCCAGGTCAGGCTCCCGTGAACCTTGCCATCAACAGGTCACCTCCAGTCTGAAAAGTCCTTTCATGACTACATGTCTTTTGTGTATCGTTAAGAGCTTGGACCCTGGAGCCCTATCTGGGTTCAAATTCCAGTGTCCCCACTCATGATCTATGTGCTCTAGGTAAGTTCCTGACCTTCTCAGAGTGCAGTTTCCTCATCCATAAAATGAGGGTGTTCTCTAGGCGGAGTATACAAGGTGTGTTGCAATAAAAAACAACCCCCCAAATTTCAGTTGTTTAAAACAATAAAGGTTTATTTCTTGAGCAAAGCCATCCACAAGTATAGGGACCTCCTGAGGCAGTTGCCCCCACATGATCTAGGCTCAGTGATCCAGGCTGTTTCAGCCAAGTGCCACCCTGATGTACTAGCCAAGTTCCAGCTCTGTCTATAACATACATGCTTCCACAATCAGAACAGGATTCTGGAGGGCCTTGCAAGACTCTTAAAGGCTTTGGCCCAGAAGTGATGCACAAGACTTTCATTCACCAATCACTGGTCAAAACTGTCACATGGTCCTGCCTCCAGCAAGGGTGTGGGGAAGCATAACCAACCTGTGCTCAACCTGGAGCACAAAAGGTGGGGGTGATACTTAATGTGGTGGTGGTGATAAGGAAAGGAAACAATCCACTAAGCTTCAGCATAGTTTCTGACATACAGGAAAGGCTTAATGAATGTTCAATATTATTATGTTGGCTTTCCAGATGCTGGCCTCAGACTGGTCTCTTGCTTTCTCTTCCACTCTGGTTCTGACTAGTATTCTAAGAATCAGTAGCCGATTTTCTAGCAACTTCTTTTACCCTCCAAGCTCAGGGTTTTTAAGCTTCTCCTTTCCACCAACCCCACTATTCATCATGAGAATTGCATTAGCCATTGGAAGGACTCTGGGTGCTACAATGGCAAGAAGCCACAGACAATTTATCATCCAATATACAGTCACAATACAGCACACACTCATACTTGTTAAAGAATGATATTCCAGCCCCGGCTGGTGCGGCTCAGTAGACTGAGCACCCATCTGTGAACCAAAACGCCTCTGGTTCTATTCCTCGTCAGGGCACATACCTCGCTTGCAGGCCAGGTCCCCAGTTGGGGCACGCAAAAGGCAACTGATAGATGTTTCTCTCGTACATCAATGTTTCTCTCCGTCTCTCCCTCCCTTCCCCTTTCTCTAAAAAATAAAGTGAAATCTAAGAAAAAGGAGTGCACATTCCAGAGGTCATTAATTAATGTTTCACCAGCACTGTCATCATATACCATCTTGAGCTGGTTCAAGATCAAGGAGCAGGAGGAGCCACCTAACACCTGGGAAACAAATGACAACACTGGGTTTTAAACCTTAGTGTCCACATCTACCAAGTGGGGTTAATGCTCCTGTCAAGCTCTCTGGGCTGTTGAAAGGACCCAGTAAGAGCAGGAAGCCTGTTCCCTTGTAATCCAAATGCCATCCAAATACAAGGCATGGTATACACTCTGACAGGTGCCAAGTCCTACAGTGTCTGTCTCAGGAAAACTCATCAGTGAGTCCTTTGAAGATCCCAAATGCTTCTTTTCTATCCCTTGGGGTCTACCTCTTTAGAGAACTCCGGCCCCCACAAATCCCTGCTCCCTTGATAACTGATTCACAGTCAGCCTGCACAGCCTTGTATCTTCCTCCCTCCAGACTTAGGCAGGGCAGGGGGAGGGGAGGGTGTCAGATTGTATGGGGAAGTGTGTGCAGCTTCCCAGGGCTTTCCTCACTAGAACTCCGAGCTCTGGGGAACAGCTTACTGCTGCCTTAATCACAACAAGGCTCACACCACCATTACACAACTTTAATACCAGCTTTTATGCGGGCATCTGGGGATGTGTGTGCTTATGAGCAATTTGTAATGAAAAAAAAAGACGGACCTGCAGCAGGCTGGGAGAAGAGGGGCCCAGAGCACCAAGCAGGACAGGCTCCACCACGGGGGCCCACCCCGGGCTCTGGGGACAGGGCTGCTGCCCTGGGATGTTGAAGGCATATTTGGTTTCTTGTTAAGTCCCACATGGCTTCAATTTCCAAGCACTCTGAAGGAGAATGGAATTAGAGTCCACAGATCCATTGTATCTTTCACAAAGACATTGTTCTTAATCTAGAAGATGGAGGAAAGAAAACTTGCATCCATGGAAGGCCTACTTTGTGCCGGGACCATGCCAAGGGTTTTATTTCTATGTGATATTTCATAGGTAGGTTTTGTTTTATTCTTTGTGACAGATTACAAAAAACTAGATTTTTTGCCTAATTTTTGGCACAGAAAATCCCCAGATTCTGTACCTCATCCCACCAATAGGTGGGGTCTGTTTCTCCATCCTTTGAATCTGGTATCAACTGTCTTCTTGCCAACGGAGTATTAGCAGACACACAGCAAACAGGGGCTTCACATGCGCTTGTGTGTTGGGATTTGCCCTGTCCTGTTCTTTGAACCATTTTATTGCTATGTGAATCAACACAGGCTAGTCTCCTGGAGGATGGCAGACCACATGGAGCAAGATCCCAGCTGTTCCAGCCATCCCACATGAGGCCACAGGCATAGCGGTGAGTCCCTCCCAGGCCATCCAGCCTCAGCTGCAGCTTCCCAGATCTGGAGAGCTTACCAGCCAGCCTACGCAATCAGGAGAAGTGCTAAGTGCTTGTTGTAAGCCACTACGTTTTGGGGGTAAGGTCACATGCTCCATCACAAATGTTTTGGTCAATGGCCGACCACATGCAGGATGGTGGCCCCGTAAGATTATAATGGAACTGAAAAGTTCCTATCACCTGGTGACATCATAGTTGTCTCAATATCATATACAACCCATTACTCACGTGTTTGTGGTGATGTCGGTGTAAACAAACCTACTGTTGTATAAAAGCATAACGCACGTGATCACGTACAGCACCTGATACTTGATGATAGTAAACGACTATGCCACCAGTTTATGTATTTACTACACTGTACTTTTTATCATATTTTAGTACCTTTTCTACTTATAACAAAAACATTTTCGGTAGAGGGGTGTGCTGCATTACACCAGCAGCAGCCTCACATATTCTGTATTCACTACGTCTCTCGATTACATCAATTTCTCCTGTGCTCGATTTAACCTCAGGTGATTTTATACATTTAGCGCAGCCTAAGCGAACACTGTTTGTAGAGTTCATGGTCATTCAGAGTGATGTCCCAGGCCTTCATGTCACCCGTCACTCACTGGCTCACCCGGAGCCACTTCCAGCCCTGCCAGCTCCATTTGTGGCAAGTGCCCTGTACAAATGTAACATTATTTCTCTTTTCTACCATGTTTTTACTGTTTCTTCTCTATGAACGTATGTTGAGATGCACAAATGCCTCTCATTGTGTTACAACGACCTACTGTACAGAAACATGTTGTACAGGCTTGTAGCTCAGGAGCAACCGCCAACACCCCTTGCCTGGGGGCAGAGTAGCCTATACCACCTAGGGGTGTGTCAGCGCACCCTGTGACGTTCACGCACTGACAAAAGTGCCTAATGGCGCACTTCTCAGAACATGTCCCCCTCCTTAAGTGGTGTGTGGCTGTAGTTTGTCATTGAGTAAAAGTGACCTAACTCCACTGACTCAGGTGAGCAGCCTGAGGCTCAGAAAACTTAAGTAATTTCTCCAAGCCTCTTCATTTAGTAAGTGGCAGAGAGGCATCTGCCCCAGACTTGCAGTCAGTGCGATGCCATACCTGTGTTCCCTGCCTCCCGCCAGCATGCGGACTGGCACCCCGAGCGAATTCTCCCAAGGAACACCCATGCCCCACAGTCACTGTCCCCATGCCATTTGGAGGAAAGTGGGAAAACTGCTCGTCTGATGGAGAACTTCTGCTTCGGTGGGCTGCATGCCCTGCTAAAGGCGCCGCACGAGCCCGAGAGCCCTCATCTATGCGGCACTTTCATAAACAGAATCTGATTTTCCCGCTGCTTGGTGACCACTGTCCAAGGTTCTCTGTTCCTCTGGCTCGGAGCCCCTCAGCTCTGGTCAGGGGTCAGTGGTTTGAAGATAAACTTTGTGTGTATTTCTTTTTTTGTGTGATAAAATATAAATAACATAAAACTTGCAACTTTAATCATTTTAAGTGTCCAGTTCAGTGGGAAATACAGTCGTAATGTTGTACAACTATCTCACAACTATTTTTATCTTGTAAAACTGAAACTGTACCATTGAAACAGCAACTCCCCACTCCCTCTTCCCCAGCTCCCTGGAAGCCTCCATTCTACTTGCCCTGTCTGATTCTGACTGCTCCATGTCATACAAGTGGGATCACTCAATATTTGTCACTGTGTGATTGTCACTGGCTTGTTTCACTTTGCCTAATATCCTCAAGGTGTGCCCATGTTGTAGTGTATGTCAGCATTTCCTTCTGTTTGAGACTGAATTATATTCCATTCTATGTATATAGCACATCCTGTTTACCCATCAGCCCATGAATGGACATGTGGGTTGCTTCCATGTTTTAGCTATTATGAACAATGCTGCTATGAATATAGATGTATGAATATCTTGAGGATGTATGAATATCTTGAAGATAAACTTTGGAGTATATCTTGGAATATCCTGTTCAATAGTTGTACTAAGGAGAACAGTCTGGATGTTTGAATTTGAATCCTGAGTAAATTACCTTTCTATCCCAACATCATGTTCCAAGAAGGTTCTGCCTAAATAAATACTGACACACCAGGTTTGGGGGGCCCCGGTTACAAGTCCTCTTGCCCTAAAAGTTAGTAAACTGAGAAGAAATCCCCCCAGCACACTCCTATTATGTTTACTGGTCTATTCTCTGGCTAACCTACGTACCCCATAATAGAGGAGAGGGGTCGTATGGGGTTCTGGTTGTAGATGCAGGACAGCCCTCCTTTCTGATGCAGGATTGGTCAGAGCAGAATTTTGAAATAACCACAGTTATATGTAAGCACACTGGGGCTCCATTCAGGTCCCTGGCTTTCCACTTTGGAAGGAGCCCTATGTCCCCTCCCATCTCCTCCAACACCAGGGTACTCCTCAATCTAAAGTTCTCTCTCTTCTCTCCCACCCCTTCCTCTCCCCTCCATTCACCTCTCCTCGCCATGTAGATGGGCCAGACCTATGCAGTGGGCCTCCTCTAGCTGTTTCTATTTGTTTCATTTTAACGACCCTCACACTGCGTTTAGAATCCCAGATTACCCAGAAGCCCCGGCACTTTTTCACTTGTCTCTCACCTGAAACTGACAGCAGAGAGTTTGCTGCGAGCAACACCGACTAGTCCATCAACAGCATAATGTAGATTCTAATCGCATCTGCAATTTCATGTATAAACTCACAATTACAGTGAAGAGGGGGTTTGAATGTACTTTGGGACCCTTCTCTGAACCTGTTTAAAAATAAAATGCATAAAGAGAAGGACATCTTTTGAGATGATTTATGAGATATTGTGAGAAACCTGGAATTTATTCTTGAAAGCAATTGTGTGCAAACAAATTAGCAGACATAATTGCTTTCAAGAGAAAATTGTATCTCATTACAAACTATTGGATTTTTAAAAATGAGCTCCTTCCCAGCAGGCAGAACATCTGGATTCCCATCGGCCATGGGCAATGCCAGAGCCTCTTCTAGCCCAAGACAAAAGACAGATTTTGCAGGTTGCTGAGGGGCCTTGAGTGAGAAAGGGCACAGAACAGGCAAGTGTGGAATGCTGTCTTTTTAGCATTGTAAGGTAAATCTAGTAAGAGCTCTCAGTAGCCAATAATTGTTTAAAATCTCAGCTCCAAGTACACTTGGCATGACATTCAGGGGTCTCTAAATGTGAGGTCTCACCAGCCTCTTTTCCCACCTCCTTTACTGCCAAACCTTCCTGGTCCACAAGAAACTCTTCCACCCTGGAATAACTTTCTGCCCTTTCTTCTCTGATCCACACTCTGGGCTTCAAGGCCCACTGCAGAGTGACCTCCTCCCCACTCCCCACAGCAGGCTCACCAGCAGCACCATGGATGACCCCACTGTCCACTGGGTTATCTGTGCCTGCCACCCACCCACTTCACTTCTGACAGAGGGGAGAAGCAAGGCTCGCCCACCACCATGCAGGTGAGACTAGAGTCTCCTACTCACAAGACCCTGTTGAGGTTCATCCTCCCAGTCTTTGGGGGTCAGACATCTTTCTCAGAGACAGTAATACCTATTTTGGGGTGGCCAGCCAGGCAACTTAGTGGCCCAATCTTTTAAGACTGATACACAGAGCAATCATGTACTGAGATGGAGAAAACTGCATTTACATGAACTTTCTTCAGGGCTGTGCGTCTGGAACGAATACTTTGATAGAAGGAGTGGTGGGCATGCAACAGTGGACGGTGTCCACACTGTGCTTAGGGGCACAATGAACCTGAGGACTTTTGTCCTACTGAGGAGGAAACCCAAGTTGGAGCCAGAACAGAAATGCTTAAAAGACCAGAGGAGAAACTACAGCTAACCTGAAAGGTTCAGCTCAGTGTCCTTTCCCCCGCAGCCCTCCTCCAAACATAAAGGGGACACGTATTTAAGGAGACTCCATCAGAAATGGTGCCAATTTTGTCAGTCCGCCCAGGGTGCCTACTGTCTCTAAGTGTGGCCCTGCTGATACAGGCACAGGGGCCTCTGCTCCTCCCTCTCCTGACAACCGGCTACTCTGCGCCAGGCCATTCTCTTCTGTTCATGGAAAGAGATGGGCCTGCTGTCTGCAGCTGGACTGAAAGTTCCACTCTGAAGCACACCCCTCTGGAGAAGAGTGGTCATTTAGGCCTTTCAAAGTACCCTATGTCCAGGTCAGAACACTCCCGGCATCTTTGGTCAGATCCTCTCTACTTGCTGGCAGCTTATGATGACCAGGTCACACATGGAAGCCCCCACTTCCAGCCTCAGCCTGGGTACTGGCTCTGGTCTTTCTGAAGTTCTCCCCAGTGCAGACCACTGCAGCGAGGACCAACCACTGAGCACCCCAGGGGCGGTCAATCCGGAACATGGAACGGAGGTTTGTGTGTTTCCCTTCCTAAACTGCCTGCCTTCCCCAGTAGAAAAATAATGGTTTCTCCTAAGGAGTCAGCTACCACAACTGGTAGAGCTTCCAGGGGCTGTTCCTCAAACCATGCCTGGACCTTCTGGATCCCATGCCCAGTCTGCAGGCATGAGCCCCAAGAAGAAGAACCATGCTTAGCTGGGAGTAGGTTTCCTACCACGTGTTCCAAATGTTGAAGCTCTCCAAAAGGCTGGTGTTTCCAGGACCCCAAGAGGCTCTGGATGGTGTCTCCTTTCTGGGTCTCATGCTTCCTGCCCCAGACACTGGCTCCTGTCACCAAGGCCATGGTCACCCATTCAAGGTCATACAGGAAAACACAAACTCTTGCATTACATTAAAATGAAAAACTTCAGTGCATCAAAGGACACAATCAACAGAATGAAAACTTAACCACAGAATGGAAGTATTTGCAAATCATGTATCTGATAAAGCGGTTAATAACCAGATACATAGATAACTCCTATAACCAACAAAAAACCCCCCAAACAATCCAATTAAAAATGGACAAAGAGCCCTGGCTGGTGTGTCTCAGTGGGTTGAGTGCCGGCCTACAAACCAAAGGGTCACCAGTCCAATTCCCAGTCAGGGCACATGCCTGGGTTGCAGGCCAGGTCCCCAGTTGGGGATGCATGAGAGGCAAGCACACATTGATATTTCTCTCCCTCTCTTGCTCCCTTCTTTTTTCTCTAAAAATAAATAAATAAAATCTTTAAAAAAAGTGGGCAAAGGACTTGAATGAAAATTTCTCCAAAGAAGATACACAAATAGCTAATTAGCACTTGAAAAAAGATGTTCAATATCATTAATCATTAGGAAAATGAAAATCAAAACCACAATGAGATAGTATCTCCTATCCCTGGTTGCTATAAAACAAAACAAAACAAAAAACCCCACAAAAAATGAAGAACAGAAAACAACAAGTGCTGGCTAGTGTATACACAGAAAGGGGGTGATAGAGATGCTTCTTCGGTCCCCCCTCTCCTCTTCTCCCCTCACTCCCCTCCAACCCTGTCCCCCTTGGAGAGTGGGAACTGTAGCCATCTCCATCTGTTGCCTGGTGGCCCTACCCCTCCCTGTTCCAGTACCAGTTCCTAACGTTGGAGGTCCCTCCCCATCTGGTGCAAATTTCTCACACTCTAGCAGCATCCCGTGACTGTCCTGGCACCTTCCCCCAGGCCGGTATCTGCCACTGTATGAAGTCAGGGAGGGTGTGCTCTGGTCTCAAGGTCTTTGGGCAACTTGAGGACAGGAGGACAGTCATCCTTTCCTGGATGCGGTTGTCTCCTCCTCATCCATAACTCATCATCATAAGGACCAATTCCTTAAAAAAAACTAAACAATAAAATATGTAGGCTGCTCTTCAGGAGAAACTTATAGTCCTCCCTTAACATTGACTTCCGTGGAGAGATTTCATAACTTTGGCCAGTGTGCCCAAATATATTCCTAGAAGTGATCCTCAGTCATAGACCACCGAATGGGACAGATTTGTTTTGTTAGTTTTAACTCTCACCCATATATAGATAAAAGCAGGCTGGTCTTACTAAAACAGTGGGTGGGTGGTGGAAATCCCTGCTCCCCAAGGACCTCCTTCCTCTCCCGGCAGAGCTCCTAAATAAGGTTGCCAACACACGACACCCTGTGCAACTTGATTTTCAGATAAATAATAAATAACTTTTAGTATAATTATGTCCCAAATATTGCATGGGACAACCTTACCGCTGAGATATCCCCAAGGACCAGGGGGATTGCCTAGGGCCCCGCCTGAGCCCACTGTTGGCTTCAGGTAGGGGATCAGAACAGTTGAGTTATAAGATTCCTTTTTCCCAAGAATTCTGTGACTTCTTACATACCAATATGCCAATGGCAGGGGAGGGGTCATACAGAACATGGGTCACAGTCTCTGTCTGCAGAGGGGCCCCTCCGTCTCAAGCGTCAGCTCCTGCCCAGGGCCCTGACTGTGGCAGCATCTACTTCAGCCCAGCAGCTGTTCTGCCCCTTGTTCCCTCCTCAGCTGGGGGTTTCCAAATGAGCACCACAGTTGGTCATGGGTTCCGGCTGTGCCTCCAGCATCTCATTTATGTGCCCTCAAGTTTGGGACCCCATCACTATTTTCTAGAACCATCACCAGCATCTCTGATGAACAGCGGATAGCCAAGGGCTTTGCTGGGACATCAGACTGCCTTCAGAGCAACACAGACCAAGCTTTCCTTGCAGCAAGAAGGCCTCAGGCTCCCGGAATGAGGATTCTTGTTGGGAAAGTAAATGAGGGGGTTCCTTCTTAAAAGCAGTGAGCTGAGATCACCACATCAGAGAGAGAGAATGTATTTAGTTTGGCTAAAGTCAGGTCCAATGGAGAGTGTGTGTGATAACCATCTCCAGGCTTGGCTGGGGGATACAGACCCGGAGGAAAAAGGAGCTGGGCAGGGGACTCACAGAACTGGGAGGGAAGAGACAAGGGGAAACACAGTTTGACGAGGCACAAACACAGGAATGTCCCCGGCCCTGGTTCAACAGATACACTGAAGCAGATGGGCAGATAAAAAGATAAAGATGCTGACAGTAATGCTAGAGTCATTCTCCAAACTCATCTTTCTCTCAACCCTAAAAAAAAAAGAAAAAGAAAAGAAGGGAGAGAGGGCAGGAGGGAGAAAAATAATAAGAAACCATCTCTACTTTTGTTTCCTCTTAAAAAGGAGAAAGAAAATGCTTGGCTAATGGTGGCATAAGGCACAGAGCATCCAACCAGATTAACTAACAAGGGAATTGACAAGTAAATGAAGGCAGCTTTCCTGTTACTGCTCCCTCTACATTTGAAACCAGAATATCTGGGTTCAAGTCCCAGTTCTATTACTGTGCTACGGCCTTGAGCAAGCCCCTCATCTCCCCAAAGCTCCAGTTTCCTCAATTGTAAACTGGCATCAATGACTACGAACCTCACCAGACAGCAGTTAAGGGTCGAAGGAGAAGACATGTCAAAGAGGGCTTTTGGTGAATTCCAAAGTTACTACCACATACTAAATACCACAAAATGCAATCCCTACCTTTATGCAGCATGCAATCCAGACCTGCACTGTCTGATACAGTAGCCACTAGCCATGTGGCCAATTAGCACTTATGAAAATTGACACCGGCCGTGAGTATAAAATATGTAGCAGGGAGTGTTGATCTAGATGGACCACAAGATGTGGGCACACACAAAGTCAATACAAAAATACAAGAATCAAACAATAAAATGTCAACAGGCACAAGGTCAAGAGGGGTGCTCAACACCATAAAGTGTTCAGCTATTGCCTGATAATGGCAGTGATTTATTAATACACAAATGGTAACCAACCAGAGTAACCGGAAATGCAAACTCTGTGTGTGTGTGTGTGTGTGTGTGTGTGTGTGTGTTCTGGGCCTCTGCTGATCAGAAGAGCAGACTCTTTGGACTCTAAGCAACCCGTAGGGCAATCCAACACAAAGCCTATTTACTTCAGCTGCAGAATCTAAGGCCCAAAGAGTCAGAATTTAACCAAGACCACATACAACCCATGAATGACCCAGTATATTTTTCATTAGACCACAGTGGGTTTTTTAAAGCTTTTTTTTTTTTCTTCAAATAAAGATCGCCTAAATTGAGCTGCATGATAATTTTAGGAAATGACACATTCACATTCAGAAAACTGAGGCCCCAAGTGACTAAACAAGTATAGTTAGTGGCATCTTTGAGGCCAGCGTCCTGACCCTTCACCCCCGGCTCTCCCTCCTACCAGGATCCCTCTCTAGGTCCAGGGCTTGACCTGATAGCATATGCTGTCCCCCTCACCCGTGCCCCACCACCTCTCGTTCAGGGCACACCCGTGAGCATTCTTCAACCTAATTAAATAATGGAATCACACTGATCCTTCCTCCCAAGGTCCAGGGGCGCTGTTTCCTCTCCACCCCAGTTGTGCTTGGGAATGTTGACTTTGGAAAACGGCACCAAGAACACTCTGGCTGTAATTTCCAAATCAGAAACAGGCTCCAAATCCTTCTTCAGTAGAGAGTGAGAGATCTCAGGAGGGCTGAACCCGTTTAGGCAACAAGAGCCTAGGACCTCTTCTCTGCATGTAGCCTCTCGGGACAAAGTCATCTGAAATCCACCAGTGGGTGTCTGCTGGGTGTCCCAGGATTCAGAGAAGAATAAAATAAAAGTCTCACCTCCCAGCCATTCCAGGTTCAAAAGAGGAGATTCACAGATAGGCCTGAACTTGAGGCCCCTGTGCATACATGGTCCCAGCAGGAAGGGGATGGGCACCTGGTGTCAGGGCCTCGGCCTAACATCTCAAAGGTCAAAGCCAAAGGACCATACTAACTCACCCAAGAGAGGCAAGAAAGTAAACATACCACCTATGACACGCCATGAAGCATAACCCTAAGGAAGCCCAGGCCCCGCCAACCATCGCATAACATCGCCTTATTTCCCGACGTGTGTAGAATGTCCACGTGCCCACAGCCTCATGTCTTCCTCAAACCCCTGATATCTTCCAGGCCCCGACCACTTCAGGGCATGCTCTTTGCAGGCATGTGAGCCCACCTTCCTCAAGCCTTAGGAGAGAAAGTGTTTACATTCTGTATTGTTCTCACAGGCCTTTCCATCAAAGTTACATTTTTTGGAATCCTTTATTGCAGGCAAAAGAAATGCAAACATGTGCAGTGTGGAATTCCTGTCACATTCAGGATATACGAGGGACATTAAAGGCACTGTTAGGATTTGATGACAGCTGCCAAGAATCTTTTCTATAATCATAAATGAGATAAGCATGAAGCAATGAAGATGACATAAAAATGCTGGCACGGGTCAGGAGCAGGTGTTTCCCCTGCTGGAGTTAACAATCCTGGGGGCGGAGCCTACTGCAGCTTGTGAACATGCGCAGGCACCCCCAGCCTAGCGCCCAGGGGGCCGGAAAGCTGCGGGGTGGCTCACTCATTGTGGATGTCCCTTTGTACCTGCACATTTTCCCCAGTGATGCTCCTGCCTGGAAAGCACCCCCTCCAGGGTGTTCACCTGTTGGAATCCCAGCCAGCTTGTGAGGCTCCCAGGCTTATGTAGACTTCTTCCTCCAGGAGGGAGACTGCCTTTGAACTTCCCCACTCCACCATGCTCAGCGCAGCCTGGCTCCTCCTGTGCCTACTGTCGGAGGGCTCTGATAGTGAGTGGGACACTTTTGGCTTAGCGGCAAGGCACACTGCTCATTCAGGTGGGTATTTCACTGGGTTCCTGTTAGCTACCTCCTTGAGCAGTCAGGCACCTCCTGCCTCCAGTGCTGTTTATGCTCACACTACTCCCCACTTCCTTCCAAAAGTACAACTCTCTTCTCTGAAACTTGCAAGCAAATTGGTATTAAGGACTCACCCCACTCTGTTCTTATGCCAGTGAAGACACTCAAGGGAGCAAAGTCGGCCTCAGAAAAGCTGTGAGCCCTGGCTGGTGTGGCTCAGTGGGTTGAGTGCCAGCCTGTGAACCAACGGGTAGCTGGTTCAATTCCCAGTCAGGGCACATGCCTGGGGTGCAGGCCAGGTCCCCAGTTTGGGGTGCATGAGAGGCAACCACACATTAATATTTCTTTCCCTCTCTTTCTCCCTCCCTTCCCCACTCTCTAAAAATGAGTAAATAAAATCTTCAAAAAAAAAAAAAAAGCCGTGAGGTCCTCAGAGCTTAGCTCAGGGCCCTCATCTGTTTGTACCCCCTGCTCCCACCTCACCCCTAACCCCACCTCCCCACCGCCCCACCTGGTGCTCTCTGATCTCCCTGTTGCTCCACACAATGGGAGAACTCTGAGGTCTTGAGGAGGTGCTGGGAGCCAGTGAAGAGGCTGCAGGTCCCGTGCTCTACCTGAAGGTGTGACTCCAAACAGCACAGGTTGGGCCTTCTCTTCAGTCACTCTGGAGCTAGGGCAGGACAGGGAACAAACTGAGGGCTCTCAGAGAATGTCGCCCACCTCCCCTACCCCAGCAGTAGAGGTGAGTCAGACTGAGTGGGTGCGGGTTCCTCCATTTGCCCTGAAGACGTGGTAGGAAACGTGGCAGCCCTCGGTGACAGAGGACTGGGGAGTCCCAGGACTAGGGCAGGTCTCACCTTCTACCCACTGCTCTGCAGACAGAACTCCAGCTCCGAAGCTCTTGTGGTCATTTGGACCAAGCCCAGAGTCAGGAGAAGTGACACCCCATATTTTAAGGACCCTTGTTTAACTAGAAATTTATGGTTTGGCTTAGAACTTCCTCCTGAGCTCCCAGATAAACAAAGGATTAGAGTCCACAGACACCAATATTCACAATGGGACTTAATGATGGATGCTTTTGGGCAATGGCTTCTGGGAAATCACAGGGAAGCAAGAAGGCCTCCCATGGCTTTTAGCTTTTCCATCTCCATTGTTACCTATACTCACCCCAGGGCTGCCCACCTGCCACCATGATGCCCAGCCCAACCCTCTCTGCCCACTCAGGTGATTCTTACTACAGCCCAGTTCCACACACCCCTATCTATACCACTCATTTGCTGCATACCCTCTAAGATCTGTAACGCAAGGGCTTACGGTAGGGGAGGGACGGTACCAGGGAGAACCCACATGATTGAACAACACAGCAAACTATTTGACTACATGTGCATGTGCGTATAGTGACAATCTGGCCCTGTGTACCCAAACATAGTGATCTCAGGGTAAGGGTGGGGGGAGGGGATTATGAGTGCTTGGAATTTTCTTCTTTTAATTTCTTTGTGCTTTCGACAATCAATGTGAGTCATTTTTATCAAAACTGTACAGTTTGAAGGTAGCATTTGGTAAGGAAGCTATGATTCATTGAGGGGCCCAGGCGACAAGGGTTTCTGAAGCAGGAGGAAGCTAAAAGCAGTGGCAATGGTACTGGCTGGCCCTGTGCTCTGAGAGATCTCAACCCTAGTGCATACTGGGAGGACTGCGTTCTTCTCATCCATGTCTAAATAGCTAGCCAGTGCAAGAGACCCACTCTGAGCTCTTTGTGGAGAGGTGGAGAGCTCGGGGAGCTCCCCCCGGGCCCACCCTGCTGCTGGGACTGTGTGGCTGGAGATGTGCTGCTGATGCCAAGCAGTGGGGGGTGGGCAGTGGAATTTTCCAAGCTACCTCCTTCCCTGACTCCCCGTTCAGTGCAGGCTTCCCTGAGCTACAGCTGAACCTCCAGAAATGTTTGTGTGTTTCACCCCTTCCCCTCCCCTCACCCTCCCCTCCCCTCCCCACGAGACCACTCTGGGCTACACAAGAAAGAAGAGGAGCAAGAGGGGCTCAGTGTTGCCCATTCAGATTCTCCAAATCCTGGGGTAAGAGGCTTGTTTGTTTTGGTGAGCTAGCCAGCTGTGAGCTGTTTGGTTTGGGGCTACAGGAAGAGGACTGCTTTCCTTTCTAACTTTGGTGCAGTCTGAAGGATCCCTGGTTGAGGACTCCCAGGGCCCAGCCTCTCAGCTCCCATTTCTCACTGCTGCCAGTGGGAATCCTGGCTCCCCAACAAGCATCTAGGGTGCTTGCTGCCTATCAGGGAGCAGTAGCTCCCTGAACACAGGCAGCTGGATGTCACCCCATCCCAGGGGCTAAAACTCTCCCTGCTCTCCTGGGGAGAACGCCCAGAGGAAATAGCCTCATCCTCGGGGCTCCTGTGTTGGGCTGCCCGCTCCCAGAACTATCAAAGGCCCTTGCCCTGCCCCCTCCCGGCAGATTCTCAGTGTCCCCAGGACATGCAGTATGTGGGGTCCTTAAAGGCTCTTTGAGCTTTAGACCCTCAAACCCACCAGAGTGCCAGGCCACTGACACTGCACTGCCCCCTCTTTGCCAGCCCTTTGGAGTGACAGTGTCTATGCTTTTAATTCTGGCTTAGATTAACAAATTCTATTGCATGATTCCTGTGTCTGGACTTTCCCCCACCCCAACTTTAGTGGAGTTCTTTTAGGGTAGACACCATTTTGTCCACAGGCCGAAACATAAGGTTAAAAAATGAGCAGGCACCCAAAACACACTTATGGAATGATTAGGCTGGATGGGTATACAGACACACAGACAGACACACAGATGGATGAACGGCAGGCGTCTTTCGTGGAGGCCTTTCCCACAGCAGGAACAGTTTTCCGTGCATCCACCCAACAAACATTAGCTGTGCAGGTACTGAAGGCCGGCCACTGTTCTAGGCCCTCGGGATTATCAGTGAGCCAAAACACACAAAAAACTCTGCCTTCATAAAACGTATATTTTATCTAGGGGAGACCTGTAAACAATAAACATTTACACAAAATTTCACAGTATGTCAGAAGGTGATTACCACTATGGAAACAAAATGTAGAATGGGGTAAGGAGGGCTGGGATTGAGTTTAGGCCGGCTGTAGTGTGTATAGGAATCAGAGTAGATCTCATTGAGATAGTGGCCTCGGAGCAAAGATTGGAGCGAGGTGAGGGAGCAGTCAGGAGCATTCCAGGAGAGTGAACAGACAGTGCAGTTTGTAAAGTGGAGCATGCCTGGCATGTTTGAGAAGCTGCCATGAGGTCAGTGGGCTGGAATGGAGTAAACAAGAAGAACGGTACGAGGTGAGTTCAGAGACGCGGAGGTAAGATAGGTTGGCAGATCCTGTAGGGTCTTAAGGAACTGGGGAGCCATTGAATGGTTTTGAGAAGAGGAGTGACATGATCTGATTTAAAATTTAAGACTCCCTCTAGCTGTCATTTTGAGAATAGACTGTAGAGGATCACAGGTGGAAGCAATTAGCAGTTATTACAGTAATTCAGGTGAGAAATGATAGAGGCTCCAACCAGCATGGCGGTCGTGGAGCTGGCAGGCTTAAACAATCGGAAGTCTGGAGTTGCCATCAGGTGAGACAGAGAGGCCTGTGGGTGGAGCAGGTTCGAAAGGCAGGGGTGGGGGGTGCAGCGGCGCTGGAAAGCATGCGGAGCTTGAGACGTCACCCAAGTAGGGATCTGAAGGCTGGAAGTATGAACTTAAATTTGAGCATCATCAGGGATATTTGCTATATAAAGCCATGAGATCATGAAAAGAATTAATGTAGATAAAGAAGAGGACCAAGGACTGAGCTCTAGAGGATATGAACCCTAAAAAATCAAGGAGATGAGGAGGAACCAGCAAATAATACCAAGAAAGAACAAGTTGTGAGTCAAGAGGAAAACAAAGAGAGCGTATTGTTCCGGAAGTAAGGTGAAGAATACATACTGAGGAGGAAAAAGTGATCAACTGTGGCAAATGCAGCTGCTCAACTAAGTGGTCCATCCAGACTGACATTTGACCACTGGGTGCAGAAGTATGAAGGTTACACTCAAAAGACTGCTCTTGTCTTTTGAGTATTAGGGGCAAAAAGCTGACCAGAGTGGCTTTAAGACAGAATGGGAGGAATCCACACATTTATGCCAAGTACATACAATGGAGAAAGGGCAGTCTCTTCAATAAATGGTGCTGGGAAAACTGGGTATCTACATGCAGAAGAATGAAATTTGATAGATTCTGGTCAAAAGTCAAGGTATGGAAGCAACCTAAAAGTCTATGGAAGAATGGATAAAACAATGTGATATACACATAGACACAGACACAATGGGATATTGTTTAGCAGAGGAAGAAGAAGAGGAAGGAGGAGGAGGGGGAGGAGGGGGAGGGGGAGGAGGGGAGGGAGGAGGAGGGGAGGAAGAGGAGAAGAAGAAAAGGAAAATGCTCCCATTTGTGACAATATGGAGGCACCTGGAGGACATTATACTAACTCAAATAAGCCAGACACAGAAGGACAAATACTGCATAATCTCATTTTATGAAGAAACTAAAATAGCCAAACTCGTAGAAGCAGTGAGTAGACAGTGGTTGCCAGGAGCAGGGGGGGCTGGGGTGGGGAGGAGAATGAGACATTAATCAAAGGGCAGAATACTTCAGCATGTAAGATGAATGAGCTGTGGAGATCTAATGAACAGCACGGTGACAGTAGTTAACGATCCTGTATTATATACTTGAAATTTGCTGAGAGGATAGATCTTAAATTAAATCATCTCAACATACATGTAATGGTAACTAGGTAGAGGAGATGGACAAGTTACTGAACTTGATTATAGTGCTCTTTTCAAAACGTATACATATATCAGAACATTAAGTTGTGCACCTTAAATATAATAATTTTATATGTCAAAGATCTCAATACAGTTGTTATGAAAGAGAGAGTAGATGGGAACAAACTGGAGATAGTGAGTACAGACAACTTTCTGAAGCAGTTTTGATGCAAATGGGGGCAAACAAAAAGTTGCAGGAGAAGTGGGTTCAGGAGAAGGTTTTATAAAATTGGGAAAATAATCATATAGCTTTATGCCAATGGAAATGATTCATGAGATAATGGACAATCGGGGATGGAAGACAGACACGGGCAACATGTCTGGAGCAATGTCCTTGGGATAAGATCAGTGTGCAGGTGGAGAGGTTGGCTCTAGAAAGGTGTGTGGGAAGTTCAGGTTCCAGCCAAGGATGTGAGGAGGCGAGGATATGAGGCGGTGAGGAGGTGAGGGCAGATGCAGGGAGGCAGGGAGAGGTGGTGCTGAAGTCTATGGAAGTTCTCCTCTGATCACTTCAGCTTTGCTGCTAAAGAGGGAAATGAGATCAGCACAGAGGAGAGGGACACAGCAGGAAGGCCTGAGGGGTCTGGTGTCGAGTTGCCATCTAGGACGGTGGGAGAGTGTGCGGGCATGGCGAAGGGGGGAGGTTGACCTGGCAGCAAGGGAAGGCATCCTTGGAAATCGTGGGCATGAATCTGAAGTGAGACCACTCAGCACAGCTGTGTTTGTTTCCCCCAAGCAGACACAGAACAAATGGGGAGTTGGCTCCCCATTTAACTTTGGTTGTGGTTTTGCCAAGACAGTAATGGTGAAATGAGAGGTGCAAGCAAGTGATTATGACTGACCATGGTGTTTAAACGGCATTGGAAAAAGAAAGGTTTCCATTTTAGTAAGTGGGAGCAAGTGAGGTTGTTTACTTTGCCAAGAGGGAGCCGTTGATGAAAAAAGTCCGAGACTCACGGCCCCAGAACCGACATTAACTGAGGAGGATTTAACGGAGGTGACCTTCCTCCTCACTATCTGCTTGCCAAGAGGTGTGCCATAGTGCAGACGTTGGCAGTGGAACCGGGAAGTGAGGGGCGGTCCTATTTGACCTAAACTTGCTTTATGATGCCACTAGAGCACCCCATTCATGCCCAGGACACAGCACTCCCTGCCTTACTAGCGAGCCTGGCCTCCCCGAATGTGGCCCTTGCAGTCCCTCCAACCTCACCCAGGTCTGTGGGCAGCTCCTCCATGCAGGGACATGCCTGTCCCTGCCCTCCTACCTCCCTTCTATGGCTGTTCTTTCCCCACCCCGTCTGTCATTCCTGAGATGGCAGCCCCACCTCAATCCATGTCCTCTGAATCCTCAGGGATTTCTGAATCTCTACTTCTGGCCCATATGACCAAGTCTTTGCTGTTCTGACTTAGTCAACCCTCCGCTCTTCCCCACCCAACTGGTCCTCCCCATCAAACACACGGGCTGCACCTCCGCATATCCACCCCAGCAGCCAGCCTCCTTCCTACAGAGTCCTAGAGCCTGTTGGCTCAGCCTCACCCACCCTTTGGCAGATAGTCAAGCTCTAGGCCTTTTTCCAGAATCATGATGATGATAATAAGAGTAGGAACTACCACGATATAACTACTGAGTAGGTAAGAACCTAATCTACTTTGCTCACTGCCATGGTCATGTCCCTAGAATCTAGCACAGAGCCTCTCTATTTAGTAGGTCCAGCAGTTCTGCCTGACCCGCAGGGGATAGGCTTCAAGATCCCCAGTGGGTGCCTGAAACCGCAGAAAATACCGAATCCTGTATGTACCATGTTTTTTTCCACACATATTTATAAACTAGGCAGTTTCACAGATAGAAGATTAATTCTTACCATAGATCTTAGCAATGTCAGCATATGATTTTTTCTTTAAGAATTTCACCTTTTCACTTAAAGGAAGCACTTTACAGCTTCTCGTTGGCATATCCGAATTGATAGCACCACTACACTTGTGCTTTGGGGCCACAGTTAAGTAGAATAAGGGTCACTCAAACACAAGCTCTGTGGCATTGAGTCAGTTGGTTTGATGACCAAGATGGCTATGAGGTGACTAGGGGCGGGCAGCACGTGTGAGTACAGTGTGGACTCGTTGGACACAGGAATGACGCACTTCCTGGGTGGCTGGAGCAGGAGAGCACAGGATTTCACCACACTACTCAGAATGGCACTCAGTTTAAAACTTAGGCATTGTTTCTTTCTGGAATTTTCCATTTGATATTTCTAGACCACAGTTGACCATGTGTAACTGAAACCATGGAAAGCAAAACCGCAGATAAGGGAGGAAGGCTACCATACTACATTAAATATCTGGGGACTGAAACAGTAAGTGAGCATCATCTGTCAAGTGCCTAGTAAGTACCAGGGATCACACTAAGTCTTTTTCACACACAATCTGACTTTAATCCTCCCAATGACCTCCTTCAGTGCAGGAGATGACACTGTCCTAGTTGTATGGACAAGGAAAACTAAGGTACTAAAGAGTCACATCACTAACATGGCAGAAACAGAAGTATAGAACCCAGTTCTGTCTCTCTTAAACCTACTACCTTACATGGACCCCAGCCCAGTGAGTCCCCAAGGTCCCCCTGGTCCCCCTGGCCCCCACTGCAGACAGAAGAAAAGCTTGAGTACCTAAGCCGGAGCCCTCCTCAGTCAAGCCGCTTGTCACGATGCATGGTATAAGAATGGCAAGCTCTTGCCTCCCAGAAATGTCTTTGGTCCCCCCACCCCCGCAGCTCTGGAAGCCAGGCTCCAACGGTGGCCCAGCCCCTTCAGGCACCTCTGCCCAGGGAGTGCCGTGTGAACATCCAGAGCTCTTGCAAGGTCCCTAGAAATGCCTCCTACTGGTGACCGTCTGTAATCCCTCCCTCCCATTGAATTCCAGGCCATAATCTCATACACGATGTGGGACTCCAGTAATTTGGCAGTCCGGGTACCTGAAATGGGTGCTGAGACTTCCAGCTGTCCCCAAACACTCCCTTTCTTTCTCTACAACAGAACTCCCAAGTTTTAGATGGGCAGGTGACCACCCAGCTTGTTATGAACATATAACTATGTGTCAGGCAACAAGATAGCGTCAAAAGTAACAAGCTTTTTCTAGATCAGTGATTTTTAATGGGGGGCGATTCCTCCCCACCCCTGTGGGAATATCCAGTTGTCACAACTGGGGTCTGCCACTGGGGTCTAGGGGATAGAGGCCAGGGATGCTGCTAAACATCCTACAACACACAGGACAGCCCCTCATAAAAAAGGAATCATTTGGCCCAAAATGTCAACAGTGTCAAGGCTGAGAAATTCAATTCCAGATCACGTCCTTAAAAGGAATAGGCACGTCCTCCTTTCCTCCTGACTACACATTAAGAAAAACTGGAGTAAAATCTTTGGCCTTGAGAAACAGAAACCAGATGCCGAGGGATGGTAGAGCCATCGTAACAGCCTTAGATTGCCTATTTCCACTATTACGATGGAAAAGGAATGCCCTTCTTTTGTTACAGCAGCCTAGCCCATGCGCTAACTGATACAGTAAATTTTAAGAGGGACCTGGACCCCTTGAAACGGCTTTCACAGTTGTCAAGTGCCAGTCCCTGCTCTTTGGCCCACACTCCCAGGCCATCTTCTAGTGTTTGTCTGAGACAGTCTCTAATCGCAGGATGAACAGGATTTCAATTTAGTGTAATTCCTGCTCTCCTATTCTCTCTCTCTCTCTCTCTTTCCCTTTCTTGTTATGACTCCCTGTGGTAGGAAGAATAATGCCTCCCCTAACAGGTCTACGTTCTAAGTCACTGGAACCCATGGGTGTTGTTACATGGTGAGGGGAAATTAAAGTTGCTCACAAGCTGACTTAAGAAGGTTATTCTGGATCATCCAGGTAACCCCGAGGTAATCACCAAGGTCATTATAGGCATACTTTGTTTTATTGCACTTCACTTTGTTGCATTTCCTAGTACTTGCATTATTTATACATTGAAAGCAAGATCCTCCTTTAGCGAAAACATTGTGACTCACTTGATTGCTTTGATGTGGAACCAAACCCACAATATCTCTGAGGTACGCCTGTGTGTGTAAAAGAGGGAGGTGAGACAGGGGCAGAGTCAGCAGTGCAGTGTTGGAAAGATGCCACCACCCACTGCCGGCTTTGAAGGTGAAGAAACACCACAAGCCAAGGAATGCAGGTGGCCCCTAGAAGCTGGAAAAGGCAAGGAAACGGGTGCTTCCCTACTAGAGCCTCCAGAAGGAATCCAACCCTGCCAACACATGGTTTTAGCCTAAAGAGACCCATTTAGGGCTTCTGACCCCCAGAACTGTAAGATAGTAAATTCACATTGTTTTAAGCACCAACTGTGTTGCAGTTTGTTACAGCAGCCATAGAAAACAAGCATTCGCTCTTTCTTCCGTTCTCCTTCTTCCCTCGATCCAGTTTAGCTTCCAGGGCTCTATTTATTCTCCATGAAAGCCCGAGCCAGTGCGGAGCTGAGACCAAGGCCCTGGCTGGCCTGTATCTGGGGACTCTTTAAAAGCTCCTACCAACAGGATGGGAGGAACACCTGAGAGAAGAAATTGGCCATGCTAACCTAACCCAGAGCATGGGCTGGGTCCAGCAATTCATGCCTTCAGGACTAATTCCTTTTATGATTTGCTTCCAGAAACAAACGTTTCATCTGCACCCAAGATCCGGCAGTAAGCCATCTAGTCCTACGCTGTATGAAATCTAGGTTATTACCAGGATTGTCTGTGTTTCCAAAGGGGCCTCTGCCCAAAGCCAAGGTGATAGTCATACTAACTGCATGTGGAATTAGCCAACCCTCTAATTCCAAAGTGTTTAGCTTTGGAACACAAAAAGTTAAACACCTTCTTGCAACACATTGTAAACATGTCAGTGTGTTTAACATGTTAACCGTCCTCTGTTCTCCTACCCACGTGTTTAGAAAAGAAACAGGTTATGATGTTTAACTAGTGAATGGATGTATGTGCTCATAGCAGCTAACACTTTTTAAACACTTGTGGATGCTTAAAATTATGATGTGTTTAAGATTTGAACACGTTTGCTTTTCTACACTCTTAATCCAATGAGTGCTGGCTACATTTTTTTTCAGACAGCAAGGGCTTGTCCACCTTGCAAGGGCCAGTCTGCAGTG
The DNA here is from genome assembly GCA_004024845.1 of Tonatia bakeri. Taxonomy (NCBI): domain Eukaryota; kingdom Metazoa; phylum Chordata; class Mammalia; order Chiroptera; family Phyllostomidae; genus Tonatia; species Tonatia bakeri. The sequence goes on along the minus strand of PVIA01000661.1, from coordinate 164,672 downwards.
AGAAAGTCCTACAGCTGCCAATAGCTTTCTTCTTATTATTTTTATTTTAGCATTTTCTTTTATGCATGGACCCCCTTCTCAGGGGAAAACAGTAACTAGGAGAGTTTAAATGATAGTCTTTTTTAGAGGGTGTCTAGAGAACCATCTAGAGTGTTTTACGGCCATCAGCTGAGAGGCCCAACCCTTGTCACCGTGTGGTGCGGAAAATGAAAACCGAAGAGGCTCCAGCGGCCCCCCACTGATCTCCTTCCTGCACTCAGTCCACCCCCATCCATACCCCACTTCCATCCAGCCCCTCTTGAAAACGGCCTTTTTTAATTTTATTTTTCAATGGAAGGTGACATTCAATTTTTTTTGTATTAGTTTCAGGTGTAAGCACGGTGGTTACACAATCATATACTGTACAAATTGATTCCCCGATATTTCAAGTACTCTTTATTTTTAAAGATTTTATTTATTTAGTTTTAGAGAGAGGGAAGGGAGAGAGAAAGAGAGAGAGAGAAACATCAAAGTGCAAGAGAAACATTCATCAGTTGCCTCTCATGTGCCCCCAACTGGGGACCTGACCCACAACCCAGGCATGTGTCCTCACCAGGAATCAAATCAGTGACCCTTCAATTTGTGGGATGACACCCAACCCACTGAGCCGCACCAGTCAGGGCTCCAGTACTCTTATAAGAGGCCTTTATCTGACCTGTGAGTCCCCTACCTGCGGACACCCTTCCCTGACCAGGCTGCCTGGTCTTTTAGTCCCTGTTGCTTCCTGCCCCCAGGTCTGTTTTGGTATTATGCAGCCATTATAAAAGTTTATGACAAACATTAATAACTTTGAAACTATAATATTTAAAGCAAGTTGCACATTTAAATAATCTCAATGCTGAGAAAAACATATGTAGGGTAGAAACTTCTGGAAATGTATACACCAAAATGTCAACAGTGTTTTGTGGTTAGGTTTTTTTTTTTTTTTGAGGTCAGTACAACTCATTTTCTTGTAGTCAGAAGTCTCTACATGCGATAATAGCACATCACCGGATGGGACAAGAGTGATCGGCAGTCACGGAGAACCATGACTCTCTGAAAGCCCTTGAGGATGTGTGGCTGGGTGATTCCTGCTTCCATGTGTGTCCCCACCCTCGGGCATTCTTTTTTGTGGGCATTTGCCGTGAGGGAGCAGCAGCCCTGCAGAAAGTGCAGGAACCCATGGAAGCCATCCTGGAACATGAGGCACAAGGTTACAGATGTCATGCTGATGGACACCCACAGGCTTCTGCACAGCTCAGCCAGGAGAAGATCAGAGGAAGGTGTCCAGTTGAATATGAAAAAGTGCACCATCTTCCCAAGTGGCTGGAGCCAAGATTAAAAAAAAAACCCTCAGGCAAGGGTTCAACCACAAAGAGCTGGTCTGAGACCTCATCATCCCCAAGACGAAAGTGACCAGCAGCCCATGTGCTAGAGGCAGTGGGAAATGGGTGCATTCAAACACGGCTGCAGGAAGGGCCAACAGGTAACCACCATGTTAAAGGTGACGGGCAGTCTGGATTAAGTTGTAAAAGTGTCTGTATCCTGTGACCCAGGTATTTCCTTGTGAAAGAATTTATCCTAAAGTAGGATAAATGGCCAATAATCTAAATGTCCAACGTTATGGGATTTGCACAGTGGAGTACTATGCAGTCACCAAAAGTTATGGCTGAGAAGAAAAGGAGATGACACAACACAACGCTAAGTTTAAAAAGCAGGGTATAAAAGAGTAAACACAGCATTATCCCATTTCATAGCAAATAAATGTGTAATCAAGCAAGTATATGAATAAATGTTCCTAGAAAAATGCCTAACTCACACAGAAATCTAATGTGATAGAATAACAGGTTATTTGCAGGGTTGGAGGGAGGTTGACATGGAAAAAAATTTATTTTCGTTTTTCATATTTTCTGCATTGTGTGTGTTACTTTAACATAGGGCTTTGGCTTCCAAAGTCATCATTCCAAGTAGATGCTGCCAATGGAACCCTGTTCTTCCTGGAAAGGACCCCCTTGTCCTGTTCTCTGTGGCCACACCTGCATGGTCGTTGGAGAATATGAACTTTTTGGAGAGCTACACAGATTTTGTGAGCTCCTTCCTGCTAGTTCAGGACTGGGTACATAGGAATGGTTTTAAGTATTGAATAGGCTTTGAAAGCCAGGAATATGGTTCTTTTGGTAAAATCATTTCTTCAAATGCTTTTGATATACTTTTGCTCCTGCACATCCCATGTGCAAGAAACTACCACTAAGGCTCTTGCCCGGTCGTCATTTTTAAGGCTCCTTTAAGGCTGCTGTTCTTTCCCTTAGAGACTGCTGGGCTCTGCCAGAGCTCTCAGTTTAATGGCCACCGTCTTGAGGCCATTGGAAACAACAGGTTTGTGGGGGAAGGCCATAGCCTGGCGCCCACCTGCATCAGCAAGCTCACCGCCACTGCATGGCAGAACCCTAATTTCATCCTTGCCAAGTCTAGGCTTCTCACACGCCTCTTACCCTCTGCTTCCATTTGAGTCACAGAAGCAACTGGCATTTTAATGATTCTGATCACCAATCCCAATGTGTGTTGGACGGTTTTCTGTACATCCAAGGAATTCTCCAATGCCAGCCAGGTGTCCTACAATTCAACTCTATTCTGACACTACTTACCTGCAGACAGCATCAGCTAACACAGATTGGGGGCTCAGTCCTACAAGACTCCCTTCCCCCCCGCTGTTCAGAGGCCAACTGCAAGTCCAGGTTATCACTTGTGCTTCTGACCAGCTGGCTATAGATCAGAGCTTCCCATGATCCCCTTCCTTGGGTTTGATTAATTTGCTAGAGCAGCTCACAGAACTCAGTAGATTACTCACTAGATTACCAGTTTATTACAAAGGATATTAAAGGAGACGAATCAACAGCCCAATGAAGAGACATATGGGGCAAGTGTGGGGAAAGGGCACAGGGCGGCCATGCGTCTGCAAGCACACCACCCTCCCAAGTCTCCTTCACCTGTTCGCCGACCTGGAAGCTCTCCAGACTGACCTGGTGGGCTTTTGTGTTTGTATTACATCGGCATGCTTGACAGATTGGCAATAGATTCAACTCCAGCCCTTCTCTCCTCCCCAGAGGTGGGGAGGGGAGACTGAAAGTTCAGCCCTCTAATCAGTTGGTTGGTTCCCCTTGGGTGACCTACAGGCATTCCTAAGATCACTCATTAACATGAAAGACACCTTCATAGCTCTCACCACTTAGGAAATTCCGGGAGTTTTAGGAGCTCTGTGCCAGGAAATATGTATTTCTTATTATAAATCACAATACCAAACTTTTTCAACCCAGTGAGGCTCCAACTTACCAAGCTCTTGGTCAGTTTAGATTTCAGGCTGCAGCCAGCAGAGCGGCACCTTAGCAAGGCCACGGCCCTCCCACCCGTCTCTGCAGACTAGCTAAGGCTGGCCCAGTTTCACCCAACCCTTCCGAGATGCAGTTAAAGGAATGAGACACAACCCAGCACACACGAACACTCTGAACCCCCTCACCACTCCTGAGTGCTACAACCTCAGACAGCACGCGCTCTCTTCCGAAACCAGCCATGGTTTGATCAAAGGTTCTGCCACATCCAATAAGGTCATTCAGCAGTACCTGAGTCCTCACTGACTGGGACCTCAACTTCCTTTTGGGACAAAGCAGGGTGTGTAGCAAAGCACACATATCCCAATCCATGCTGGCTTTGTAGGTGACTACTTTGCAGGGAACAAGCCTCACTTGGCTGTGTACATTCTGTAAACAGAAACTGCCAGCCTCATTATCATATTAGTCACCCTTCATAATTTCCCAGTCAATGTTCCTAAAGAGAGGTTTTCTCCACATTTAAATGCCTGTCTCAACAATTAGCAAACAGTGCATGGACTTAGCTGGATTAATCATATCATGTACTGTTATTACGGTGTCTGCACACAGCAGGTAGGGCCACCAATTCCTCATTGGATTCCACTGAAATGTCTAAGGCTGACTTGATGATGGGTACAGAAGCTCAGTGCTCAGGGTAAAGTTTAAAAAAAAATGTCTCCCAACTCCCCATTCCCTGAGGTCCGACCAGAATGATGATGTTTTCCCCACAGCCCCAGACAGGACGTGGCAAGTCAGCACAGCAGCCCCGGTGGGTGAGGCAAAGGTGACGCTGTGTCGGTGTGTCTGACCGGGTCTACACGCCCCCTTCACTGTGCTCTCCCCTGACTGGTGCTGGCCCTCACTCAGCCCATAGCTGCAGAGATGAGCCTGCGTTTCTTAAAACAAGTGATGACGTGGGTGACAAAAGCCTTGCAAGGTTGGAGAAGCTAAGTCCTAACACCCAGAGTTCCCTTGACATTGTCATCTCCCAGGCCCGGTCCTTCCTAAAAGACCACGGCGGTGGAGTGGGTGAGCAGGAGGGCAGATGGGCTGGCCGCCCATAGAGGGGGATCTGAGTGTAGGGACACCAAAGTGCTCCCCTGCTCTGCTCTTCAAGTCTCTCTTGCCACTGCAGACTCTGCGGTCTCCCATTAAGGTTTCAGTCCCTTTGGATTAATAGATTTCCTCTCTTAAGTATCCATGTCCAAGCAGGACAGCTGCTGTGTTCTGGGAGTTCCCACAGGGAAGGCACGGCACCTCCTCACTCCAGGCTCCTCTGCTCATCCCTCTGCTCTTTCCCGGCTCCCGTCCCTGGCTACACTTACAGATAATGCCTCTCCCTGGTCAGTCCAATCCCAGACCGCTCTGTTCACCCTCCTCCAGGGAAGTTAATCTACTCATCACCAAACACCTCAGAAGGGCTGAATCAACAGCCGCTCCCTGAGAGGAAGGGGGCAGGGCACTAGGAAACTCTGAGCAAGGGTGAGAATAATGCCCCCACCCCACTGCACTCCTGACTACAAGGGCTGCCACAGGGCCTGCCCGAGTTCCCCTGTCCTTAACCTTCTTCCTCCACATCCTGATCCAAAGTCCATTCTCAAGGATTCTGCCTGTCTTAGACTATGAGCTCCTGGAGAAGAGAGATGGAGCCACTCCCAGCACAGGGCCAGACATAAATCATAGTTTAAAGGTGACCAAGGAAGGGAGGAGGACAAAGGAAAGAGGAGGAAAAGGAGCGGGGAGAAGGACGGTGGCCTCTCATTCCAGCTCCGGTCTTTCTGTGATCATGCTGAAGCCTAAGGAGGTTGCCCCAGGACCACTCGGGACCTCATCCCTCTCCTGGCCTGTGGCCTAGCCCTCTGGCCACCTGCAGTTAGCAGAGAACGTCCTGTGCGCTCACTGCCCGCCCGGACTCACAGCCTGCCAGCACTGCGGCAGCGTGCTGCACGTGCACGGGCCCTGGCCCGCACCTCCACCACACACGGCTCCTTCTCTCACTTTCCTGTGGCAGCTAATGGGCTCTCACTGCAGGCTTGATTGATTGGGTGACAGGGTGGCCAGGGGCTCAGGCACCCTGGTGGCTCTTGCCGAGGAAAGGGGAGTCCAGGGCACATTCCAATCCTGTCAGCGCTGGCTCAGCCCCTTCGTGGTGTAAAATCTCACGCCTGGAGCCCTGTAAGCCTTGGTGCCAGCTGCAGTTTTATTGGTGGTCTGTGACTTCAAAGGCCTCTCTTCCTGCATGGCGGAGCCAAGCAGGCTGCAGAGCAGAAGGCCTGTGCCCGGGCACCCAGGAGTGCCCCTGGACCTGCACCCAGCCTCTCCCCCACCTGCCCTACTTCTCTCTTCTCAAGTACCACTTTCCCACCTCACTGTGTGACCACAGCAGCATGGAGAGGGGCTGTGCTGGTCACACTTGTGACCAAACATCTGTTCAATGCCCCAACATTCTTTCCTATAGAGAACACCTGCAGTGGCAAGACAGGAGGCTGGACTGAGGTCTGGGTAACCTGGGTGTCTGTTTGACATGTTTGTGCCTTGTCTGTTCAGGGAGGTGACATGGAGGCCTGCCTGCCTGCCTGCCTCACTGTTCTTCAGGGGCTTAGGGAGGTCAAGTATAGGGAGCAGGCAGAACCTCCCTCCTATTGCTTAGTCCACACTCCTGGCATCCCGCTCTGCCGTTCCAGAAACTCAATAAAGTGTTGAAGAGAGACTCTGGGTTTGGGTTTTGAATCTCAACTCTGACATTTTTCAGCTGTGTTGCCTTGGGAGAGGTACCCAACCTCTCTGTGCCTCAGGTTCCTCATCAGGATTAGTTAATATTGCTGAAGTACTTGACTAGTCCCTGTGTTCAGTAGATGTTTGTGTATCATCACCACACAGAAACCTTGTCTTGCTCGTTTGTTCCCCATGAACAGGCTTGTCGGCCAATGAGAGGATGAGCTGCCAGTGTCCTTCCCTTGTCCTCACAACACATGTGGGCACACGGGCGTGCACCCAGTGGCAGCAGCAGCAGCCCAGGGCTCAGATCCTGCTCTGCCTTTCATTTGCTAAGTGAAATTGGGTAAGTCGTGAAACCCCTGCAAAACAGCTTCCTCATTTACAATAAGGAGCTGAGAACAACATGCCTCCCACAGCAGTTTAGAATTTACATGAAATTTAAGGAAAGCTACCAGTAAGTATTAGTGAAGTCCAGGGCCTGGCTTATAGCAGGCATGTAATGAATGTTCTAGTCCCTGGGCTGGGCACACAATAGCTCACTAAACTACCGAGCTGGCTTGAGGTCAGTTACGAAGACTGTGTGTTAAACTGGGAGGTCCCATTAAGTCACAGCCCACCCCCCATGCCACCATTGGCCACACCTTCCATTGTGCCCCATTTAGAACACATTTAGACTCCACGTGCGCTAGGTAGATTGATAGGACTGACCCCCCGAAGGGCAAGGACTGTGTCTTCTCCCTCACACTTGCCAGCAGCTGGTCCAGCTCCATACAAATGATGCAAACCACACCCCAGAAGTAGCCCTGGCTGCCTGAAATCCTGTCCAGAAGAAAATTATTGAGAGCAAGCTGAAGAAGGAAAAGCTGCCCTCAAACATATCCGGAATCTTGCTGGAGATGGAAACTAACAGGGATGGAAACATGACAGCAGGAAAATACAGACCGTTTTGAAGTCTGCCCACCTGGGAGTCAAGCCACATTGAAAATCAATAAGGCATCAAGGCTGGGAGCTCAGAGAGCCAACTGGATACCTGCTTGTGCCTCCTTTAAAGCAGGAACCTTTGAAGTTGCAGACGACCAATAAAAATACAGCTGGCATTTACAGCTTCAATTCCTCCTGCCTTTGCTTTGCCCCAAGTTTCTAAAGCTTGCAGCCAGAGTCTCCAGGGCTGGAGTGTTGTCAAGGACAGTGGCTCTTGGCATGCACTGGCCAGCGATTGGCAATTAACTGTAAGCACACTGGCACCTTCCCAGGACAACCCTGTTTTGGGTTCTGGCCATCACAGGCTGTGGCTGAAGTCCCCCAAAACACTTTAGTAAGGTGAGTTTCGTTAGAAGCAGTCTAAGTCATGACCAAGGTGAGCCGTGGGGAAGCTCTTGTATGGGATTCCTCCACTCTGTCTAGTGTGTTCTCTCGTCTGCACCCTCATTCCGTGCTCTCTTTTGTAAGACCAGTAACACCTGGCCAGGGATACGCCTGCTGAAATGATTTGCTCCCTCAAAAGACAGAGCAATCAAAGCAGAACAGGATCAAGCAACTAGTTTAAAAGGCAACAAATGTTAGAGTCAAAAGGCCCTAGAATCCAGTTCCCAGCCTGATGCCAAGGGCTTGAGATGCTGAAATTGAGGTTTTTCTCACTTTTCTATTTGTCCCTCACAGGAAATTCTGTGATCTTACTCTTCATTCACTAAGCACACTGGTTCTCAGAACTGGGGGCTCATGGTCCACTCTGGGGGACAGGACTTACAGACATAAAACACCCAACAAAAAAAGCTACAAAGCAGTCTTGGAACAAATGGAAGATATTATACCATACAACAAATACGAACAATGTCAGGGCTAATGACCAAGCTGAGCTAATGTCAATAAACACAGAACTATTAGGATATTCATTAATCAAGGTCTTGTTTATACTCCTATTTGTCAACCAAATTATTTGTTTGACTTGTGGCCTCCCTGGTTTATTACCGTCATCTCTGTCATCAGCCGAGCTGGGCTGCCGGAGTTTCACACATAGCTGGGGCCTGTGTGCATCTCAAGTATGTTGCCGTTGTCCGCCTGCCCGGAGAACCAGCACTGTCCTCCAGGGCCAAGGTCTGTCTCCAGTCAACAAATAACTGCTCTTTATAATCCAGTGGATCTCAGGGCTTTAATTCATCGATTTGCTAATCACTATTTCCTGTTTCCAGAAGTTGACCTCTGAAGGACGCCCCTGCTCGTCAGGGATTGTCTTCTAGAAAGAAACTAGGGGCTGAAAACACCACAGTAGGGCAAGTAGGGGGACTCTCAGCTCTCCAAGGATACCTGGAGTCCGGATGAAGCTGAATTTGGTGTTGACCCGCAGTCTCTCATTCCCCACCCCTCCCCCTACCCTCATCTATTCACTTGGCTCATACCTGCCCCTCCGGCTGCCTCTTCCCAGCCCCTGCTTTTCAAGCTCCTCCAGAAAGCCTCCCCCTGACCCAGTGAGCCAAAAAAGACGTGTCCCATCTCTGGCTTTTGACCGCTTCAGTCCCAATGATATCTCTGCTCTGTTGCCTTGGCACCCTTCCTACGTGGCTTTGTGACTGTGCATTTCTGCTAGAAACTATGGTGTAAATGCTCTGAGAACAAGCCCACTGTAAGTGTCTCCACACCTCTGCGTCCGCTCTCCCTGGCCCCACACCCCCACCACGGAACACACACATGCACTCACACGGGTACTCAGGCTTCGAGGACCGACAGAGGGAACTCTCCTCAGTGCAGCTGCGACTCTCATTAGGGGTCTTGCCTCCCCCAGCCCCTTGTTTAAGGCCCTGCCCACAAGCAAATAGAGAATGATAATCTCTTTATGGGCAAGGAGCAACTGCCTTCCCTACTTTCATCTCCTAAATTGAACTAATTTCTGGGGTTTCCACCTTCTCTGAGGCAGTGCTTCCTGTTTGGGAAGTAAATGTCAAATGGTTTCTCCATTCAAAGTGACAGATCACAGTAGGTTTGGGGGCAGTGGGCAGGGGAGTCCGCCTTATAAAACATAGACATCCTTTATGACTTTGAAGGGAAAAGGGTGGAGGGTCGGATTTCTCTAGAATTACTCAGAGTAATATCTGTCCTCAGCAGCCACCCTATGAATTCTGACACATCTCAAGAAGCAGGAGTCTGGAAAAAGTGGTCAGAATTTCTTACCTTCTGCAAAACGCTACTGTGCAGCCTGTTCCTTTGTAGTTTGGGGTTTCCCGCCCCTCTTTAAATCAAACCATCTTGGAAAAATCAGAAAGCAGATGCACCCATAATTGAATTTGGCAAGGGCAACAGAAACCTCGTTATAGGTGTTACAGGCCCTCGCACCCCAATTAACCTGGGGGGTGTGGAGGGGCTGTGGGCTTCTCTGCACAGATGTCTGGGTGCGAGACCCTCGTGGGCAGGAGGTATAGGTGCCCGGAGACCCTCCTATACACAAAAGGCCAGGACCCTCCAGCCTTGGCATGAATACCTCTCCCAGCTCGGAGCCCATGGGCTCCACGGTCTCTGGACTGGGGGCTGCTGGGCCGCATACCCACTCTAGTACAGACTGGCCCACATTGCGCCGACAGCCACAACCCGGTGCCGAATTTTACTATCCGCCGTTTACCATTCTGACGGGAAAACAAATTTAAAACACCTGGAAATTTATGTCTCTGATGGGTCGAGTCTAACACTGTTCCATTATATTAAATAATCCAGGCTGTGCGCTTCAAAGGCCGCCCGCCTCCGGGAGGCCTCCAGGGCGCAGGGCCTTGTTAACAGCGCAGCCCCGCACTGAGACCTGGCGACCGAAACCCCGCACCTGCGCCCCACTGGTCGACGGCCGGGCCGGAGCCGGAGCGGAGTCTGCAGCTGGAGACACCGGCCTCCAGAGCCCGTCCTTGGGGCTGCAGGGCGCCCTTGACCTTGGACGCCCGGTTCCGGCCGGCTCCACACTGTCAACTGGGATCACCATTTGCACCGACCCGGGTTCAGAAGGTTGAGGTTTCCTTTCTCCTGGCGCAGCTCACCGCCTCACTCAGTGGGGGGCCCAGGTTTCCTCACCTGCTTAACAGGAGTTGATGGTGGGCAGCTGTTCGCACGACACGCCCCACTCCCAACGCACCCCCCGCCCCCGACTTACCAGCAAAATAGGATTTACTCATTTAGTCTCGGAAACTCCAGGAGGAAAGAAGGCTGGGGTCGGGAGGAACACCCAAATGCTGAGATTGGGTGGCCAGAGGGGGTCAGGAGAAACTGGGAAAACTACCAAACCGACCCCTTCAAAGCTGGAGCAGCTGGGGGTGGGGGAAAGGATGCCTTAGCACCCTGGGGCCATCCAGGGAGGAGCCATCAGCGCTGAGCAGGCACCAGACGGGGCTGGAGCTGAGGACCACCTGCCCAGAAGCTGGGCAGGGAGGACAGGGAGTTAGTTGTGCTTGGAGTCAGAAACCAACGGACTGGTGTATGGCCTCATACAAAGTCCTCCTGGGAAGCTTCCAGAAAGTCCTAGGCGGGTGGAGGTCGGCTCTAAGATGTCCTCACTCTGTGGTGAAGGCCGTGACGTTTCTCAGCACTTGTGTTCCTTCTGCAAAGCCAGGGTAAAGCCTCCTGCTCCTCCTACATGCACTACTGTGAGGTCCAGAAGAGAAATTTCCTGAAAGCTCGTTGTGAACTCCAGATTATAAAACCAGGTCATGATAATGCAGTTGGAAAAGGGAGGCTGGAAGCCCTGCCCCCCAGACCTCTCCGCTCCAAGCAGAGGCCGTTGGAGAAAGGTGCTCTCACTCCCCGGCTTCTTGGCTGTCACGCATCCTGCAGGTCAGCAGGGCCCACTCCCCTCCTCCCTGCATCTCCTCGAAGTGTCTCTCTGCCAGGCTGTGGCTCCTTCCCAGGGTCACTGGTGCCACCCCACTCAGCCACAGCACGAGGGCATGGAGAGAACAAGTCTCTTCTTTGTGCAACTCAACAGTTTACTGGAACAGGTTTGCTCATTAGTGTCACAGCTGCCACTATATGGATACAAGTCACTAATCCAGACCACTTCAGAGCCTGACACCACCTCTGTCGAACTGTGGCCTCCAGTGAACATGACACTTCACCCCAGTCTTGTCGCTTTGGAAATGAGGGCATAGGGCTGCCTTCTCTGAGGCCATCCCACTGCTGCCATGGTCCTTAAACTTGGCAGCTCATTGCCAATCAGAAACATCAGGCATTTACTCTGTTTAGAAAACACCCGTGTACAAATGGGTACAACTGACGTGCTTGGAGAGTTGGTTCTTTGCTTAAAGAATAATGATGATGCTCTCCCTTTATTGCAGCTTGAGTCCCGAGTGCCTGCACAGGAGGGCGCTTCACCACCCCTTGAGATAAGTGAGGCAGGTGCTTGCGTCACCATGTTACTGGTCCCGCGCCTTGAACAAGTGGTGCTGGACCAAAAGCCCTGTAAGCCACGTCTTCTGTGCCTCTGCCAGGGTCTCACCGCGACCCCATGCCACTGTCAAACGTTTTCTCTCCATCTGTAATCAAGCTTGTATATACTGCTTGCTCATTTGGGAATTTTATTTTTAATGTAAAGGCAAACATTGTGATCCCCATTATGACATAAAGAGAAAAAGTGTGACACAAACTCCTGTTTGAAGTGTTTTCAACTTTGGAAAAGATGTATGTCACACTCACATAGACTAAAATAACCAAAATAAAATGCGTCAAAATATTAATCATGGTTATCTCTGGACAGTAGAAGTGTGGTTAATTTTTTTTCATTTTACTTTTCAATGCATTTTAAGACCTCTAAAATTAGCACGCGTTAATTTTGAATTTTAAACATGATATTTTTAAAATAAGAGTTTTGGTTTGGCAAACTGTTCAAGAGTTCACTTCCGTTCGACCCCATCAGCACCATTGTGAGTTTCAAGATGGCACCCATCCTCTTGGGAGTGGCATTCACCGAGGGAGAGCTGTGGTTTAGCACCCCGAGCAAAGCCCCAAATTAATGGCTGTTAGCCATTACTGTGGCCGATTTCTCAGGGATCACTCCAATTAGGATCTTCTCCATGGCTTACAACACCCGCCCTCTGACTTCAGACAAGGAGCATCTGTGGCACAGCTGGAGCAGCTGGGTTGGAAAATCAATCACTGCCCAACAACTGTGCAGCTGATGGCCCATCAATCAGAAACATAAGGCATTCGCTCCGTTTATAAAACACACACATTCTCTTATGAACCTGCAAATTCAATAAGCAGCCCCAGCAACTCCAGTCCTGAGAAATGGCAGCGCCAGTCACTCCTGTCTGCGGAGAGTCACAGACTGGCACCACCTAATGAAACACTACTCTTGCAAGAGTCCCAGAAGGCCTGTGGCCCTTTGTCCACTGACCTGGAAAGCCCCTTGCCATCCTCAGGGCCCCTGAGCCCTGCTGATGCCCACACTCAGGGCTGGTTGGGAGAGTTTTATTGGCCTGGCAGCCCGTCATGCTGTAATTCTCAGAACGCAACAGTTCTTGAATTTCTTTGAGACCTTCCAAAATGGCCATTTCCTCCTTCCTTTCTCTTCTTTTTTTCTTCCTGTGCCCCTCCCTCCCTTCCTTTTCTCCTTCTTTCCTCTCATCTAAACTTCAACCATCAAAGGGGAAATATCTTTTCTCTAGGGCATGGTCAGGCAATGACCAGATTTATGGAACTTCTACACTCAAGCACCCACATTGAGCTGACTTCTGGCATGAGTGTACTTTTTCGGCATCCGAAAGCGTTTGCCACCACGCCCGTGCAAGACATGACTCACAGATTTCAGAGGTGCTTGGTGAACATGTTCTGAATAAATGTATGCTCAGAGATCTTATACCCAAGTTTGTGCACTTGGACAAGCACTGAAGCCACTCTCTTCCCTATAGAACACCCTGACACTATGTCTGGCCATGTGTCCCTCGCTAGCCTCCAGAGTAAGGTGATGGTCATTGTGCTTTGGTCCTGAACTGGGGGCAGAAAAATAGCGCAACCAATGTCTCTGGTCCCTATTGAAATCGCTTAATACACTCCTCTGCAGATAATAACAATGAGGGTGAACATGATATACTTCTTTGTGATTTATAGATGAATTGATTTGATCCTAAAAATCTTATTGAATCAAAATCACCCTTACTAGCACATATGGGGGGGTGGTAAGGAAACTAAGGGGAAAAGACATGTAATGAGTGATGGGCATGGCACCATGCCATACCCTTTTCAGATGTGAGGTTGTTTAGTCTTCAGGACAACCCTGCAGAATGTGGCATGTTTATACACCTAACTCCCCATTGCAGATAAGGAATGAAGGCTCAGAATGGGAAAGGAATCAGAGAAGTTGCAAGATATACAAGGTGGCGTGGCAAGTGATGGAATGAACTGGGATGTCAACCCAGAACTTCAGACTCCATGTCCTCCAAACATTCCCACGATAGTTTTGGGAACTGAAGTATAGAGGGGCATAGTTCTTAAAGATATATGAGCTTTCCTGGTTGGTTGATGGCCTGGAGCTTAGGATTTATTTTCAGAAGCAGAGGGGTAGACCAGAAAACCCCAGAATGACCCAATCTGAAGTCCAAACTCACCCTGAGAATAGTTCCCCATGATCTACCCTAGTCTAACTCAGTCCTGAGGCTGGAGCTTGGGGTTCTGTGGACACCATTCCCTGCAAATGCAATGTCAGGCCTTCTCCTCTCAGTCCCTGCCCTGTCACCAGCACTGCAGGCTCTACTTGCTCCTAAGGAGATGCTTCCTGCCTACACTGACTCAGAGAAAGAAAGGTTGGGCTGCTTCTGCCCATGGCTTTAGAAGCCTTCTGCGAGCAAGGAGCACAGGCCTTTGTGCGGGTAGGAGGGAGTGCTACAGTGGGCCCTATCCCATTCCGAGAGAGTAACAGTGGGATTGCCACAGTGCCAGGAAATGCCAGGCAACAGAACCAGACTGCCAAACCACACCGTGCCTGGGGGTGAGTTGGGAATCAATGGGGCAAGCAGTGCACAGGGAGCCTGGCTGGGTTAATGGTGTGCAGAAATTATCATTGTAGCCAGCAGTTACTGAGCATTTACATGTCAGGCAGGAGGGTGATTGAAGCTTTCCATGTGTGTCCCGGGGAGAGATGAGGCCCACTGGGGAGAAGCTGAAGGGAGACAAATCTCCGGTTGTAAAGGGAAGAACACAGCTACACAGAGATACAGAAGGTTGCCTCGGAGGGCAGTGGCCCCTCATCACGGGAGGTGTGCGAACGTGGAGGGGACAATCTCTCGCTGTGATGAGAGAGACAGAATCATGGGGTAGAGGAGCAGAGGGTAAGAACCAAAGATTTTCAATGTCCTTTTGGACGAAGAGGTTTCTGTGATTCTGCTTCATGTTTTAGTGAAATGCCTCTTTTCTTCCACCCTTCAAACCAAGCACTCACTAACATTTTCCAGCTCTTCTTGGCTAATGTGCTGTGCCAGAAACTCCTGGAGGGGCAGGGACAGGAGGCCCCCTTTCCTCTGCGTCTGCCTGTGAAGCTTCAAGCCTATGCCCCAGAACTTCCTGTAGACATGGCGCTGTTTGTTCCTGCTAGCACAGCGCATCCTGACTCCAAATCGCAGCAACGCTAGATAAAACGTACACTGGGAAAGTTACAAGGCCACAGTTTCAATAGCTAAAAACCAGATAAGCCCCTCTGAGGATCTGAAACCAAATAGAATGGCAGCAAATAAGGGGAAGCTCAGCGCTGGAAGGAGAGTAGGACGTGAAAGTGTCTCACAGAGGCAGAGAGTCGGAGCCAGACTCACGGTCTGAAACTAGGGCTTGGGAGGGGCTGCCCTGCCCATGAAATGAGATAGAAAGTAAGTCCAGGCTCTGGTTTATCTGGAGGGGCGGGCTGAAACAGTGCAGCCTGGCGGCCCGGGGCCCGGGCCGCGCTGCCCACTGGCTCAGGACTGGAGACCTGAACCACAAGCACTAAGCCTGGGTCTAGACATGATTATTGGATGCTGCCGGGATCCCTGCAAAACTGCTTAACAGAGGGGTGAGTGCAGAGACAGAGAGAGAGAGCAAACTCCATTCCAGATAAACTTGCGGAGAACAAATTCCAAGCACATGAGGAAAACTGACCCTCTGAGAAAAAAACCTAAAAAAGAGAAATAATCAGGAAATGAATTTACTCCAAATGAAATGAAAATAATAGAGAAACCTGAACATAAGTTTAGAATAAGTACGTTCAGGTAAAGGAAGTAAAATAAATAAAAAATAGCAATTATATTTTTAAAATTATAAAACAGAGAAGAAATCAATTAAGAGAGGAATAGATAAAACTGAAATCTTAGAAGTAAAAACATAGTTGAAGAAATAATAAATTTAATAGAATAAATTGTACGTGGGATTCAGTGAGAGAGAGAGAAAAACTGGACAATAGTACTAAGGCATTTGTTCATAATACAGCACAGGGAGAAAGACCAGGGAGATGAACAGATAGACAGCTAGACAGATAGAGGTGCAGTTTGAGAGACCTGAGTATAGAGTGAAAGGCTCAAACGTATTTTTAATGGAAGCCCCATTAAGACAAAGAATAGAAGGACCCTGGCCAGGCAGCTCAGTTGGGTAGAACATCGTCCAGACATGCCAAGGTTGGGTATTCTATCTCTGGTCGGTGCAACCAGTGAATGCATGGATAGGCAGAACAACAAAATTGATGTTTCTCTCTCTCTCTCCTTCTCTCTCCCTTTCTCCCTGCCTCGCTCTCTCTGAAATCAATAAATTAAAAAACATTTTTTAAGAGTAGAAGGAATAACATAAAGAAACAATGAGGAGAATTTCCCAAAATCCAAGAGCTAGGACTCCTCAGATTGAAAGCTGCCCCCAAGTGCAGCAGACTCAGGATGCACAGAAATGCCCTGACACCCTAGCGACTCTGCAGACCGTGGGGCAGAAAATGGTTCCCTGCCCCGCTAGAGCTCAGGGAATACTGAGGAAGGCGCAGGCCTGGATGTGGTGACTTTTCTAGAACAAGGAGCAAGGCTGGCGCTAACACCGCACACCGAGAGGAGCTGTTGCCCTCACCCTCGGCCCTCGGCCCTCGGCCAGCCCGGGGCACAGAGGCACACTGTGCCCCTGCGGCACTGGGAAAACTAGGTCTATCAGCACCCCCTGCACACCCCAGGCGGCACATGCTCCGTAACGACTTTCAGAACCACTGAAGCTCTTTTCTGGCGTTTGTGGCGAACATGGAATCCAGAGCTTTCTGTTGCTGAAATAATGTCTGTCTTGGTTCCCAAAGAAACGGGTCTTTTGGAAGGCATTGGACTCCTTCCCTTGCTGCTGACAACTGCAACTGCTGTTTTTCTTTACTTTGTAACGTTCTGTTTTCCCACAGTATGCCACTCTGGAGAAAACGTGGACGTGGGGTTTCACGTGTTTGAGACAGAGCACAAACTCCCACTGGAAAAAATGAAATCTGCGACCTGGAGCCCCAAGCCTGAGTCAGACTTTCCGCTGAATCAAGATCTCTACGTGCAACTCGAGAGGCAAAATTGACTCGTACTGTTCCAGCAAATCACTATAGCCATTCCGAATGCTACTCCTGGCTCCTTGGCTGCATCACAAACCAATGCAGAGGCAAATTTAATTACCTGTTAGGAACTAAATAAAAGGTTGGCTTCATCAAATACTCCCAGTGTGCAGGACAGCTATGAAAACAAGCCTGACACTCAATTGATTTGCTGTTTACAGAGGCCCAACGTGGCGCCGAGACATACAAGTGAAGCTTTTGGAAGTTTAAATATTCTTTAATGCATTTATCAACTGCTCTCTCTTCCTCAGCTGGGTTCAAAGCCACTGCCCGCCCCCGACCCCCCTCCACTCAAGAGCTCTTGCGTCTGTTCCTAAAACATATCCCATGATCCTTCCTTTCCAAACAGATGCTAAGTCAAGCCCCACCCCATTAGCTCATCTTTATCAGAAGGCTCATCTCCCGCGGAGAACAGGTTGTTTTCTGGGGCTCCTTGCTGCTCATCAAGACATCTCTTCTGCCTTTTACCCCCAGCAGCATCGGCCATCAGCAAGTCGTGTGAGAAAGAGAATTTCAGCACCAGAAAATTGTGGTGAGCTAGGCTACCTTCACCTGGGTTGCTCTAATCATCAATTTCCCCATCTGCAACATGAGAAAACCCGCTCCATCTACTCTCCAGATTGTAGCAAGCCTAAATGTGATGATGGGTATGAATCACCAGGGTCAGTGTAAGGAGGAGTTATACTCGCAGTGAATATGAATGATGTTAGCTTATTGCCTGGAGTTGGAGGGCCAGAGGGCGGGGACGGAGCAGTTCCCATCTCTGGGATGTGGAGATGGAAGCTGTGAGCAGGACGGGAGATCAGAGAGACAGGCGGGCCGGAGCCAGCTCAGCGCAGAGACAGTGGTAGGAGCCAGGCAGGAGGCAGCCAGCCCCCACAGCCTCCCACAGCCCGCCATAGCCCCCAGCGGCACCGCACTCCTCACTCTCCTCCTAGGCTTTGCGTAAAGCAGAGCCCCCCACCCCTGAAGAGGCTACAAAAGCAGCCATTGCTTGTGAAATAGGGGCAAAATCAGGAGGGGTTTTAATTTTTGAAAAGTTGTTCTCCCTTGGGCCAAAAGGCAGCAGTGTTCCTCTGTGGAGCCAGGGCTCCACTGTGCTGTGTCCCTGGGACACGGTGCTTGACCGCTCTGAGCTTCAGCTTCCCTAACTCTAATACAGAGTCTGAATAAGCACATAACTTTCCAAAGTGAGAGTTTTATGTAAGCCAGAGTTGTGCCATCATCATTTCCGTCCCTTTCCATCTATCTAGGAGCCTGGAGGACTTGAATGAATGAAAGGGTTCAAGTGTCCCTGCTTTGGCCTTAATGGCAAAAACCCAGAGGCTCTCCACCCTGGGTCACTGGGCCGAGTGGGCCCATTTTTCAGTTTAAAGTCCCAGACTCTTGTTGTGAATGTCCTAGACTTATAAGGGACAGATTAAAGAGACTCCAAATCCTGACGCCAAGCACTGACCACTATCTCCAGCATGGCACCCGGGATGAGAGGGGCCTCATGTCCCTTCATCCAGGCCACTCACCACTCCCTCCTTCCCAGTCCTGTTGAGTTCCCAGACAGGCCCTGTGGAGTGCTTGACACAGCTGGGACAGGACCAGAGTCTGTGGCTCAGTCACCTCTGCTCCACCCTCTGCCATAGTGAGGGTCCCACAGAGCTCTGTCCACAGTGCCACCTCCCTGCCTTTGCTCTGTCTGTCTTTCTCAGGTCAGGGTAAAGTGCATTCCCTCCAGGAGCAGCTCCTCTGCCTCCCTGATGGCCGGAGAGTTTCCCCACCTGCGCTCCACAGCTGTGTTCTTGCTACCAGCACTGAGCGAGTGGGACAAGCCTCGTGGCGTGTCTTCTGCTGTCACACTAGTGGAATGAACTCCTCGGAGCAGAGGGATGGGCCAGCGCCACAGGTCTGCAGCCGGGCTTCCCTCCTCACCCCACTCCCACAGGCACATCAGCTCCTGACAGGGACTGGGGTAGACAGATGGCACTGGAGACCCCACAGGCCCTCCAAGAAGCATCCTACTCCCAAAGTCTTAGAAGAGGTTGCACACAGTCTCACTCCTCCCTGGGGAAACTCTGGGAGGCCCAGACTTTCCCAGCACAGCCGGCCATTAGCTAACAGTGGAATACCAAGCAGCTTTTAGGGATCCTCTGGTTCCTTTTTCCAAGAGCAGGGAATAGAAAGATGCTCCCTACCATGTCTTAAATGATCTGATTATCAGGAAGGCACTGCTTTTAAATTTCTCTCCATGGTGGGTTTTTTTTGTTTTGTTTTGTTTTTTCCTAAACAGTGTTAATAAAATCTCTAACCCACGTGGCAGCCCCAACGCTCATCAATTGCAGCCACCCTCAGGCTGCACCAGTCTGTTTATATTATAAATAAAGGCTGAAATAAGCTTCTCTGCCCGTGCAGGCTCCCTAGGGGCTCAGCGGGCTGGAGCCAGCCCCTCCCTGCTCCCTCCCACCCCAGTTGGGAGAGAGACTGCCCGACAGGGGCTTTGCCTGAAGCCAACTTCTTTGGACTTGAACAAACCACTACAAGGGTCTGCGATCCATCCCCGGAATTCCGGTTTAATTATTTAGGAAGAGCGCTTTTGCTCCCCACAAACTCTGCAGCTCCCCTGAGCCCTCAGAATCATTGTTCAGTGCTTATTATTGCCGTGGGCCCCCCAGGCACAGCATGGCAGAGACCTCATTTCAATATTTACCACTTAGATCACTTAAGGGCTGTCAGCTTTAATAACATTTTATCAATTGGATACTTATATTATTCACGGCTTCATAAAAATAACAAGACCTGCCTTGGCATTTCAATCATACCAGTGCTAATTTCAGCGACTGCTCAGGGATTTCGTTTTTATTAACATTTAGATGCAACGTGACTGCTTCTCTTCCCGGATGCACAGTGCATGAGGTGGCCATGCGGGCAGGCTGTGCAGTGTGGACGGCACATCTCTGCCCTGGGCATGTGGTCGGGCAGCAACAGGCCAGGCTGAGACATCGTCCCTACATAGGTGACTCCTTCATAGTGGCCAGGGTGGCTCAGGCCTCTTCCTGTCAGTGGAAATCTCTCTGCTCCAGCCTTTGACAGTCCGGCCCCCAGCCTTACCAGCCTCCAGCCTTTGACAGTCCGGCCTCCACCCTAGCTAGGCTGCGGACTCGGGGAAGTGTCTCCTGTGCTCGGTCTGCTGGGTTCCAGAAGGCAGCATTCATTCTCTTCAGCCAGGATTGGTCTGCCCCCACCTGCAGGGCCCCTACACAGTCTTCCAGGCTCACCTCCAAGGTCACCTCCACCATGAAGCCTCCCCTGCTTTCCCAAAGCCTGTAACCCAGCAAGTCTGTGAGTGAATGACACCTTCCTGGCCATCTGGTCACTTCTGGCACAGATTCCCAAGTCCTGTTCTCCCATGAACACCAAGTTCTTGCCTTTCCTAAAGCCACCTCCATTCTCCCTTCCAGTTTCCCAGAGAAGCGTGGCACATGCCTCCTGACTTTGCCTGCATTTTGCTCTCCGAGAAAAAAGCCTGTGAAGCCTCTCTTGTCTTGAAGGTGCTTGCTGTCTCTGGTAACAGCAGGCAACTCCAGGACTTCTGTTAGTTGCTCATCTTTGGCAGCAACCCTCAAAGATGTCCCTTCTAGAGGAATTGCTGCCTCATCCAGGGGGCCGCCCCACCTTCAGGAACTCTTGGCTCCATTGCTAACTTCCCTTTTGCTGCTCCCAGGCACCCCAACCCCCACCTCCTCCAGCCCCGTGTCCCTAACTTACGCTGCTGTGTCTGCCTCCTGACTGGTACCAACTGCTCTCCATTGTCCCCTCCAATCCATTCTTCTCACAGAGGCCATAGCCTTTTGTATCACTCTCCTGATGAAAACTCATTAGTGGGTCTTCCCCTTCACACAGTTAAGTCCAGACTTGGCTCTGCAGCTTATGCCCACAGCCCTTCCCCCGCTTAGTTCTCCCACATGTTGGTCTGTCAGAGGCCTCACCCACCAGCCTTTTCTCCCTCGGAGCCGCAACCCCAGCAGCCCTGGAGCACCCTCCCCTCCACTCCTCCCAGGGCTTACGCCAGTCTCTGCTCTGTGGTCGCCTGAGGGAGACCTGCCCAAGGCCCTCCCTAGGCCTGGCTCCTCCTTCCAGTCCACGGCCCTCTATCCTGGCCTCACTTGCTACCTCTGTGGATCGCCACATGCAAGTTTTAAAACTTCTTTGCCGACTTTTTTGCTCAGTGAACTCAGACTGTAACTGGTACAGGGTAGTTGTTCAGTAAAAACGTGTCTAATGAAGGGCTGAATTTTCCATTAGCTTCCTCCCTTTCCGATATGAGAATTCCCCCCATTCAGTGACCCTCCCTCTCCTAGCATCTTGAGGACACAGATAAGTAGGCGGAGCAAATCATATTTATATGAGCCATCTATGTGACTGGAAAATGCCCAGATACGACCGCCCAGGGTCCACAGCGTGGTGGTGAGGGACACGGGCTCTGGAAGCAGCCTATGCCCCTTGTCAGCCATGTGCCCCTTGTCAGCCATGTGCCCCTTGTCAGCCATGCACCCCAGGCAAGTTCCTTAATCTTTCTGTGCCTCCGTCGGTTGGTCTGTAATCTGGGGTTAGTGACGCCTACTTCACAAGGTCACTACGAAGACTGAATGAGTTAATTTATGGACATGCCCAGAACAGAGCCTGGCATGTAGTAAGTGCTCCACAAAGGTCAACCACTATTATTGTAAGTTCAGAGTGGCCTTCTCCGTTTCCCATGTGGTCAGCTGCTCCCCGCACCCTAGACACACACCACACTGCTTCCGTGGGGGCCTGTTGTCATTTGCTGTTGGACCCAGGGCGGCTTATTCAGTGAAGCCGACTGGCCTTGGAACAGGAACAGGATGGAGGTCGATAAATCCTTGCCGCAGGCGGACCTGGCGGATCTCCACCCTTGGGGAGTCAGGCTTTCTTGCGAGATGTCTTACTCCTGCCTGTTACACAAAGTTACACTCCTAGGATCCCCATAGAAGAAGCTGGTTTTGTGTTTGTTTGTTTGTTTGTTTGCAATGAAGACTTAAGAGAAGTTAATTTCCCACCACGACTCCCACAAAAGGGTTTCCACAGCTGCACAACACTCGGGGACAACCAGTGAGCCTGGAGGGACTGGGGCTGGCTGCTCTGGCCTCCGAGCCCGGGAGATTAGAGCCTGGCCTGGCCTTGGTCCTCCAAGCATGTGCAGCTGCTCTGGAGCTGCTGGGCTTCATTTGTGCCCCGTAAGCTGTACTGATTCTGTCAGTAAATTTGTCTATTGCTTGAGGCTTCTATTTCTATTAAAGGGATTTTAAATGCCTCCCAGGTGGCAGGCTCCAGAGTTTCTAGTAGGGCAGTGCCTGCGTATGTGTGTGGTGGGGGAGTTAGGTGAAGTGAGACCTGTCCCTTCTGACACTGGGTTGCCCGGGTTCTGTCCTCCCCGGTGTTCTAAATTGCAAGGGAAATGGCCCTGACAGAACCTCCCACTGATGGATATTTTCTTTTGTTACAGATGGAGATATTGATCCTTCTCCAATCAACAGCTTTATCAGGTCTGCTGAGACGAAAGTGTCATTTTTACTTTGGGTGCTGATATTTGTAGACAATCCTCTCCCCAGCCCCTGCACTGGAGGTATTAACAACTTGTGGGCCAAATCAAATAAAAATTATGAAGCTCATTTCTCCACTCTACAAAAATCACCAGCAAACTCAGACTGTGAGGTACCCCGTAGGGCAGCTTCGTTTGTGGCCATATTGCCCAGCACAGATTTTGGCATGCAGTGGGCGCTCGGAAAACACTGGTCGAATTTTGAAAGAGCGGAAAGTCTGTTTGATGGTTTTCCTCTTCAGCAGCCATCACGATGGCATTGTGGTCAGGAGCTGGCTAAGGAGTCAGACAGATCGGGAATTAAATCTTAACAGGCTCACCACTCAGCTGTCCAACCTTAGGGAAGTAGGTTAATGCCTCAGTTTCAGCTGTAAAATGGGAGAATAATACCTAATGACAGAGTGTTAGCCTTAAAGCCTCTAGCATAGTCTTCGCACCTGGAAGCACCTCTAGCATTGGCTGCTAGGAGCGGAGAGACAGTGGCAGTGAAGGTGGAGGTGACAAACCAACCCCAGAGCCTCTATTTGCATAGGAAGGCCGCCTGGGAAGATTGTAAATGACCTTGTTCTGTAGACTGTTCAAAAGCAAACACAAACAAAGCAAACAACTAGAACAGGAACGGAGTCACAGAAATGGAGATCACGTGGAGGGTTATTAGCAGGGCCAGGGGTGGGGCAGGGGGAGCATGGGGGGAAAGGGTATGGGGAATAAGAAGCATAATTGGTAGGTACAAAATAGACAGCGGGAAGTTGAGAGTAGTATAAAAAATGGAGAAGCCAAAGAACTAAGATGTACGACCCATGGACATGTACTAAGATGAGGGAATGCTGGTGGGGGGAGGGTGCAAGGTGGAGGGGGATAAAGAGGAGGGAAAAAAGGTACGACTGTAATAGCATAATCAGTAAGATATACTAAAAAAAAAAAAAAGAATGTATTAGGCTCCCTCGTTAGGCAAATGAAAATCACAACCACAATGAGACCCCACTTCCTGCCCACCAGGACGGCTATAATCAAAAAGCAGAGAATAAAACAAAGATGGAGGGAAATCGGAACCGTCAGACATTGCTGGCAGGTATGTTCAATGCCACGGCCACCACAGAAAACAGTTCGGCGGCCCTTTCAAAAGCTAAACATAGAGTTACTACATGATTGGGCAATTCCACTCCTAGGTATACACCCCAAAGGATTTAAAATAGGGACTCAAAACAGACACTGCACACCAATGTTCACAGCAGCATTGTTCATAACAGCCAAAAACTGGAAACCACCCAAAGGCCTATCATCTAATAAATGGAAAAACAAAATAAGGTATATCCACACAATGGAATATATTGAGCTATAAAAAAGAATGAAAATTACAACATGCTACAACATAGATGAACCCTAAAAACATTATGCTAAATGAAAAAAATGCCAGACATAAAAGGCCATATATTGTATGATTCCATTTAAAGGAAATATCCAGATCAGGGAACTGGATATTTTGCTATGGCTACCCACTCCCCCCCTTCCCCCC
Source organism: Tonatia bakeri (assembly GCA_004024845.1). Taxonomy (NCBI): domain Eukaryota; kingdom Metazoa; phylum Chordata; class Mammalia; order Chiroptera; family Phyllostomidae; genus Tonatia; species Tonatia bakeri. Next base: position 140,904 of record PVIA01000661.1, on the reverse strand, counting down.
GCCCCACAGCTATGGGGTAAAAGGAGAGAGTGCTGATGGGTACAGGTTTCTTTCGAGGGTGACGGGAATGTTCTGGAATTCAACAGTGTTGAGGGTTACACAGCATAGTATACACTAAAGACCACTGAATTATACACTTTAAAGTCATTACTGTTATACGATAGGAATTACATCTCAATAAAAACAACAGCAGCAGGCTGTATTGGCCCAGGTGGTCTACACCCAGCACTCGTTCCCACTGCATCCGGGCATCTGTGCCCTGCCAGTGGCCTCGTCGCCATTGCCTTGTTGTCTGGGACCAGCACTGTTTTCAAGGAAAAGCCTCTCTAGTGTAACACTTTTTCTAACACTTCACAGTTTGCAAATCACCCGTATTCTGCCATGTGCAATTCGCACCCACATTTTGTGTGCACCGTGCACAGGATTATTATACCCATTGTTATACCCACGGTGATGTAATCATCATACCCATGTGTAGTGCGCATCCTTATTCTTCATTCAAAAATTTGGGTAAAAAGTACACATTATATATGGCAAAGTATGGTACCTTTAAATTTGATCCTTATACCTTACAATTTTAAATTTGAACCTTGCATCTTACCACCGTGAAGATGGGAATTATCATGGCTGTTCTACAGATGTGGAAATGAAATTCAGAAACATGAAGCAACTTGGCAGAGATCACCCAGCCTATAAGGGGAAGAGCTGGAACCGAACCCAAGCCCCCGAACTGCAGCACCCTCTATTTTCCCTACAGATGACACACAGTTTGGCCAACAATGCTTTTAGATCTTCGCAAGGGCGAGCCACTTCTAAACTGTCCTGACTTACGGTGGCTCCAGCCCTCACCTATGTGGCAGCACTCCCGACCATATCAAGTTCTGGGTCCCCACCCTGCAAATCCTGCGGGTCAGAGGGACAGAGTCTCACACAGGGCACCCGTGAAACAGGCCAGTCACTCAGTTCCTGCTCCTCCCAGGCAGAGAGTTGACCCGCAGCACCAGTCACTCACCCACCTGGATGACAAGATGCTTCTCACTCATGCTTACCACAGAAAGGCAGACTCCCAGGATCCCTCGGAGTGCCCAGTCAGTGGGTCAAGAAGAAAAGACTGGATATGAAGAAGCTGAGAAGAGAAAGGAGGAGTTGCCTTTCCAGATCGTTGGGATGGGCAGTGAGCGAATGGGAGAAAGGGAAAACCAAGGAATAGAGTGGAGAATATGTGGAGCATGTAGAGGAAATCCCAAGGAGCCCAGTCTGCCTAGAGCAAAAAGATCAGGGACATGGCTGAACAAGCAGGTGGGAACCAGATTTAAAAAGCCGAGGCCACCAGGCTAAGGAGGGAGGCCACTCCAGCAGGCCGTGGGGAGCCACTGGAACTCGCGGAGCAGGGGCCCGATAGGAGAGTTCATGTGAGTCTCCATAGTATAAATTGTTCGTATGGAAAAGCCATTAAGAAGACAAACACCTGCTCGTGGGCCTCAGATGTAGTTTTCAGTGGGTGGCCAAAAAAGGTTTAAATAACCAAGTTGGAGGTTGCTTTGTGAGGAAGGGAACTAACGGAGTGTAAAACTTTTGAACAGAAACTGACTGTGAGATGGTGGGGAAAGGTCATGAGATGCCAGTGCTCTTGTCTCCATTTGACCCCGCCGGCACCTCATCGGAAAAGAAGCCAATCCCCTTCGGCACCGGTTGGATTCCACAGGCACAAAGACAAGGGCCCCACCACTCTCTCCTGTAGTCATGCCGGATCAGTTCTTCTTAAGCCTGAAAGTGAGCGGGAAGGTGCTGACACTCCCACGTGCAGCGGAAGTTCTGAAGTAGCATCCTTGCCAAACTGTTGACAAGCCTCTCAAGACTGTAACCCCCTCCCCTCTAGAAATGTCTGGTTTTTAGAAACTATGTCTTCAAGTCAAAAGTTGACTTCCCAACGCCTCCGAGCATCGACCTCACCCCACCTCTTAGGCTGTCTCAGAGACGCATCTGCTCCTTCTTCCACGTGACAAGCCTTCAGTATCTTAGCCCACCCACTGTGAAGTCAGCACCCACTCAATGACTCTTCTCTGTATTTCTTACATGACACCAATTGGAAGCTCAAAATCATCCTAGTCATTTTGCTCTTCTCTCATGTTTCAGAGAAGGAGAAGTTAATATTTTGTATTTTATCCGAGACACTTCTGAACCTCCTTTCCATGGGTCAGCATTGCATAAAAAACTTTAGTGTAGACATGGTCTTATCTCCTCCTCAGCCCCAAGTGTTACATCTGGCAGCACGGCCATGCATGGATGACTATGGCAATGGGGACCTGGACTGCACCCTTCAGTTGGGTATAGCAGGTCCTGGGAGCAAGTCAAATATAAGAGCCGAGTGTGGCATCTAAAGGGCATGGGAACAATGAGCATCAGCCATCAAGGAGTCAGTCCCCCAGTGAGGGTCAAGGATGACCTCCCCATAAGTCAGAGATGGACACCCAGGAACTAGCAATACACCCTGAGGGCCACCAGAGAGCACTAGGGAAATTTTGCAGCAGGTGGCCAAGCCCCAGGCCCAGGGTCCTAGTCTTAAGGAGGCTGGTGTTCTGTGAAGGCCATCAGTACAGAACACAGGCACAGAGAACTGGCCCCCAGATCTGTGTCTGGGTGACACAGGCTTGGTCTTGGCTAGTTTGCATGCTTGCTCTGACTGCTTGGGAGCGAATCCAATGGCACTGCATTGAACAAGATTCTGGTTCCCTCTGTTTGTCCAGCCACAGCTCTGCCCTATTTGCTCTAGGAAGGCTGGGCTCCTCAAGATGCCCCATACATACTCTCTCCCTTCATTTCCCATTCCTCCTTCCCTGCCACCCCACACCCCAGCAATCTGGAATGGAAAGCCCTCCCTTCTCTTCTCAGCTTCTTCACGTCTGGCCTTTTCTTCTTGACCCAGCTGGTTGGATGCCCAACAGCTGATTTATCTAGACTCTGCTATTCTGAGACTGTTTGCTGAAAAGAGCTTCACCATGGATGACCACTGCCACTCCAGGGATAGGGGGGAAGGGTAGAGGCATGAATGCAGAGTATTTCCAAGGTAGCCATGTGGTCAGTTGCTGGAAGGGGGGTCAGAGTGAGAATGGGAAGAGCATCTGATGATACTTGGAGCTGTTGGATCAGAGCTGCTTCAGCCCCTCCTGCTGGAGCTCAAGACCCACGGAGCAGGCGGCAGCACAGCTGAGCCTGTGTGGTGTGTGTGCGGGGCAGACCGCCAAGGCTGGGAGACAGGCGCCCTGGACAGCCACACTCTTCGGGCCCCCAACAGGAAGCTCTAGCCTTGTAAGTCCTACAAATCCTGCCGATACTCGACTTCGCTCAGTTTAGGTGGTAATATTATGCATTCAGGAAGCATTCTGCAGAAGCAATTTTGACAGTGAACGAAAAGAGATTTCCATCTGTTTCAGGTCAAAAAAAAAAAAACAAATGGGGTTGGGGTGGGGAAGAGAAATGAAAGGAGGGTGGAAATAGTAATAGAGAGATGGACTCCTGTAATAGTAACTGGCAAAATATTTGAAACTCCTTTATGTAAATTGAAAACTCTCATATCACTACTTGGAAGGTAGTCCTGCCTGTGAAACCTGTAATAGAAACTGGCTGGTTTCCTCTGAATGACTTGATTGTGAAAAGCCCACATTCTCCATGCGGCCCAGGGAGGTCAGAGGAGGCCGCCAGGATGGGCCACGGCAGAGGAGGAGCACTGAGCATCCTGGGCTGTTTGCAGCTCCTCGAGACACTTGAGTAGGATTTTATGCAAATTTTATCAGGTTGCAAATCAAATCACAATTATTTAACCCATTATCACTGATCCAGAGTAATACCAGGCCCATTATTCTTACCAGCCCTCACCCTGCTAAGACGAGAAAAAAAAATACGAGTGTTTACTTTCATTATTATGCATCCTGTGTGAACCCCACTGTCGCTAAGTGCACGGAGCACCTTTAACTAAAGAAACTAATTGCAAGCCACTTTCAATATCTCTTGTTTTTTAATTTAATGCCCTCAGAGAGATATAATTGGGCTGGAGGGAAGAATTTTCACTGAAGTCATGAATTTGCTATATAAATACAAACAAGAAAGAAAGCTAATACAGTAAGGGAATATGGGATTAATTTTGAAATTGTCTGATTAGTGGATTGCTGCCCATCAATAATTGCCTTATATTTTCCCAAGGCCCTCTCTTTATTAGAGTCTGGCACCGCATCTGCCCACAGTCTGTCAATCAGCCCGCGCAGCTGGAAGGGTCTGCAGAGAGACCACAATTGGAAGCCTGCTGGGGCGCCTTGTTAGACAAAGCAATATATCCCAGACGTGAAAGCACAGCCATCTCAGCTCGGCTGCGAACATCTTTACACTCAATACCCCACCCCACCCCCGTGCTGGGGCGGGGCCTCCCGGTGACGAGGTCCGATTTTTTTTAAAGGAAAGGAAAAAGTTGCCATCGCCTCTTGACACGTATTTTACAGGCCTGGGCCCCGCTGGAGTTTGAGGTCGCGAACACCTTCCCCCTCACAGTGGCTGAGTTGCCCAGTAATGTCATTAAGAAGAGCTTTGCAACAGCTGGAATTTCTAAAGCAACATCAGTGTCACCGGGGAAAACTAAACATGCTTCATACATTCTAAAAATTAAGACAGATAATCAGGAGGGTTACGAGCAAGTGTGCAGATGGTGGGTCTCTAACTTAATTAATGCTTGAAATCTGGAACGTTCCTCTGGTGCCCAGAAACTTCCCTATCTATGCTCACCAGGCCTGATGCTCCCAGGTCCTTAAAGACTTGATAAGGGAGAGAGGAGGAGGGTCTGTGGACTGAACCCGCCATAAACATCTTTTTAAACCACACACACACCCGGAGTCGCAGCCCCACTAATGATATGTTTATGTCATGTCCATTTCCAGAAATATTTATGTCTCTATCTTACCAGCAATCAGTCAAAATACACAAAAATGGATTTGCATGTAAAGATGCTTCTTTTGGAATCAAAATATGATAATAGAACAAAGATGGCTCAGAGCACGCTCCTTTTTGTTTTGTTTTCTTGTTATCTACAGTTTTCCTTTCCTGTTTGGTAAACTGAGCATTTGTTTTAATTTGGGACTTTGTTCTTGTGAGGTAGGAAATAAGATGAACCAGAGCCAAGGCCCCTAGGGCACCAGGATGGGTGAATAAACTATTGAAAAACTATCTTTGCTCAATGTCCAGGTCCCTGCTCTGCCCCATGGCCCAGAAGAGCCTCAGCCCCACCATCCGTTCTGCACTGTGGACATCTGCGTCCACCCCTCAGTGGCAGCCTACTAGGCACAGGGTCCGAGGTCTAAAGGACAGAGGTTGACACCATCCAGTCTTGAGAGATAGGCTCGTCTCTCTGCTAACTGTGGGAACCTTAGAACGCCATCACTTCCCCTTCCTTGTTTCCATTTGGGCCCCAGGCCTGGAGATGGGTACGCCTCCCTCCCTCTCTGTTGTGTCTTCCACCTTAGAAGGCCAACAAGAGCAGGGGTCCTCCAGAACTTAGAGTGCCCCCAGTCAGCCCAGATGCATGCTTCAGAGCCTGGGCACACCTGGCTGAGGCCTGGCCAAGGAGCGGTACTGGGGCCGCTCTGGAAATGTCTAAACTGAGAGACAGAATGTGAGTGGAAGCACGTTTTAAGCTGTAGTCTAGAGCAGTCTGCCAAGTAAGGGGCGTCTTACTGTTAATACTACTAGCAATTCTTTTAATAACCATTCATGACAGCGGCATGGAGGCAGCCACCTTGGCTGCGTGCTTTGATCTGGAGGAGCCACCAGCTTAGGCCACAAGGACATGGTGCTCTGCTCACACCAGTGAGATCCAGGGCTGGACGCGGCCCAGGACAGCAGAGTGCCTGCTCACACATCTGTTTCTCTTTTCCAGTCTGCTGCCCCTTCAAGGACCCTCAGACATCAAACCTCTTCTCACTGCAACTTGAAGGACATCACAAATTCTCTTCCCTATGAATCACAACTCTCAGCAGAACGAAGCAGTGACAAAGTCCTCCCCTCCACAACCTCAGTTGGCTTTAAGGAGCACCACACTGTGTACCTGCTGCTCCCCCAAAACACCCACCCTTCCTCGCAGACTGGTCTCGCCACCGCCCAAGAAGCCTCAGTCTTCCATTTGTCTGCCTTCTTCCCTTGCTTGCCATACTTCCCTTCTGCCTCAGTTAGAAAGCAGTGTTCCTTCTGCCCTACGTGGCCTATCCTGTATCCCCCAAACACACAGCATGACAGATAAAATTTACAGGTTGCAACATACCCATATCCTCTTTCTGAAACGATCAACTCTGGCTCAGACGCAAAATGGAAAGACAGTACTACCAGTGGGGCTGAAGGCATCAGTTTGCTATTCCTGGGTCCAGAGGCAGGCCACCTGCTTGTGAAGGTGGCTGAGACAGCTCCGTGCCACCTTGAACCTTGCCTAGGAGAGGAGGCGCCCACCAGGACCTGGACCAGGACTAGATCCGTGAGACCCCCAAGGTCGCTGTGGGACAGAGGCCTTAGGCACCAGCGTACAGTTGGTTCTGGACTGGGAGGCCCAGGAAACCAGGTGGGAACTTCCACAAAACTGTTAGACCAGGACGGCTGAGCTCTGGGGTAGCTTTTCCTCCTCCAAGTGTTGGCTCAGTCCTTGGACCTCTTCTCTTCTCCATCCACACTCACTCCCTGAGTAATTCCATCTGGTCCCAAGGCCCTAATATTATCGATGTGCCTATGGTGCCTGTATGTGCATCTCAGCCTCTGCCTGAGCTCCAGGTACTAACTAGGACGTGTGATGAGTATCCCAAAGTTCACACGCACACCTCTTGTGATTCCTGTACCAATCAGCTCTGCCCTCTGCCCCCCTTCTCAGTAACAGCAGGACTATTCACCCATTCGCTCAGGCCCAAACCCTGGGAGTCATTTCTGAGTCCTCTTTCCCTCACACTCCACAGACCATCGCACAGCAAGTTCTGTCGGCTGTAGTCAAGAGACATCCAGAACCTGACGACTTCTTACCCCCTCCACCACAGTGACATGGTCACAGCCGGCCGACATCTCTTGCCGGAACTGCCGCAGCCATCTTACCGGTCTTGGCTCGCATCCGGCCGTGATGTTCTAAAATCATAAATCAAAACCATGTCCTTCAACTACTCAAAACCCTCTCCTGGCTTTCCCTCATGCTTAAAAGAGATCCAAAATCCCTACCATGAGCTGCAACCCCCTACCTGGTGTGATCTCACTTTCTACCAAGCCGTCCTCGGGCCCCAGCCACATGGGGCTTCCTGCTGTCCCTGAGCCCATCATCCTGTCTCCTCTCCATGGCGTTCTTCTCCTGGGTCTTTGTGGAGTCCCTGCCTCGTTTCCCTGTAGCCTCCACCCAAATGCCACCTTCCAGAGGACATCTATCCTGTCTACAATCCCTCAACCCACACCCCTGTCCCTCTTTCCCTGCTTCATCCGTCTTCATGTCTTCATGTTAACTGCCTGAAACAATGTATGTTATTGTTGTTGACAAGATACATTATATCATGGATATAAGATCCGTGAGGGGAAGGATTTTGTCTGTCACTCACTGTTACATCCCCAATGCCTGACCTGCACTTGGCACATTAAAACCACTCAGTAAATATTTGTTCAGTGAGTAAATTAGTGAATGGATAAATAAATGATAAACTAGTACAACATTATCCTCATTCTCATGTATACAGTAACTGCCATGGAATAATTTTTAAAACTGTGTTTCTTTGGGGGGGAAACAATGGTCCCCAAAAGAGAGAAAAATGCTGGGGTTGGTGACAGGACACCCCAGGTCATAAAGAGAAGCTCTAGCTCCCTTAAGAAAGTGAAACTCAGGACATGAAAGGTTGGAAAAGGATGTCCTGGGCCAGGAGTTGAGGGGTGGCTGGGCCCTCCTCCCCACTGCGGGGCCCTAAACCGTGACAGCTGTCTTCCCAGCCCTGATTTCTCTAAACAAGGTTGAACCAAAGGCCTGGGCAAACGGAAGGAAAGGCTTGGTGTAGAGTGAGTGGGGCCCAGGAGTTGCGTGCGAGAGGGCCACAGAAAGGACATAAGAAAGCACTCCTGATAGGACATTCCACTGAGGGCCAGGCTCGCTAATGTGACAGGAAGAGTCACTTTGGAGAAGACAGCGCATGGTCTGGGGTGCGGAAGGAAGTGTGAGAAACGGAGGTGGGACTGTACTTCTGCATTCACCCAATCAGTCACTCCGGGCTTCCTCGCCACGTGTGCAAGAGGGAACGTGCAATTCCAGTTTTACACTGTGATTGGAGGTGAGCATCGGAACCAGGGCTGCGCGACTGGAAAGCGCATGCTTTTGAACTGCCTGTGTCCCCATTCCACCATTACCTAATGAACCAAGGTCTCCTTCTCCAGCTGGGGCCTCAGGAACATCACCAAGTCCACTCACATGGCGTGGTCTCTGAAAGTCTGCACACATGTGCGGAGGCTTGTTTTAAAACAAATGGTATCACCTTGATCCCCCAGCGATTCTCACACCGGAGTGGGGGTGAGGATGCACAGGGGAGGGAAGACTCTGGAGCAAAGTTACTCCCTAACGATAAGGCCCCAACCTTGCTGGAAACATGACTGATGATGTGGTAAGAGGGCACCCGTACAACACTGAATGCAAACCAGGAATTCCAAGGTAACTGATTGCAAATAAAAGGCTGGGGAACTGACTGCGTATTAAGAACACAGTTTCCATTTACTCACTTGGAACAGAACAATCTGTAGCATAAAAGGAAAGTCAAATTTGGCAGGGCTCGCTGGGAGCCAGTGAGGAGGCCTGAGTGGAGAGAATTCCTACAAGAGATCCTAACTTAATCAATCACTTGCTTCAGGAGGTAAAAAGCCTCCTTCAGAAATAGATCAAAAGAGCTGTATCAGGCCAGGCGTGCACACACCGTATCAATCTCTGGCCCAAGCGTGCGAGGCTGCAGGCCTCACCTCAGAAGCGTGCCCAGAGCAGCCTGGTTTTATTTGTAAATGCACAGAAACGGCCTGAAACACAATCCTGAAGCAAGGCTGATGGGGCAGGGGCCATGTGGAGTAGGAGTCCAGGACCAAATGGAAATTCTCTCAGATTGATTTTCCTACTGATATCATTCCTGTGGAACATACACTAAATCCATCCTCAAACTGACAAATTGGAGGAGGCCCATCTAAACAAAGCAAAAGGGCCTGAGGCAAGAGCGAAGGCCAGAGCAGGCCTGTGCCGTGGACGGAGCAGTGGCCTCTTCGACCTACACCTGCTGGACCATGAGCTGGACTCCCTGTGACTGAGGCTGTATCTGGTGCCCATCTCAGCGCCCCAGACGGGGCGCAGAGGCCAGCCTTTGCTCATCTGTCTGCGTGCATAAGTAACCAGGTAGATACCTTCTATTTGTATTTACACAAAAGGGATTACCTATGCACTTTGCTGTCCATCTTGCTTTTCTCACGTTATATCTTTTCCCACTTTATCCGACATCTTGCAGATATTTCCATATTAACTGTGTTCCCATGAAAAAAATTAAGCCCTAATAACCTAAAGCCACACAGCACGTCACTAATGAACTTCCCTCCTGTGCATCCAGAATGGCACTAGTCACGGACAATCTTTAGAACTGAGAGAATACTCACTCAGAATGCAGTTTTCTGGAGTTTCAACGAGGGTCCTGGTTCAGAAAGGCTGACAGAGCGTTACATGGACATTTGGGTCATCCTCTGCCCCTTTCACCCTGTTATAAGCAATGCTGCAACAAATATCCTTGGAACGTAACTCAGCGAACTTTTGTGAGTAGATCTATAGGGTAAATTCCTAGCACTAGAAATGCTCTGTAACTAGATTTTAAACTTCAGAATAGGAACATGGGTTATTATCCTTCTTGTTCCTTTGTCTAGCATAGCACCAAAATACTGTACCAAAATGATAGAGCAGTAAGCACAAAAGACTTCAGTACGAAATGGTCTATGACAAGGTGATCAGTGAAAACAGCACCAGCCTGGTAACACTGCTGCAGGAATTCCAAATAGGAGGGATAGAACCTTGGCTTTTTACTCCTTTTCCTACACCTGAATTTTGCACAGCATCACTAAATCCACATCTTGCTCCAAGGGGCCAGCTATGGCTAGGTCAGCTCTGCCTTCTCTCTGCTAGAGAGGACGAACAGGAAGAAGGGGACCCTGCTCAGAACACGCTCCTTCCACTGTGATTTTGGGGAGCTACCTAGAACATCATTTCCTAGGTGGGCCTGATTTTGGAACACAACTTTCTAGTATTCTGACTGGTTCAATACATTTTTCAAAGATAAAATGCTGGGATTTGGAATTTTATATTTCCTTCTCTTAAAGTTTGGATCAGAGCTACGAAGAATGCACCTCACTGGTAAGTAGAGGTTTGCAATTCATAGGGCACCATGGGCGTGAGGATCCACGCTACTCTACGGGATTTGGGACAACTGCTTTTGGACTTTGAAGCTAGCTGGTATTTTAGTAGCAGGATGTCACCAATGTCTCATTGGCATCCCAGTGAAACTGGTGAGGATTTACTGTAACCATTTTAAAGATAGGGAAACTGAGGCGCAGGAGTAAGCACTTGATGGCCTAATTCCTGAAATGCAGAGCTGAGCTTGAACCTGGAGGTTATTTTCTTGCCTTTGCTTCCAAGGAGCTGGTTTCTTGTGAAGCTGAAGCTTCAGGCCCACACTGAAACCTCTTCCGGCAGGACCCTGGAGGGGCCCTAACATTGTGTTTATATGGTCATGTATTTTTGTGACACCTGCAGACGCAAGCTATGGAACTATAGTTAAAAGCAACTGTCTCTTCCTCTGTGACTAACTCCGCACCCAGCGCTGGGTGGCCTCTGAGCAGCAGGGGTGGGCCATGAGGAAGTAGACGTGGGGTGTTTAGTTTGGGTTTGGTCAGACAGGCTTATATGAGTCACAGGCACTTTTATGTCGAGTTATTGCTGGCTTGCCTTGCTCAAAACCAAACCAACTAAACCTTTGATTTCACTAAAACAATACATGCACATGGTAACAAATCAAATAGGGTTTAGAGAAAAGTTGGATAATATTACAAGATTTATAGGTGCCCCCCCCACCTAGATAACTACTTTCAATTATTTTGGCAATTTCTTTGGACATTCATCTCTATATTTTTAAACAATATCCCAATACTTCAATATTTTAAGTAAAAAACCTTGTGGACATATAAACTTTCCTTACATGAATTACTTTAAAGTGACTTGGTTTTGTATAAGTAAATATCTAAATTTGGCTTTATATATTATAAATAGTAAATATTATGTTAAAGTAAATATTACAGGTCAATATTTCATAATATTATTTTCATTTATCCATGTTACACATTATATACTAATTTTTTGGATTACTAGACAATGCTACAGCTCTCTTAAAACTATCTACTTCTCTCCCATTTTACTTTTTAGTTAAATCAATAGCCTATATTTTATATGACATGGATAATACTTTTGAAATATTAAGTTAATATATTTTCTCCCTCAAATAATTACACCCAACAGAAAGGCCAGTGTATGTTCAACAAAAGACACACGTTCAACAGAAAGTGCCAGAATGTTCACAGCAAAATCACTCATGGGAGCCCACTGAAACCTGTCTGCACGCCCGTCAGCAGGAGAGGGGTGAGAAACTGTGACATACTCGCGTAACTGCGTGCTTCGTGTCTGTAACGGTGGGCGGACTCTTGTCACATGCAATGACATGAACTTCAAAAACATGACATTGAGCAAAAGAAACCAGACAGATTATAGTATACAAATCCAATTACATAGCATAGAAGAGACAAAGTTAATATATTCAGTTAGAAATTAGGATGCTGGGTGCCCCTGAGTGACTTTAAGATGGCAGGAGGGGCTCTGAGGGCTGATAATGTCCTATTTCTTGATAGGGGTCCTTTCAATAAGGGTATATTCATGTTTACTTTGTGAGATTCAACAGTTTGTACACTTAAACTTTTGTGTTATTCTATGTTTTACTTCCATGAAAAAGTTTATTTTAAAAATGTCATTATAGAACAGATATTTATACCTGTTATTAAATAATATATTTTGACCTCCTAGCTTGTAAAGATTTTGTTATACTTAAGCTAACATCCGTGTGTTTATCCCTTCTCCTCCTAACTTTTGTTACCTTCTTTTCATAATATATTGGTTTAGAATATGTACATTCTTTTCTGTAATCAAAACCCCACATTTGTTTTAGTTTTGGTTCGACTGTTAAACAGATTCAGTGTTATCATCATATTATTCTACTATAGTTACCCTGTTTCCTCTGCAGTAACTAAAGTGCATATTATCATTTACCAAAAAAGGCAACAAAACAATACTCCCTCCACCATGTGCTTGCATGTTTAAAACCACTTGTTGGTTGCTATCACGTAGTATTAGGGTGATAGTTGGGCTAGGAATAAAATTCTTCAGTCATACTTTCTTTTCTCAGGAAGTATGTTCTATTTTAGTTACTCTGAGGCTTGTTTGATTTCACTCCCATTAGATATTCATTTTATTTTGTTTCATTTTGCCTGCTTTCTTCCAAAATTCTCTGAGGTCCAGGAATTTTACAATTTATCTCTCAACTGATTGTTCTGGCTCAGTTTTACCTGCCTGTGCCATTTCCATATACAGATTCATGCTTCTCTTGTAGTTCAAGAAAAAATTTTAAAGTCTATATTTAAATGTTTCTCCTCTCCATTATTTCTGTTGCCATCGGCGAAGGGCCCACATTCAACTCCTTGGCTTGTCTGCCGTAACCATTGTTTCTCCATCAAGCCTCTACTCAGTCATTGATTCCCATTTCATTCTGTCTCTTCTCATTTCTATTCTCTGTGTTAGTCTTAAATAAAAATGTATACACTGGAGCAAAGACTTTCCAAGGGATATGCTCCTATATAGTTTTAAGAGCATCAACTTTCATGTTCTCAATTTCTGTATGTAGTCTTTCCAAAAATTGATTTGCCAGAAAATACACCTGAGGCAGAGGTGTTTCGGTTTCCCATCATCCCTTTCACCATCACTCAACATCACTGGTGCAGCTGAAACCTCCTTTAATCAAGGCACTATGAGTCCTCAGTGGGGCTCCAGGTCTTGTCTTCTCTTGAATACATTTACACTGAGCTTGAAGCAAAGCTATAGAACCTGAGTGTTTTGCCTGTGTTGGCATGTTCTGAATTTAATGAGCAGCAGTAGAAATGACAAATTTATCATTAATTTTATCCCTTCCTATCCATAACTATTGTCAAGAATGCATTGCCCCTGAGGGGGAGTCTTGTGAGAGCATGCAAGTGACAAATTCATGACAAGCTCTGGCCCTTATCTATCTTGTCTACACATCCGTTAATCTAAGGATTTTAGTATTAGTGTGTTTTAAAATAATGTATTAGTCTGCCACACATCTCTCTTTCTGAATTCCCACTGCTCTTGGTGATGAAGTTTGGAGAATACTCTCACTCAAGGCATGCGCCATCCTCTGGCCCATCTGTCTGCATCAGCGATTTTTAACTGGTGTTCCACAGGAATTTTTAAAACATGCAGTACGTGACTCTTTAATCAGGGGCACTGACCTCTTTCTCCTTAGGCTGTCAAATAAAAAAATGATGACAGCCTACACAACAATAGCCATCCAGTGTGAATGCCCTGTACTGAAACATACATGTATAGGTCATATAACAGAGTTGCATCTTGTTGGTCATGTGGCATAATCAGGTTGTCTGATTGGTTAATTCTTGGAACTAGAAATCCTTATATACAAGTATAGGCACCTGATTTTTTCAAAAGTCACTTTGGAGCAAAAAGGGTAAGCAATTACTATTATTATTATTTTTTGTAAGTCAATCAAACTTATAACTACTTTTTTGTCTGATCAGCCAAAAATACATTTTGGGGGGTGCTGTAGAATTTTAGTAATTAGTTTGTGTGTGCCATGAGGTGAAAAGGGTTGAAAATCATTGGTCTGCATGACTTTGAGAAGGACGTGAGAAGTCCCACACTCACCTCCAGTGCTTCCAGCAGATCAGTGGTTCATCTAGACATGGAACATACATCTAAATTGGGCTTTTACATTTTTGTGAATGTTTATTCAGATTGGTGGGGGAAACGTTTTCTTTAACTCTTGCCAAATGATTATGAGGTGCTGTAAGTTGATATTCTTTATTTGTGTATAAGTCTATTTACTGATCAATTACTCTTTTTCACTATGTAGTTTTTAGATTTATGTTATTATATAAAAATAAGTTGATGCATATTTATATTTATTTTTATTTATATGTTTATGTTACTGTTATGTTTCAACAAAATTATGTTATAGGTCCTACTTAAATAGCTATCAAGCCATGAAAAGGCATGGGGGAAGTTTAAGGGCATATTACTGAGCAGAAGAAGCCAGTCTGTAAAGGCTGCAGACTGTATGATTCCCACTCTAGCACATTCTGGAACGGTAAAACTACGGAGACAGTAAAGATCAGTGGTTGCCAGGGATTAGTGGGGAGGGAGAGGTGAGTTGGCAGAGCACAGAGGATTTTTAGGTCAGCCAAACCACTCTGTATGACACCATAGTGGTGGGTACATGTTGTTACACATTTGTCCAAACCCAAAGAATGTAGAACACCATGAACTATGGACTTCAGGTGACAGTGATGTGTCACAGTAGGCTCTTCCGTTGTGACAAATGTGGCAGTCTGGTGGGGGACGCTGATACCAGGGGAGGCTGTGCCCATGGGGCAGGAAGTATATGGAAAAGCTCTGTACCTTATACTTAATTTTGTTGGGAACCTAAAACCGCTCTAACAAATAAAGTCTATTAAAAAGATAGAACATCTATCTCTGTACAGGTGTGTAGGATAAAATGTTCCCAAAACATAACCTAGAACATAATATCCTGAACTTTACAAAACCAACGTATTCCATTAGGGATAATTCCTGCCCCTCAGATTTTGATGTGCCTCCCTAATAATATCAAGCATATGATTATAAACATGCTCCTTTTCAATTATTAAATTACTAACTTATCTCTGTGTAACAGGTATCAACTCTTCAACCCTGTCCACCATCCTGCTTGTCTAAGGAAACTGAAATTCAGCATGATTATATTTTGTTCACAAAGGATATACAATTTCCACTCTTTTTGTTTTCTTTTGCAAATCTCAGTGTAACTAACTTAAGCTCCAAAAATGAAAGTTCTCTAAAAATAATAATTAATAGCAAGGTGTTAAATCTTAAAAAGGCTTTTTTTGCTAAATTTATCAGAAATTGAGAAAGTGAATGGCTTTAGAGACCAGAAAATGATTTATTTTTTCAAATTGGATGGTTTCTAATTCTTAGGTTTCAACAAAATTGAGGGAAAATCTGATCAAGTTATCAGTGCCAAATCATTAAAAATAATGTTTGATGATCACCACATGACTTGTGCATACGGCTTGAAAGGATTGCTAAACCTGGAGTGACATTTGAAAAAAAAACAAAACTCCTTTTACCTCCATGTAGAGATTCATGCCTATAAAAACTAAAAGGAGGAATAAAGTTAATGTTAAGCCTGTCTCATTCTGAAAATAAACCATTAAGTGATAATTTCCTAATATATTTTTGAATGTCATCACTACTTACTATAATTTATAAGATTTATTTTATTTAATTATATACTTCTAATAATGGCAATAACTCCATCAGAGTAAAAAATTAATATTTATAAGCTTTATGAACATAGGAAATGAAAACTAATTAAATTTTAATTTGTGTATTTCTTTGCAAAGAAATATGATAGGGCAATCAAAACTGTTTCAGCATAATGGTATCACACTGTGAGCTGGAAGAAGCAGAAAGAAAAGAGCAGCTCAGGGAAAAAAGAAATGAGGTAAAATACTTGATTATGAAAAAGAGCTTATTCATGTATTTGGTGCACAAAGAAGCACTGTGATACATAGATATAAATGGAAAATTTAAAAGAGTTATGCAAACTAAGTTTAATGTGGCTTTTGGGGTGTAGTTTATTGAGCCCTGGTCTAGGGTTAAGAAAGAGATGGAGAAAATGTGAATAATACAGATGAAACTTTAAAAAATGTCATATCTGTAGCCACTGCAATGTGAAAAGCAAAAACAGACAAAAATCCTGTTCTTCCAGTATTCCAAGCTATCGTCCATTCAGCAGAGGCCTCCGTCATACCTGCCATTGACAATGGGTAAATGAGTGAAGTTCTAATACCTCTTCACTGTTGCAGTTTCATTTGACTTGTTGATGTAAACAAAAACATCAATTGGGCATTCGTGTTAGAACTGCACTTGGAGAGCCGACCTTTAAACCTTTATCAGCAGCGCACACCTCTGGGCTGAAATGTGCGATTCCTCGTTCGGTCCATCCGGTCCATCCGTCTCCTTCGGTTTCTCACAACCCAGTTCAGCCTCGGGGACCTCCTGCCCCCCGCCCATGATGCATTGCCCTCTGCCGTTTGTGCAGAGGGCGAGTGAGGCCTGCCACGGCAGGGCGTGTGCCTCCACTCGGGGGAACACGGGTGTCCGGCCTGATGTCTGCAGGCCGCGAAGCCTCTGCTTCTTCCTGCATCCTCTCCTGCTGGCGCTCCACCGCTTTTGTTTCTGTTCTGTTTCATCCAGGTGGAACAGCCTTTGCCTTTTAACCAAAGCTCTCATATTTAGAGTAATTATGGACGCGTGTTAAGGTTCACATCTATCTACTTACTATCTGTCTGCTGCTCGTCCCACCTGCCCCATGCTTCTTTCACTTTCTTTCATTTTAGAAGAAAATTAATCAAATACTTTGTATGACTCCATTTCCCTCTTGATGAGCCTGTTAATTATACATTATTTTACTCTTTTTTTCATGGTTACCCTAGAGATCACAACCATCATTATAATTTGCTAGAATCTATCATGAATTTGTATTTTCACCAACGCAAGGTTTATAGGACACTTCAATTTCCTTTACTCTGTTCCTGCCTTTTGTGCTATTACTGCTACAAATTTTATTTCTGCAAATTTTAAACACCTCCAGACAATATAAGTATATTGTCAATATATATTCACATATTTTTATGATCTCGGTACCAGAGTAATGCTGGGCTCATAGAAGGGGTGGGAAGTGGTCCCTTCCTCAGTATTCTGAAAGTATTTATGTAGAATTGATATTACTTCTTTATTAAATGCTTGCTTAAATTCCCCAGTGAAGCCATCTGGGCCTGAAGTTTTCTTTGCAAGAAGGTTTTAAACTGTAAATTCAATCTCTTCAATAGATTAGCATAATTCGAATCATCTTTTTCTTCAGCTTTGGCAGTTTGTGCTTTTAAAGGAATTTGCCCATTTCATCTAAGTTGTTGAATGATATGGTATAAAGTTGTTCTTGTTTCTCTTTAATGTGAATAGGCTCTGCCGTCACCGCTCTCATTCCTGATAACGGTAACTTATTTTTTGGTTTTTCTTTTTCTGATCATTTTGGGTACGAGTTCACCCTTTTCCCCCCCTCAAAGGATCGGTTTTTGGTTTCGTCAACTTTTCCTCTTTTTCTGTTTCCCATTCCTTTGATTTTTGCTCTTGTGCATTCTTTTCTTTCTTCTGTTTACTTTGGGTTTCATTTGCTCTTCTTTTCCAGTTCCTTAAGGTGGAAGCTGCAGTCACTGACAGGACTGAGGTGAAAGAATCCCAAAGAGAAGGGCGACATGTTTCCGAAACTTTTTCCCAATGAGTTTACTGACCTTAAATGGCCTTGGTGTAAGAGGCAAAGCACCTAAGCAGAGAGCAGCAGGTGAGAACCCGGGAAGCCAATCAGATTGTCCGGCGGTCTCTCAGGCTGGGAGACAGAAGTCAGACTCCGGGGCCTGCTGCTGGGGAGGGGCCCCTGTGTATGTTGCAGGCAGTGAAGACCGTGGAACAGTTACACCGTAGGCACATGGGTAAGAAGGAAATAGAACAGCATGCAAAAAAAGACCAACACCCGACTTCAACTGAGCTCATCCAAGACTGTATTAAAGTGATCTGTCTCTACTCTCACTCCTGCCAAGAGGCAGGTCAATCTTCTCTGGGAGAAAACGTTAGCCAGAGCCTCAATTTACATTCACGATTTTCATATATAATATCTAGCATTCAATCAAAGACTTACAAAACATGCCAAGAGATAGGCCCAACTGACTAAAACCAAAGAATAAGACAGACTTTAGCATAGACTCACAGATGAAACAGACACTGGTGTTATCAGGCATGACTTTAAAATAAGACAATATAGGGCAATAGGGCAATATAGGGAAAAATGGAGACTCTCACTAGAGAACTAGAATCAATAATGGTGAAAAAAGAGAATCAAATGTAAATTTTCAAACTAACAAACACGAATTGCTGAAATTAAAAATTCAATAGAACTGGCAGGTGTGGCTCTGTGGTTTGAACACTGGCCTGTGAATCAAAGGGTCTCCAGTTTGATTCCCAGTCAGGGCACAAGCCTGGGTTGCAGGCCAAGTCCCCAGTAGGGAGCGTGTGAGAGGCAACCACATATTGATGTTTGTCTCCCTCTCTTTCTCCCTCCCTTCCCCTCTCTAAAAATAAATAAAATCTTTAAAAATATCAGTAGAAATTAAAAACTGAATAAACACAGAAGAAAAAGGATTATTAACTAAAAGATGGGCCAATAAGAGCTATCCAGAGTGAAGCCAATAGGAAAAATAATTGCTCCATGGATGCGTACAAATGTTAAAACTTATCAGATTGGCCACAAATATGTGCCATTTACTACATGTCAATTATTGCTCAATAAAGGCATATCACCCACAATGGAACAAGCATCAAAGTGGTATCAGATTTCTTTTCAGTAAAATCATTTTCTAGAATACAGTAGAGCAATGTTTACAAAGTTCTCAGAAAAAAAAATTACCTTCTTTTTCTTACCCTTCCCCCTTTCCCCCATTATTCTCTCCCACCTGCCCTCTGGTTACTGTCAGTTTGTTCTTAATTTCAATGTCTCTGGTTATATAGAAAAAATTACCTTTATTCTGGAATTCTATGCTCAGCTAAACTGGTCATCAAGAAAAAGAACAGACGAAAATTTTCAAACACGTATATCTCAGAGTATTTATATCTCATACACATTTTCTTTTAAAACCTTCAGAATGTATTCTAGCTAAACAACAACAACAAAAAGCACAAGAAAGAAAACTGAAGCTTCGGGAAAGTGGCACCTGCCCATGAGAGTTACGAAAAGAAACCCCAGGATGACGGAGAAGCGGAGGGCCTGGAAAGCAACAGCCCCGTTTGGGCCTCAGAAAGGCTGCCTTCAGGATGACAGGAGATTTTATCAAAAGGTAGTATGGTGAAGAAGATTGACTTTTTAATGTTACGGTGAATGTAATACTGTACATAACATAATGTATATAACGCAGATTGAAAAAAGAAAAGTAATCGAAAGCCTGGAGGGGGCGCCATTCCCAGAGTGTAAGAGAATCCACTTGGCAGGACCTGTGAAACGCTCTCTGTCAAGTTAGTGACATTGGATTATGTTTCCTTCTCTGAGGTTCCAATAACACCATGTTATCCCACAGTTCATTACACTTACACAGTCTATAATAATTTAACCAACTGCTATGTTTCCAATTTTTAGAGTCAGCTTACAGACAAAAAAATAAGCACAGACACTTAATTAAAGTTACAGAGAATATAAAGACTTAAACCTCAACGTTGTAAAAATAATGGAATCCTAGCAGATGTTGCTGGACAAAGTAGAGAAAAAAAGAAAGAAGAAAGTGGAGGTATATTTTTTTCCTTACTATACATAATGGTGAATACAATTATATATAGTCTAAAGTTGATGAGCAAGAGATTTAAATATATTAAAGTGAAAAATAACCAACAGAAGAACTAAGTTAATAATAAAATTATCAGTCTCTCATTTGAAGATGAGGAATAAAGAATTCTCTGACCCTCTTATAGACTGAGGGTTCATGTTCCCCCTAAATTCATATGTCGAAACTGTGCCCACCTTAAAGGTGATATTAGGAGGTGGAGCTTTTGGGAGGTCTTTGGGATCAGATGAGGTCATGAGGGTGGGGCCTCATGAATGGCATTAGTGCCCTCATTAAGAGTCCAGGGAGAGCTTGCTTCCTCTCTCTGCTCTTCACTGCCTGCAGACATAGTGAGAAGCTGGACGCCTGCAACCCAGAGTTAGCTCTCTCCAGAACCCAGCCATACTGGCACCCTGCTCTCAGCCTTCCAGCCTCCAGAACTGTGAAAATAAATTTCTGTTGTTTATAAATCTCTTGTCGATGCTATTTTGTTGCAACAGCTGGAGCTAAGACAGACTCTCTGCTCTCTAAAATCAATCAGAAACAATAAGAATGAGAATGGAATAAAAACTCCATCTAGAAGGAGATCAGGCAATGCTTACGATCTGAACCTTAACATTTATAAAGAAGAGGAAGGAGGCCAAGAGATGACGCCCGCGGCTGTGGGTCAAGCAGAGTCAACGAGGCCCAGTTTTCCACGTTAGTAACATGCCCTGAGGAACAAAAGCAGCAATTTCTTGTTTGAAAAAGGCTGAGGTCTGCAAACTGACTCAAGAATTCTCCATGACAACCTTTTGAAACTGTAGACTTGACATTCCTGTAAAAAACATTTTTTTGAGACTAGAGAAACTTAATGGGTACCACTGAAGCTACCAATTCTAGTCAATTAAATTTTGTAAAGTCTGAATCCGCACTCACACTGTATTGCACTAGACCTTGCATCCGAGGGCTGTACTGTTAGACCCTATTAGCCCAGACATTATTCAAAGCCTCTGACATCTTCCTCACATTTTCTTTCCCCATATAACTGATCCAGAAGAACTTTGTATTACAAAATGAGAATAACCAAAATAAGAACCAGATATGGTTTCAAAACCCTATTGAAATATTGAACTGTGTACTTTAATACATTGAAAATATTGAATTGTGTACTTTAAGTGGGCAAATTATATGTGAATTATATTTCGATGAAGCTTTAAAAAAAAGGAACCTGGAGACAAAATCATTGCAGGAAATAAAAAGGCAAAAGAGATAAAATAAATGCAGTATATGTTTAAAAAAACTACTGTGGAATAGTTGAAAACTGACCAAACAACTTCTCACAGATTCAAACATCTTAGCGAAAAAGTGGCCTCCAGGAATGGAGAGCTCAAATCGCAGACGGAAGGGCCAAAGGAAGAGATGATAAAGCAACGGAGGATGAGATGGGGCGACCTGAGCGTGCCCAGGGAAGATGTGGAAGAGAAAAGCAATGACACACAGAAATGGAAATTGCACAAAAAAGAAGATATTGTTGAAAACAAGGTAAAGAAATGGAAAAATGGAGCCAAAGGAAAGAAAAATCAATAGAAAAAAGGGATTTTAAAGGATTATAGAAAAAATATACTTGGAAGACAGATTAGAGTCCATGCTCAAGTATGCATTCAGAAGGCAGAACCACTGAGCGCACAAAAGATATCCAAAGTAAAATTCAGAAAAGTCTTCTGAAATAAAATACTTGAGTCTATAGGGTTAAATATGCGTCCATCTTAAAGTGGGAAGAACAAAGCTTTAACAGCACTGGAATACACCCTAATAAAATTTATAAATTTCTAAGACATGATCATTCAGACAGAAAATCAAATCACCTCAAGGGGAAGAGACAAAAATCAGACCACTTCATACTTCTTTAAAGCAATATCCAGTATGGTAAATACTCACTGTCTTCAAAACGCTTGGGCATACTGTGGACCAAGAATTTTATTTCCAGCCAAAGTACCATTCATGCATAAAGGCAGCATATAGATGACTTCAAACATAAAATACTCAAAGAACATAGTTCCTAGGAATCTTTCTTTAAAAATAACCTACTAAAAATAGCTTCTGTTAATTGAAAGACAAATGGAGAATGAAAAATTAAATACCCAATTTAAGAAAGAAAAAGAACACAATAATCTTAAGAACAAAAGAGAGGAGATGCCATAAAGATAAAAACAATAGTTAAAGAATCAGAAAAGAAAAAAATTATAGAACAAATAATCATATCCCAGGGAATGGTATTATGAAAAATAATAAAAAGGCAAAAATTTAGCAAAGCTAGTTAAACAATATAAATAAAAAAGGAATAAGTACATAAATATTAAAGATGAGTATGAAGAAATATGCATAGACACTGAGGAAATTACACAAATATAAAAGAATATAATGCTCAGCTTTATGCAAATATATGCAATAGATGATTAGCTAGAAAAACATAAATGATCAAAACTGACTCCCCAAAATGAAAAATATACAAATAGATCAATTTTCAGAAATTTTTACAAGTGAATTCTATCAAAACTTTAAGGAACATGTAATCCTAATACTATTCAAATAGTCCCAAAATATTAAAAGTTTCCAAAAATTATTTTATCAATTCAGCATAACATTGACACAGTCCATTTCCTAAGCATTGTAAATAAAATATTAGCCAATACACTCTGGTAGCACATTAATCAAACATGTATCATGATCAAGCAATACTTATACCAAGAATGCAAAGATGGCTCAATATTAATAAATCTATTATTATAATACAACTTAAACATATCAAAAGAGAAATACTATGTGAACATTCCTGTGGGTCCTAGAAAGGCATCTATTAACACTCATTTATCTTTTTGATTTCCAGAAAAACTTACAAATAAAACATGACAGGTGAATAATTTCTTAACATGAAAAGTATACACAAATGATTTCAGAGGGCAGAAATTATACAGTAAAACGCTGAGTCCCATTAAAATCAGAAACCAAGCAAGAATGTATGTTGTTACCAGCATTACTTAACTTTGTTTAGCTAATACTAGCCAGTGTCAATGGAGAAGAAAAAGAAAGATATAGAAAATCAGAAAGGGAAGAAAACATTACTATTTGTAGAGGTGAGGATATTATGGTATTTGTAGAGGTGATGATATGAAGAAAATCCAGGAAAATCAACTTTAAAACTAACTCCTTGTTACCAAGAGTAAGATAAGACGGCTAAGAACAAAATTAAAACATAATCCTTAGGTCTCTGGTATATGAACAACAATCATGTAGAAAATATAACAGAAAATATTCAATTTATAAAACCCCAAACATAACAGAATACCTAGAAGTACACTTAAGAAATGTGCAAGATTCACATAAAGAAAACTCTGAAGTACTGTGTAGGAGATTTAAAAATACTTGAGTAAATAGTAAGACATTCTTACATAAAGAGATGATATATGATGGTAATTTTCTCCAAATAAATATGTAAATCTAATTTTATGAAGAAAAATACCGACAACGTTATTTTGAGAATCAAGCAAGAAAAGAGTAATGAGGGAGAATTTGCCCTATCAGATACTGAAGAGTATTATAAATACTATAGTAATTAAAATGGTTTAGTATCAGCACATGAGCAGAAAAATCAGTGCAACAGAATAGATATCCCCAGCAAAACACAAACATATATAGGGATTAGTTTCTGATAAAGTTGGCATTTCAAATTGGTGGGGTAAAACAATATATTTAATAAACAGTATTAGGATAAGAGGGTAACCATCTGGAAAATATGAAATTGGATTCTCTTTTTTACTTACACTAAATTAAATTCTAGATAAAATATTTAAAAGAAAAAATAAACATAAAGGTAACAGAAATGGTGTCTTTGACTTTATAAAAAATTGTATTTTTCATGACAAAATATTCCAATCACACTATTTTACTTTCCAAATACTTAGTTTCTTTTATCAAACCCACTCGATCATTTAAAAGTACTTTCTCCTTAGTCAAATGATTCATGTGTCCAATTCCTCCTTTCATTTACATATATTAAACATACTCATTTTATACAATCTGAGTCTAATAATTCCAACACGGAAAAGCTTTCCGGGCCTCCTTCAGCTGCGTTTTTTCCCTTCTGTCTCTCACTCACAGTGGCTTGTTTCTTGATTTGGTTTCGTTTTGCTTGTTTGCTTTTAAATTTTGGACTGTGATATCATATTCCTTGAACTTTTCTGAGAAAATTCTCCTTCAGAGAAGACTTGCATTCCCTTTAGCAGCTGCCAAGGGCGCACAGTCATTTTAAACATAATATTCTTGGCTTGAGGATCTGGGAATCATGCCGTTAGTATGAAATTAGCAATGCCCAGCAGCATTTTTAATTTTGATAGGTGGTATTTTTCTCCATTTTTAGTTTTCAAGTATTTTCTATCTTTCGCTTAGATTTCTCCTTTGATTCATGGATTATTTAGACATACTTTAAACTTGCAATCAATTACTGTTTTTTTTGCTACCCCTGATGACCTTGACGAGCATTTTGCGAGTGAACCTTTGCCATTACCACCTCATCCAGGCCTCCGGCTTGGGCTGCCGCAACCACTCCGCACCATCGATAGCACGGCACTATCTCTACACTCAGGGCTGCACGCTCTTTGTCCTTTGTTTTCTGTTTCTCTACAGTACGTAGAGGCATGTCTAATCCACATCTTACAGAATTATTCCAGAGGAAAACTTGCAGACAAAACCTCTTGGTGAGGGTACCAGTGATGAATGGAGTCACCTGGCTTCACCTGAAACAATAGAGCCCATTGAGTCGGGGCAGTCACACGCGCTTCCTCGGAGGACACAGAATTGATTTGTTTAATTTCTGAAAGGTCATCTGCCCTGGGAAAGGGAAGAGGAATTCTGCATTCTCTTCCAAGGTCTGTAACCTCATCCCTGACAGCTGCAGGGACACGTGCACGGGGAAGAATCTCTCCTCCTCTGCCCCCCTCCCCTGCATTCACACATAACTAACTGTGTGACGGCCTGGGATGGGCTTCACTTGCTAAGCACCGTGCTTTCTCCTCAGAGGCTTGCTTGCCTAGCAAAAGTCTGTCCTTCTGAGCCCCCTTGAATCACCAGACAAGGCATTTTTCCCACGGCTTCATCCTCGGGTTGACCTCAGTTCACCAGGGAATCCTGATGAGTGTGCCCATCCATGGCTGACTCTGAGTCAGTGCCTATGCACACTGGCTTAGCCATTCCCAGCACCAGAAGGCGAACACCAAGCCAAAGCCAGGCTCTCATGAACTTGTATGTTGACTGTTGTAACTGATTTCTACCCCTCACACCACCCCGATGCATTTACACAACTGCCAAAGCAGTTGTCCTCGAATATCACTGTGCATATATAAATGCTGACCATCCTCTTCCCTCCACAAAAAAACCTTCAGTGGGTCTGATTTCCTTAGTAAATAAGGTACCAATGAAGAGAACAAGGAATGGTGAATAAAAAGGTTAAGATAACAAATTCTATAAATATATACTTCTTTACTTTTTTTCATCGGCTTCTTTAATAGAGATAAAGTTATATAAAGTATATAAAGTAATTATACTATATAAAGTAATTATACCATTACATTGTTAAGTTTGTAACATGTATAGATATCACACAGTACTACAATTGGGTCTATAATATGACAATAAGTACAGAAAGAGGGAGACAGAACAGAGTTATATAGGAGCAATGTTTGTACACCTCATTGGGAAAAGTTGCCATAAATCTGAAACAGGTCTGGTTAAGATGTATCTGGTAAACCTAGAGAAACACAAAGAAAATAACTCCAGACAAAGATATCAAAAGTAAAGAAAACTGCACTAACCTCTTTTAGGAATATAGATGCAAAAATCTCTCAACAGAATACTATCACACCCGATCCAATAACATAAAAGAAAGCACACACTGTGTAACTTTGCCAGGGCTGCTGCAATGGAGTATCAGTGGCTGGCTTAATAGAAATGTGTCGTCTCACACATAGTTCCAGAGGCTGGAAGTGCGAGGTCAGCGCATGGGCGGGGCTGCTTCCTCCTGAGGGCACCTGGAAAGAATCTGCTGCAGGCCCCTCTCCTACCTTCTGGTAGTTCCTTGGTTTACAGCAGCATAACTTCAATGTTCAGATGACATTCTCCCTGTGTGGCTGTGTATCCAAGTGTCTCCTTTCTGCAAGGACATCACACATATTGGATGAAAGCCACCTCAATTCAGTATGACCTCATTCTAAGTACTTACATCTACGATGACCCTATTTGTAAATAAGGTTCCATTCTGAAGTATTTGGGGTTAGAACTTCAACATATGAATTTGGGGGCACACAATCAACCCATGACATTCACCATGACCAAGTAGAATTTGTTCCAGGAATGCAAGGCTGGTTTAACACCTGAAAGTTCGTTAATGTACTATGCCATATTGATAGAATACAGGACAAAACCCAAATTATCATCACTATATTCAGAAAAGCAATTTGGCAAAATTCAATACCCCTTTATGATTTAAAAAAACACTAAAAAACTAGAAGGAAACTTTCTCAACCCAATAAAGAGATTATACAAAAAACCCACAGATAAATCATACTTAATGATGAAAGACTGAATAATTTCCCTTTAGGATCAGAAACAAGACAAGAATGTCCACTCTCATCACTTCTATTTAACATTGTACTGAAGATTCTAATAAATAATTATGCAAAAAAATTAGATGAAAGGAATTTAGATGGAAAAGAAAGAAAATTATCTCCATCCACAGATGGCATAACCTCATATATAAAAAATACTAAGAAATCACTAAACAACTATTAAAGCTAATAATTGAGTTTAGTAAGCTTGCAGGATACAAGATCAATATAAAATTCAATTGTATTTCTACATAATTGTGGTAAACAGTCAGAAAATGAATACAAGAAAACAATTCCATTTATAATTGCATCAAAAAGAATAAGCTGCAGTGAACATGGGGGTGCTATGGTTCTTTTGAATTAGAGTTTTGGTTCCTTTGGATATATTCCCAGAAGTGGGATTGCTGGGGCAAAAGACAAAAACATTTTTAATTTTTTGAGGAAACTCCACACTGCTTTCCACAGTGACTGCATCAGTCTGCATTCTCACCAACAGTGTACAAGGGCTCCCCTTTCTCCACACCCTCACCAGCACTTGCTGTCTGTTGATTTATTGATGATAGCCATTCTGACAGGTGTGAGATGCTATCTCATTGTGGTTTTAACTTGTATTTCTCTGATAATTAATGATGTTGAGCATCTTTTCATATGTCTATGGGCCACCTGTATGTCCTCTTTGGAGAAGTGTCTATTCAGGTCCTTTGCCCATTTTTTAGTTGGGTTGTTTGTCTTTTTGGTGTTGAGTTTTGTAAGTACTTTATAAATTTTGGATATTAACACTTTATCAGATGTATTGGCAAATATGTTCTCTCATTATGTCGGTGGTCTTTATATATGGTTGATTATTTCCTTGACTGTGCAAACACTTGTTTGATGAAGTCCCATTTGTTTACTTTTTCTTTTGTTTCCCTTGCCCGGGGAGATATACATCCGATAAAATATTGCTATAAGCAGTGTCTGAGATTTTGCTGCCTATGTTTTCTTCTAGGATTTTTATGGTTTTGGGTCTACCATTTAAGTCTTTGATCCACTTCGAATTTATTCTTGTGTGTGGTGTGAGAAGGTGGCCCAGTTTCATTTTTCAACATATATCTGTTCAATTTTCCCAGCAGCGTTTATTGAAGAAACTATCTTTAGCCCATTGTAGGTGTTTGCTTCCTCTGTTGAATATTAATGGACTATAAAGGTGTGGGTTTATTTCTGTTCCATTGATCTATGTGTCTGTCTTTATGCCAGTACCATGCTGGTTTGATTACTATGGCCTTATAGTATATTTTGATATTAGGTAGTCTGTTTCCTCCAATTTTGTTCTTTTTTCCTCAGGATCACTGTTGCTATGTGGGACCTTCTGTGGTTCCATATACATTTTTGAAATATTTGTTCTAGTTCTGTGAAATACATTATTGGAATCTTGATAGGAATTGCATTGAATCTATAGATTGCTCTGTGCAGTATGGACATTTTAATGATGTTAATTGTTCCTACCCATGACACAGTATGTGCTTCCACTTATTTGTAGCTTCCATTTCTTTCTTCAGTCTCTTGTAATTTTCCAAGTATAGGCCTTTTTCATCCTTGGCTAGGTTTATTCCTAGGTATTTTATTCTTTTTGAAGAAATTGTGAATGGATTGTTTTCTTGATTTCCCTTTCTGTTAATTCATTATTGGCATATAAAAATGCAAAGGATTTCTGGATATTAATTTTGTATCCTGCTACTTTGTTGAATTCATTTACCAGTTCTAGTAGTTTCTTGGTGGAATCTTTGGGGTTCCCTATGTATAGTATCATGTCATCTGCAAATAATGGCAGTTTCACTTTTTTCTTTCCAAATTGGATGCCTTTTATCTCTTCTTCTTATCTGATTGCTATGCCTAGAACTAGTACTGTATTGAATAACAAAGGTGAAAGTGGACATCCCTGTCTTGTTCCTGATCTTAAGGGGAAAATGCTTGTAGTTAATTGTCCATTGAGTATGATGCTGGCAGTGGGTTTGTCATATATGGGCTTTTTTATGTTTAAGTATGTTCCCTCTTCTCCCACTTTGCTGAGAGTTTTTATCATAAATCAGTGCTGGATCTTATCAAATACTTTTTCTGCATCTATTCATATGCTCATGTGGTTATTATTCTTCACTTTGTTTATGTGGTGAATCATATTTATTGATTTGTGAATGTTGTACCAACTTTGCATTCCTAGAATAAATCCCACTTGATCATGGTATATGATCTTTTTGATGCATTGCTGTAATCAGTTTGCTAATGTTTAGTTGAGAATTTTAGCATCTATGTCATCAGCAATATTGGCCTATAATTTTTTTCTTTGTAGTGTCTCTACCTGGTTTTGGAATTAGGATAATGCTGGCATATAAAATGAGTTTGGGAACCTTGCCTCCTCTTGAATTTTATGAAATAGTTTGAGAAGAGAGGTGTTAGTTCTTCTTGGAATGTTTGGTACAATTCACCTGTGAAGCCATCCAGTTCAGGGCTTTTGTTTGTTGGGATTTTTTAAATTACTGCTTCAATTTCTCTAGGTGCAATCTGTCTATCCAGATGCCCCCTGATTTAATTTTGGAAGATTGTATGTTTCTAGGAATTTATCTATTTCATCCAGGTTGTCCAGTTTGTGGCATATAGTTGTTCATAATACTTTCTTACAAACCTTTGTATTTCTTTGGTGTCAGTTATTTCTCCTCTTTCATTTCCGATTTTATTTAGGTCCTTCTCTTTTTTTATTGATGAGTCTGGTTGAAGATATGTCAATCTTTTTATGTTTTCAAAGAATTAGTTCTTGGATTTATTGATCTTTGAGTCATTTTTTAAGACTCTATTTCATTTATTTCTGCTCTGATCTTTATTATTTCCTTCATTTTACTCACTTAGGGCTTTGTTGTTCTTTTGCAAGTTCCTTTAAGGGTGAAGTCAGATAGTTTATTTGATCCTTTTCTTGTGTTTTGAGACAGGCCTGTAATGCTTGGAGTTTCCCTCTTGGGATTGCTTTCCCAGGGCCCCACAGATTTTGGATTGTGGTGTCCTCATTTTCATTTGTTTCAAGGGATCTTTTGATTTCTTTCTTGATCTCATTGTTGACCCACTCATTGTGTAATAACATGTTATTTAGCTTCCATGTCTTTGTGTATTTTCCAGTGGTCTTCTTGTGATTGATTTCTGGTTTCATAGCATCGTGGTCAGAGAAGGTGCTTGATATGATTTCCATCTTCTTAGGTATTGAGACTTGTTTAGTGTCCTAATGTGTATTCTAGAAAATGTTCCGTGTGCACTTGAATAGTATGTATATTTGCTGCTTTGAATTGAAATGCTCTGAAAATATCAATTAAATCCATTTGATCTAGTGTGTTGTTTAAGGTCACTGTCTTCTTGTTGATTTTATGCTTAGAAGATCTATCCATTGAAGTCAATGAGGTGTTAAAATCCCAAACTATGACTGTATTTTTGTTGATCTTGCCCTTTATGTCCATCAAAGTTTGCTTCACATATTTAGGTGCTTCTGTGTTGGGTGCGTAAATGTTTACTAGGGCTATATCCTCTTGTTGGATTATTTCCTTTATCATTATGTAGTGTCCTTCTTTGTCTCTTACTATTGCCTTGGTTTTAAAGTCAGATATAAGTACTGCTACTCAGCTTTTTTTTCTCTTTCCATTTGCATGAAATATCTTTTTCCATCCCTTTACTTTTAGTTTGTTTGTGTCTTTTAATTTTACATTTGTCTCTTGGAGGCAGCATATATGTGGGTCTTGTTTTCTTATCAATTCAGTTACCCTATGTCTTTTGGTTGAAGCATTTAAGCCATTTATATGGTTTCCTAAATATAACACCCAAATCTTAAGCAATAAATAAAAAACAGATACACTGAACATTATAACAACTAAAAATTTTGTGCTTGAAAGAACACTATCAAGAAAGTGGATAGAAAGCCCACAGAATGGATGAAATTTTTATAAGTTATATATCCATAAGGGGCTTACATCTAGAATAAAGAACTACTATAATTTACAAAAATAACCTAATAAAAAAGTGACCAGAGTCTGAATATACATTTCTTCAAAGGAGATATACAAATGGCCAATAAGCACATGAAAAAATACTCAATATTTATCATCCATGAGGGAAATGTAAATTAAAACCACCATGTGAAGCCACTTCGTATCTACGAGAATGGTTATAATCAAAACTACAGATAATAACAAGTGTTGACAAGGATGTGGAAAAAATATTACCTTCATACATTGCTGGTAAGAATGTAAAGTGGTACAGGCACTTTGGAACATTCTGGCATTTTCTCAAAAGATTAAACATAGAGTCATCACTTAATCCAGCAATTTCATTCCTCGTTATATACCCAAGAAATGAACACATGTCTACACAAAAGCTTGTACATGAATGTCATGGCAGAAGAATTCATTAGAGCCAAAAAGTGGAAAACAATCCAAACGTCCATCAACTGACAAATGAAATGTAGCACACATATAGTAGGTTATTCAGCATCAAGAAGAAATGAGGTACTGATACATGCTACAAATGGATGAACTTTGACAACATTATGCTAAGTGAAAGAAGCCAGTTACACGTAGCGTATTACTCCATTTGTATGAAAAGTCCCAAAGAGGCAAATCCATACAGTACATTGGTGGTCACCCGTGGGTGAGTGTGTGGAGCAG
Source organism: Tonatia bakeri (assembly GCA_004024845.1). Lineage (NCBI taxonomy): Eukaryota > Metazoa > Chordata > Mammalia > Chiroptera > Phyllostomidae > Tonatia > Tonatia bakeri. The sequence goes on along the minus strand of PVIA01000661.1, from coordinate 109,754 downwards.
CTGCTAATTGGTCCAGGGCCCCCTGTTGGAGTAATGAAAATGTTCTGAAATTTCTTGTGATGATTATACAACAGAGCTCTGAGTATACTCAAAATCATTGATTTGTATCCCTTAAATGGTGAATTATATCTCAATAAAGCTGTTACCAAAACCCAAACCCGAACGAGAGCAAGGTGAAGTTTCTGGAGGCAAAATTCTGGATTGCAGACTATTTCCTTTGGTCCTGGCTCTGCTCGTGGGGCCAGCAGACCGCACTAGTGAAGAGTTGGCCGAAGCCCAAAGGAACTGTCTTCAACTGTGCTTTGCCTTGAGCAATTTAGTTTTAAATAACCCTTTGTCAAATTAGACATGCACAGCCTGGTTTTGCCTGTCCTCTCCTAGGGTTTTTGATGTTTTTATCTTGGGGATAGGGTGGAGCATGGAGGGTTATGTTTTCTTCTTTGAAAGATGTGATGGGTCAAGGGCCAATTAATGGTCAGTTTCAGTTTTCTTGGCCTTTGACTCATGTCCACTTTCAACTACAGCGGCTTCCAGTATCAATCACACAGGAGCCAAACTCTCCATGAGGCAGGGAGATCACCCCACTGCTCTGAATTTCTAATTTTCTTTCTTACATGGGTGTGCAGCCTCCGCTCCGTGTTCTCGTAGTTCTAGGTGGGAGGGAAGTGATCTAAGAGAACCTTGACAACAATGAAGAAATAGAGGGCTTTGAGTGCCTGAGCACTCAGTGCTGTTACAAGTTGTGAGGCCAGGGATGCAGAGGTTCTGGGGCTGGTTTCCCTGAGAGCTGGCTGGGTAGCCTGGCTTGGAGCTGAGTTCCACAAGTACATAATAAAAGTAAAGATTCCCGGGGCAGGGAGGGAGGGATGGTGAGTGTCCACCATCTAGTGGATCAGGCAAACTAATTTAGTTTGGAAGAACCTCAATTCTAATGTTGCAGAGGATGTACAGGACCTATAAGCTCCCAGGTTCACTCTGCCTCACTGTCATCCCAACACTCGCCCCCATCCTCCAGGCAGAAGCTCCATAGGAAGCCTGGCTGCTACTCAGTCACTGTTGCTTGCTTAGAGAGTGGGGGTAAGGTTCAGAACTCAGTGAGGCCTCTATCACACCTCTGCAGTGGGTCCAAAGCAGCTCCAGCCAAGGATCTGACCCAACTGGACCCACATCCTAGTCAGCTGTCCTCAGAAGTCAAATAAGAAAACCTAGAAAAATGGGAAATCAATGCCTGATAGGGTGAATTTGACTAGAAAGAAACCAGAGACAGGGAGGATACCATAGATAAACTTGTCTTCCCTACCTTCCCTTCCACCCTTCCACCCTGAGTCACCATCATTCTGCACAGTGTCTTCAAAGATGACCTGGTGATGAAGAAACCAGCAGTGCTTTCTTAGGAGGCTGCACACAGCACTTTGTTTTGCTTTCTTATTTTCCTGGATTCACTGCCCATTTTCCCTTGCTCCTCCCTCCCTGAGATTATAAACCCCAAGAAAACCAGAGTACATAAACTTTTTCTTATGGTCTGTGTCTAGAAAACCTGAGTTAAGACAGAGACCAAGGCTCTATCTGGAAGAATCAAGGTAAAACAATGACAGATTCAGGTCTGGTGAAGGTAGGGTGAACATCAGGAGGTAAGGAATGAAGAAAATGGAGAGGAAGTTCCCAAGGACCACGAACAGAGGCTGCCGTCCTCGTGGAATTTCCGACCCACAGAGGAAGACATTAATTAAATGCTGTCACCATACATGGACAGTCACAAACTACGTGCAGGAAGGGAAGTTGCGTGGTGCCAGGAGAGCTCGTGACAGTGGACTTGCTTTAGTCTGGGAGTTCAGGAAGTCTTCTTTGAGGAATGCCGTCTGGGTGGGAGCCCGTCTTTGGGACCTGAGCGAGTGCGGAGCAGAGCAAAGGGGGCTGCTCCAGGCAGAAGGAATGGTGTCACACGCACAGAGGCTCTGCAGCGAGAGGGCGCGTGCGGAGTCTGGGGAACAGAAAGAACGACTCCCACAGAGACAGTGCCTCCCAGCCTCGGCTTTCACTTTCCCTAAAAACGTCACCCCACAGTAAACAATTTATTATTTTACATCTTAACCCAGTACTGACACACACACAGACACGTACCAATGAACAAAGTTCTATGACAATATTTATCCTCACGCTACAGGGTTTCTTACATCAGCTGCCACATTTACACGTGCACGCTCTTCGGCAGAGCTCCGGGGCGCTCACTGCAGCTCTGTGCGGTGGTTTCCACACGTGCAATGAAACATGTTAAGGTAGACACGGAGGTGCTGGTATGTGAGGACATATACATGCTACACTGTAAAGAGAAAAAGTGGACCAATATATATCATGGGATCCCCATTTGTTAAAAATCTTTATGTATGAAGGAGTATATGCATAGAAAAGGACTACTTCTCAAATTACATGGGACTTTGCATTTGCCGACTTTTATATTTCATTTGGTACTTTTTACAATAAAGGTGTAATGTCAGATGATTCTTGTGGGCACTACCACAGATAACGTGCCAGTCTACTTCCTCAGAAAGTCAGTTCTTTGGTCACCGCAGTAAATGACACTGAACTTGACTCAACTGGCATTTTGAGTTTTGGCTTCCTGGAATCATTTTTATGCCGTGAAGCAAAGAACTTGAACAAACACCAGGTTTGACTTGCACTGCACTGCCTTCTCCATTGCCAAGAGACTTCAATCCGGGGAGCAGCTGCGCACACGTCGAATGATCAAAGAACCAACCGCTGGGACCAGAGGAAGGCACCCCAAGGCCTGCACCCTGGGGGGAAGTCACTGAGGGCCTGCCTCTGAGGGGTGGAGTCTGTCAGAACTGCTTCCAGCAGCAGGGTTCCAGCCCTCACCTCTGCAAAACACCGCATCAACCTGAGAGACTTACACATTTGGCCCAACGGCTCGGATGAAACAAGACCTCAAAGCTCAGCGCTCGACACTGGCCTGCGCCCTTGCTCTCTCTCCCTCCCTCTCCCCCATCTCTCCCTTCGCCATTCTGTCTTCAGCTTTAGGTTTTTCTGCCAGGACTGAGCTACATAACACTCCAGACACGCCACCTTAGATGGGCTACACCGTTGTGGCGAATTCTCTGGCATCTGAGAGGTTTCCACGAACTGTTTAGATTAGTGTATTTCCTTTCTTTAGGGTTAGGCTTTTCTCCTTCAAAATATTTTTGGAGGATATTATAATCCTTATTTAGGGTCTTGATATGAAGTAAGAGAATAGCAAATCTTTCCTCAGGGTGGTTTTTAAGTTTATTTCTAAAAAAGGTAATTTCTCGTGCTGACAGGATCGGGGTCAGCTTACCCCACTCTCCCCCTGAATAATAAACCCAGCCTTCATGCACAGAATCATCTTCACCATATAAAATGAGTGGGAAGAAATCTATATGTTTCTTCCTGCGGAACAGACAGCTTTGGCAATGAGCCCGGTCATTCAAAATTTCTCCACGATCTGTTATTTAAATCCAACTCATTATGACTGATTTCAGGCAGGAAGCCAAAATGAAAAGATTGACTAAATATATTTGGTTTTCCGTCCCGTCGCTTCTTTCCACATCCAATTTTAACACAAGTGCTAATTTGTAGGTCAGGGTTAGAGGTACAGACCCCTCAACACAAGCACCCTATGAATCCCAAACCAAGCATTCGGGGGTCTTGTGGCATCGAGAGGGGATGGCCCCATGTTCTGAAGTAGCGAGCAGCCAGGTTTAACCCCCAAATGCCCATGATGTTTAGCTTCAATATCCTTTGCTGCAGTTTAAATTCCAACTAGGCTACAGACATCCTCAAAAGATGTCGTATGCATCTTCCATTCCCAGCAGCTGGCACAGGGTCTCACAGCAGGTGTCGAGTCGATGTCTTCCGAATGGAAATTTAGGTCTGGAGGCCTGAGTTCCTCTCTTCTTTCTTGCATTCCACACCATGCCTGGTTGATTGCTTCTCACAGCCCTTCCATGTTTCCTTGCTCTTCTTTTAACATTTTGTTCACATTTAATCTATCTGGAATTTATTTTTGTGTGTAGTGTGGCAATATCATTTTACCATTTTTAACATACATTAAATACTTACTGATTTTGAATTGCTTATTCCATTCTTCTGTCTGTCTATTCCTATTAACCAGACAGTTTCAACAACAGCAGCTTTTGAGTATAATTTGATATCTGGTAGGACAAATTCCCCCATACCATCCAAGTAAATTATTCTTTTAAGGTATTGATTTGATGTTTTTACACACTCTTCTAAATAATCTTCATTTTTCATTTAGCTTTAAATAAACAGACAAGCACACAAACAAAAGCAAAGCCAATCAGAATGAATGGAAATTTGGCAAAAAAATAATAATAATTTTTGGAGGACTGACCTTTCTACCATCCCATGTCTTCCAACCCAGAAACATGGTATATATTAACGCATTCTGCTGTCATTTTAACATTCATCAGTAACATTTTATAATTTTCCTTCATATTGACCTCATACATTGCTTGTTAGGTTATTTCTAGGTATTTATAGTATGCTGTAATACATAAAACTTTTATTCTACCATATTATCTAATAGGATAAGAAAAAACTGAATGTTCCTGAACATTTATACTCAACCGTCTTTTTTAACTCTTTCATTGGATGCTTATTCACCTAATCTCTCTGCATTTCTCAAGTGCCGATCCCATGCTGGGCATTTTCCTGCATGGGAGTGCTGGGAGACACGGTCGGGCACCACACAGATGTTATTAGGAAATACTTTTTGCTGTGACTCCCCCTCCTCCTATAGCTTTGAAGTGAATGAAGCTTTTGTTTTTCACACACAGTGAAGCTCAGAGTAGGCTGTTTGGGGCTGTTTTAGTGACTCCCCAGTGTAGAGGCGGATTCATGAACTTTTGTTCTGTGCAGCAGGCACTGTCTGACCTCTGATGCTCCCGGCGTTCTCTCTGCAGTCCGAGCAGGCAGAAGGGCAAGGGCAAAGGATGAGCTGAGCTGACCTCCACGCCCTTCCCAGCTTTCCTGGAGCCCCATCCCGGGACTTGCACTTACACTCATGGGCCAGAACTGCGTCACATGGCCACATCCATGTCCCTCAGTTACATTACTGCTCTCCTCCAATCAGAATTCTCTTAGTAAGGAAGACAGGGCGAATCTAACCCTTACAGAGATGTTCAAACAATTTATAGCTGAGTGTCTTGGATTTTTCAACAACTCCGCCCTTCCCTGAATCCCTTCTCTACTTAATTTCCTGCTCACTTCACCGGTGACCTTATTGTCTCATGGCTGCAAGGACAGTTACATGCTGGTGACCTCCAATTTACATTTCCAGCACAGTCCTCCCCCTGAACTTCAGACCGAAAGAGCCAGCTGTCTGCTTGGCACCTCCACTTGGGTTTCTAATGAGTATCTCAGTTTATGTAACCTGTCCAGAGGAAGCTTCCACAAAACTGTCCTGCTGCGGCCTCCTTCCCCAAGTCTGGAGATAACAATTTCATCCTGCTGGGTGCTTAGGCTAAAACCACCCAAAGACTCCCGTCTGTCTCACATCTTACATCCAGGACACCGGGAAATCCTGTTTGGTTCTACCTTCGTCTTCCGACTACACCCAGAAACCCACCACTTCTCACCATTTCAACCACTGACGTTCCGGTCCAAGTTCCGTTATTTTATGCCCACAATTCTGCGACAGCCTCCCAAAATCACTGCCCACGTAGGTAATCCTTCCTTAAAGTCAGCTCCCTGACACCCTCCTCTTTAATGATCTTGTCCTTGTCCCCCGCCTTTGCTTATTCCCATGATTGACTGCTCCTTACCCTTAGTAATCACCCAAAACTGCAATCCCAAAAAACTGTAGTTTCAAAGCACCCTACTTGTGACTACTACACTTTTCCACCCATTATGTCCTCTATTAATCCCATTCTCACCTTCCTCCAACTCCATGAGGACCTACAATCCGTTAATCCTATACATTTTCCCTGCCTGCTCCCCCAGGTCCCCTTACACTGTTACTTTTCTTCTTACTGAGCTTAAATTCCATGCTCAACACTTCTTTGACCACGTGCCCTCAGCTGCCCTGCCCTTCTGTATCGCCCTTGTTTGGCAAACTCCCAAACCTGAACTACATCTTCGCATACTCAGGACCTGTGTCCATACAGTGGATGTGGCTGAAGAAAATATATAACTGATCCTACATTCAACTGACCACTAACCTGAAGTGAAACACTGAACGCTGTCTGGAAATTATTGAATATATTCTGTTTCCCTAGGCTTTTCTCTCCCTCATCCTTTTCTTACCTTTTCCTTCTCAAACCTCCAGCTCCTTTCCTCCTATCTTTGGTCTCATTTGATGACGTGCCTTTATATTTCAATGTGAAAAACAGAAGCAATCCAAGGAGACCTTTCACGAGCTCCCAGCACTGTATCTCCCTACCTACCTCTGTGCCCACATATTCAATCATCTCTCTTGTTATTATGGATGAACTCTTTACATTCCTATCTGAGACCAATCACTTGCACCCTAGATTCTGTCTGAACCTGTCCACTCAGGGATATCATCTCAGTAATTCTGTGTCAAATTTCCCTATTTTACCAAATCATTCCCATTTGTGCGTATTATTATTTTTTCTGACATACATACACACAAATTGTCTCTGGACTCCCATTTTCCCCTTCCCACCTCTGTGCTATTTCTCTTCCTTTATGGCCAAAGCCTCTGAAAAGTGGTCCATATTCACCATCTCCAACCTACCTCCTCCTGCGCTCGCTTAAACCTGCCCCAGTAAGCCTCTCACCCCACCGTTCACTGAAAACTCTTGTTAAGGTCAACAAAACACTTATCCTAGTTAGCACTGGTCAGCTTTCACATCTCAATCAAAACCCACTGAAACGTTTTTCTGACTAGATCAATCCACCTATTAAATGCTGTCACCATTATATCACTTACCATGGTTGTAATTTTATATTTTTACGTGACTCTTTGATTAATGATACTTTTTTCCTCAGTAGACTCTAAGCTTTATAAGGGCAGGAATAATGCCCATTTTTCTAAACGTGGGAGAAGGAGGCCCAGAGAGATATAAAGATACTAGCTCAAAGGCACACCATGGCTTACTGGTAGGATAGGGATTAGGATTAGTTGAGTATACTGACCACCAAGCACCATGGTACATTCCGGGGTTAAAAGATGAATCAGACATGCCCCTCCTCTCCTAGCACAGGCCTCCCAGAATCTCCACCATGTCAGGCTTTTTGCAATATATATCAAATCATTATGCTGTGCACCTGGAACTAATAAGATGGTATGTGAGGTATGTCCAGATAGTATTGAGCCATGTATTATAAATATAGACATTTATTGACGAAGATATGAGATACAAGAAAAATTGTACATAGGACAATGATGCCTTAGTCTCCTTCAACGCAGGCACCTGGGGACCTCACACAGTTCTCCCCGTCATCATTAGCTGCCCAGTTGTATTTTCCTGAATCTCATCAATGGTCTGGAATCTCTTCCCTCTCAAAGGTGATTTTAGTTTTGGGAAAAGCCAGAAGTCGCTGGGCACCAGATCTGGGCTTCCGGGGGTGGGGGTTGGGGGGGGGGGTAGGTCTGAGTCACCTAAGTGATTTGACGTTTCGCAAAAAAAGTCTGCATGAGACGTGATGTATGAATGGGTGCATTGTTGTGATGAAGCTGCCAATTACCAGCTGTCCATAGCTGTGGCCTTCTAAGTCATCTGAATAGTTTCCGCAGAGGAATGTTCAGGCTTAATGCAAAATTTGATGTAGATTTGTTGTTCTACTCGCTCAGTCATTTTCAACGTCACAGCCTCACAGTACACATGCTCACTCAACAACATCCACCATCCCCACTGACTGGTACAGTCGAGTTGTCCTTGTTCACACACGCGCATTCCAGTCCCCTCTCCTTGGCTGCAGGCCACATCGATGCCGCACAAACTGTTCTCACAATATTAACAATGGCTGAACTTCTTCCAGACTGACCTTGTATGCCAATTATATCTAAATTTTAAAGAAGCGTTTATTTGAAATTACATTGCAGGCTTCAAAATAAAACTCTTTAGATGCTTATCACTCATTCTTCACTGACCTATAACAGGTCAACAGGAAAACACTGGGAGGAGTGAGTAGGACGATCAACTTAAAGTTACAACATTAAGATTCACTGTTAGTTGAAGACTAAAAAGCAAGCAAGAGAAAGCACTTCAGAAATGAAATTGTTAGGGAAACAGAACTTGAGTAGTAACACTTTCAAGGAAACTACTGAATTAAAAAGATCTATGTCCAACAGTTGGAAGGCTGCATGTATTTTTTAATTTAACTTTTTAAATATATTTTATTGATTATGCTATTACAGTTGTCCCAACTTTCCCTCTTTGCCCCTTCTACCCAGTACCCCCCATTTCCTCCAGCATTCCCCCCTAGTTCACGTCCATAAGTCATGCATGTAAGTTCTTTGCCGTCTTCATTTCCTATATTGTTCTTAACATCCCCGTCTATTCTGTAACCACCAACTTGTACTTCTTAATCCCCGCACTTTCCCCCCATTCTCCATCTCCCTACTCCCAGAAGGGCAAGGCATCAGGCAGAACTGCCACTAAACACAGCCCAACTTACCACTTTGTAAGTGACTTACTACTAAGGTGGCATATGATTTATTATTTGAAATGGGGCACTTTGGAAATAAAAAGAGGCACTATTAAAAATTGTCCCAGGACACCGAGTGTTTACCAGGACTGTCCCAGGCAAAACACCAGGATCCATCATCGTCCTAGTAACCATCCTCCACTCGTTACACACAGAGAAAACCAGCATCTCATTCAGTCATACCAGGGACTCCACTCGGCACATCAGCCACAGCAGCCCAAGTGGACGAGACAGCAACCCAGCCTAGGCCCCATTACATCATCAGTACCCTGAACGGGCATGCTAATACCTACTATCACCACTGACTAAAGCTAAAGAGTCACTCGCTTTATCCAATTCTTTGTCTTGCCCTTTCACACGTGATCTCTATTCAGTCTATAGGAAGGCCATTTCTATCTGATTCTGAAGTTTAATCCTAATGCTTCAGAGAGAATATACCCTTCTATGCTAAGCTAAGTCAAAGAGAAAGCCATTCTCCAAACTTTGAGAGGCTCCCCTCTGCCCCCAAAGCACAGCTGGTTTATATGAAACGTGTACAAGTGTGTGCCATGCCTCCTTCAATCAAAATGACTCCTAGGGCACTTGCTGAAACATCAGAGCAAAAACAAGGCCACTGGCCACAAAACTTTATTGAAATGATCAATACATTTATCCATCTGAAAATGCTTTGAGCCATCCACTTGAGGGTTACAAACGTATCAGGGTCTGTTTTATAGGCATATTTTTGCTCGGCTTGGCAAGAGAAAATCATGAATCAAATCTAAAAAGCTTGATTTTTAAAAATCTATAAAAAGGAAGAATTAAAGACTGTATAAGTCAAATCAAGAAGACAATTCCATACAAGTCCAGCAAGACGAATTAGCAAGTAAGTGAAGTAATCTCTTATACAAAATGTGAAAGGAGTCACGAAGGTGAATTATGAAAAATAAAATCTGAGTCAGAAAATCATCACTACGTCAAGCCACACAAGGATGCCCATTAGTTGTTTTCTTTAAAGGGAACAGATATCAAACTCTTAGTTTTCTATTATTCAGAAAGAAAAATTAGGCAAGTGTTTGGAAAATACTTCTGATATTAAGTGAATTCTTTCTCATCTTCTACCAAGAAGTCACAAACACCTGACTTCTTGCCTGTCTGGAGAAGCAGGGAAATCCAGTGTCCGGCCTTCAGCAGGACACTCACAACACCCGAAGGAGGTCCAGGGTAATCCGAGAGCGGGCCGCATCGATGTTGAGGACCTGGACTTCCACTCTCTCTCCCGGGCCCAGTCCAAGACTCCTTCTCTTCTTCGTTTTAGACAGTTTTGCTTCTGTTATATTTCGTATGGGAATCAGCCCTGCTGTCCCCACTCCTATATCTACAAAAATTCCAAACAAAGTGGCATTCTCAACTTTGCCTGTAAGAACTGTGCCAACCTGAAGATCTTTCAAGCAGACTATGCTTCTCTTGAAATCGGGTTTAACAAAATCTACAAGGAAAGGGGAAAAAAGAGATTTAGTGTAAATAATAAGGTACTGTACTTCCCAGACACAACATACCTGAGTGAATAAGGGGTTACTGCATCTCACTTATGTGCCCGGACCAGTATGAAGCACTCAAGGGGGACAGAAAGGAGCTGAAGACACAGGCCTGCCTCAGAGGAAATGCATCCTAGTTGGAGAAACAGCGTTTACACCGTAAAAACGATTCACGAAAATTTACTCAAAGGCTTTCTTCTCCTTAAACTCCATCTCGCTAACATGTGAACATTAGCGCTATATTAAGGACTGACTCTTATTTTCCTCTTTATGAGGAGGTGATTAGAAAATGTTTGTCCAATGGATACACAAGGCTAAATCAGCAACACTGACAAAGTTAAGACTGTTGGAGACAGAGGATGGGGAGGTTTTACCCCGTGCCTGGATTCTCAAACTCTTAAAAGCTGATAGAATGACCATCAATGTTTGGTCAAACGTGGATGAAATTCAAATGTTCTCTGGTCTTACTACCCCCCACCACAGATTTGGAGTTCAGGAAGTAATTTCTCTCCATTTTGAATATATGTATTCAATCAAAATTTATGGATTCTTGATGATCTATGGCTCAGAAACCCAGACCAGCTAGGACCTAGTCTTTCTTGTTTTAACCCAAGCCATCGATGGTTCGGGACCCCAGCACCATCTCTCCCCGGCCAGGCACTGCCAGGCGCTACAGACACAAAGGCGAGGACAGCCCTCTTTTCTTGCTCCCCTGGCCTGTGTTTCTCTGCTCGGTAACACCCCCCCCAACTGTGGGGCATCAAGAATGCCAAGGAATCATTGTGGTTCTAGTTAAAACAAAACAAAAACAAAGGTTTTATGAGGGAGAAGGTTAGAACTAACAGTTTAAATGGGGCCTTTGGATTATCTCTGGATTCCATTCATCCATGCTCCTCTCCGCCCCCTTTCCTAGGATTACTGAATGTTGATTCTAGTAACAAAGAACACATTCTGTGCCTGGATCTCCTCTTACTAAGACCTCATTCCCCCCCCCACCCATTCCATTTCCTTTTCCTCCACAGCTGTTGGCTTTATCCTGATTACTTGTTGAAGCTATCCTTTACATTTGCATTAACAACTGGCCACCTCTCCGTTCCCCCCTTCCCCAGCCCAACCACGCCAAAATCAGGATTTTTTACAAACTCACCTTTTTCCTGTAAAACAAAACAAAAGCCCTCTTTAAACCTCAAATCTCATTTTCCTCATAAAATAGGAATATGCTAACACTGGAACTGATTCTGTAGAATTTCACCTGACGCCAAAGCAGTGAATTCCAAAAGCAAGAAACTTACCGTAATGTAATATTACACGGGGCCACGGCTGCGTCAAAGCCAAGAAACTCAGTCACTGATCAGCAGCAGAGGTAGGATGGTCTCTGAGGCCCCGTAAGAATTGTTTTTAAGCTTGAAAACTATCCTCCCCACTTTTTCCTGTAGAGGTCCAGCTGGTACAGATTCCCCAAGGGCTCCTGATTAGCTGCGTTGTTTAATTTTATGTGGAAAATTAGAGTCGGGAACTACTTAACTTGTTCCCAAAGACAGCCCGGGCCACTGACAAACTAGAAAATCCTCCCGGTACCGGGCAAACTTGAACATGGCGTCTGGCAAGGTGCATGTTCAGTCCCCTGTCACCAGGCTGCTTATGATGAAGCCAATCATGGGAACTAACTAGAACCAGACTGTTAGTAAAATAGAACTGTGTCACTGACAAAACAGAAGACAGGGTGAGGGTGCGAATGAGGCACCAAGAAGGGAACTACTTTTGAGAAAATGGGGAAAAGAGGTGTAACATAAGCACTGTAGTACAGAAACATCTAAAACACTATCTGCCCCTTCAGAAATACAACTGTCTGCCTTCCCTGTTGGGGATGTTTTCAAGTATTAAAATGAAAAATTCTCAAACATCTTGAAAACTATGACTTACACAAGGGCATAGGTCAGCTGCAAAGTGTGTTTAAAGAGACCTATTTGAAATTTCACTTGCCGTGATAATAAAAACTACAGTAATTATTAAGCTGAGTCCAGAGCCCATGCGTATCTGGCTTCGGCTCAACCAGGGGCATCACCAGATGAGGGTCGCTACTGAGCTGCTTGTTACTTAACTGAACCATATAATCCGAGAGTTGATCTCTGCCCTGAGTCCACAGTAACTGCATTAATAGAGCAATCAGCACCAAGACAGGAAAAAAGGATGGATAGCTCTAGAGCACGTCCACCAGCCTCCCAGGGCAGCGGCCGTAGGCCTGCCCTCGAACCCCACCCTATCCCACAGCCACTGCTCCACCGAGTATTCCTGCACTTTGGATGGACCACCCAGAGGCTTCTACTCCTACGTTTTTGGTATTGCTCTTGCTGTTTTTATTTCATTTTACTTTTCTCAATGTAAGAAAACATTAATTTCAAACTTACTGAAAAGTTGAGGGAAAGGTACAATGAGCTTGCTGGCTGGGTGTGTTTTTATATCCCCTTAAACCTTTTCAAAGACGCATGTCCAATGACCTCAGCACAGCCTAACCCAGAATGAAAGGAGCCGAGCCCTCAGCACGGCATCATAAAATGGGTTATGAGACAAGTGCAGATTCATTTAAACCTCAGGGCTTCCTATTCGAATTTCCCTGGGAAACTGACACCTTAATTCTTTCTCCCTGGGTCACTGCTCTCAACAACTGTGGCTGTCACACTTCCCGCACCATCTATCTACCTGCACTGAAAGCTGAGAGCACTTTTAATTAGAAGGAAAAAATCAACAGAGAGATAATATCTTATTTGTTCAGTGTGTTCACTGACACAAAATCCAGGAACTCAGATGGCTGTAATTCAGGAAGAAGATTCACTTTTTTCTTTGTGAACTGAATGCTTTACCTTGGCCTTCTGGTTCCTAGGAGGTTAAAAAGGTTTATTTACAAAAGGCCTATGAAAAATGCCTGCCTCCATGCATCCAGCAGCACGTGGGTGACACATTTAGAAAGTAAGCCGGGACGAGGACTCTGGAGACCTGGTTTCTAGCTTTGGGTCCGGACACTAACTAGCTGAAATGGCTTTGAAGGAAGGTCACTGCTTTCATGTGTACACAGTCTTCTCACATGTAGGATGGGAGAACAAATCTGTTTGCCTGTGGCACAGGACAGTTGGGAGGACCACAGGAGGCAACGTGAGCTATGCGAGTGGAGGGTGTTATTATTCAAGTTCAACTGTTTACCTGTCCGAAAGTCAAAGCTTTCAGGCTGGCTGAGCCCGTCTATGATGATCTGTAAGGTGTGTACTGTTGTTTGTAGCCTCTCTGCAGTTTTCTCTATTCCTTCCTTTTCAACGAATGACTTTATTTTTTGCTGCATTTCAGGCTTTCCAATCTCACACAGTATCCCTCCAATGAATGATAAAAACCTGCAGAGGGGAAAAGAGCACAGCATGTTAATAATGTTACTTATTTTCTGATTTCCTTACACAGGTCACCCTAACACTCAGTCATCTCAATCTACCAGGTTTTGTTTATTAGAAATCTGCCATGCAGTCCACGGTGTCATGGACGGACCACTGGGGAAAACGGGGCAGAGATGGACTTAGGCTCTTGTGCTGCTTTCCGGTGAAGCCCTGCTCAGAATCAGCATCGGGTACATTTCACAGTGTAATGTGCGTTAGAGTTCAGTGTCATGTGCTTTTCCTAATTAAGGACACCTATATTTACCTCATGTTTCCTAAAATTTCAGTAGTAAAACGTATTTGAACTTAAATTACTTTATATCAACAATGAATTGATTATACAAAATTCCAGCAAAATATCCAACAAGCACTGCCAGTTTTGACAAATGAATCACTCTATTTTTTTACCTTTGTAAAATACCCAGGATGACCTGTGCAAGCACGCTATTGGCTTAATGATTCTCAAATTCCATCAACAGTCGGGCCTCACATGGTCCAATTTAAATCAAGTATATTAAGTATATTCAGCATCAGCAGGAAAAAATACAGCAGGGAATATCACAAAGAAAAACTATATTTCTTCCAAAATGGAAGTGATGGAAGCAAGTAAGACTGCAACTATATAATCTTAGGATGGATATTATCTTTATAAACTTTATACATTATATGCCTGCAATACTTACAAAATACAAGTATCTGCATTTCCCAATTTCCCTTTGCTATGGTTATTACTTTCCTTGTTTGAACAGCTACCTCTCAATTACTTAGCTTTTGGAGTTCAGTAACAAGTTAATTAAGAAAAAAAACAATGAAAGGGTTAAGATGTTTTTTCCCTCTATCTCATCCGAAGACTGGGCTGTAGCTCACTTTCTTGATATTCCCTGGCTGGGTGTTTTTCTCCATCATTAAGGTTTGTTTCCTATGATTAATGACACTTTAAAAATGTCAGCACAGTCATCAGACAGTGACACTAATGCCCTCAAATCCATTCCTCTAAGGATGTCTTGGGAATACAGGAAGGGAAAAGGGGGTGTTGGAGGCCACGAACAGAAGCGGGACGCAGCCCCCTGGCAGGTCGCTGCACCACCGCAAAGGAGTGCCTGTGGCTCCCGGTCTTCTCCGCACTGCCGTGCCCCACCAGAGAAGGCCTCCTCAGTGACGGTCGACACTGGTAATCTGGGGTCTGGGGGAGAAGCTCTCTCACCCCTTAGTTAACCATCGAGTCTCATCGGGTTCAAATGTGCAACCCTCCTCCATCTCCATAGCCATATTTTTGGTCAAAAACAGATTCTCCAAAATCTAAATAATTCTCTTGAGACTATATTTTGGTTAATGGTCTAATGAAAAGACAAGGAGTTGGTGCCTGGTCTCCTTGTTTGGAAAGGAGCTTCCACCCAAACTGGTGGCCAGTGGGATCCACCCTATTAGCCCGTGGTCCGTGGCCTCCCAGGCCCACCGCAGAGGCAGCCGGCGTCTGTGAGTGCTGATGGATGGGCAGCAGCACACATGCGCCCTGGTGACAGGGAACAGCTGCCGAGGCTCTGACTGATGGGGCAGGTGGTACAGACAGCCTCTGTCCACGCCAACTTCCTCGCTCAGCTTTCTAAGCGATGGGCACCCTGCTGAGCAGGCTTCCCTGGTATTTACCCTGCTGCCTTGATTGGTCTGCTACTGGCTATTTAGCAGAATATCTTTCAAATCCCCAAGACTCCCGCCCACAGTCAACTGCTCAAGTGCCAAAAAAGTATATTCGTGAGCTGTAAATCCATAACCTCGAATTGCACTTTATAATTGATAAAGGTAACTATACGGCAGAGACTTCCCAAAGCACTGTACAAGTCTTGGTCTCAATAACACAAACAGTGGCTCAAGAGGCTTAATGCTGTGTGTGTAACTAACTGCTACCAAAGGCACCTCCATACAAAGAATTCGGTTTATAGTGGTTGCAGATGTAAAAAGAAGATCGGTCTGTCTAACCTGAATGCGTATTTCATGTACCATGTTCGTCCTCGCACACATAAGCCTGATGGGACTGGTAACTGCAATCAGTGGCAAAGCACCACACCGAGCTCTCAGCTGGTGCTTCGTGTTGATCAAACCTATTTTTAAACGACGATGGAACAAAGTCAAGTGCTTTTTAACTGTGAAAACTTGAGTCGCAGCAGGGCTGCAGGAAAAGGAAAACAGCACACCAGAGGGGAGAGGGACCGCGAAGTGAACAGGGAAGAGCACTCGGGTCACCTCTGCCTGCTGGACTGCGGACACGCTTCACTGCAGATGACGGGAAACCACGGTTTATGTTCAGTAGCCGCTCAAACATGGGTTCTTCAAGTACCCACCAAATCCATTCCACATATTCTGAATTTTCACCCTAGAACGGAGTGTGATAAGCAATATCCAATCCAAAGTTTCATTTTAGAATTAAGTACAGTACAAAGTACTTTCGGGCTCAAAAGCGCCGTATAAAAATGCACCGCACCTCCTGACGCCTGCACGGAGAACGTAAGCGGACACGCACTGAGAAGGAAGCGCCGAGCGCCACGCTGGTGCCCGACAGACCTGCTCCTTCCGCCCTGGCAAGAACCCTAAGAGGCAGACATCGTTTCATACAGAAAAGGAACATCGAGTTCAGGGAGGTTAAATGATGTTCCCAAGGCTGCGCAGCTATTTTCACTAACTGGAGTTTCACGCAATACATGGCAGTGCGTGTCTTTTTAACTGCAGTTATGTCAAAAGTGGAATTGCAATATTTAGTTAAACATAAATCATAATACTTTTGGTAACATTTCACCAGCACAATTTAATGGCAGACTGGTTTTAAACATTAGACAGTTAACATTGATACATCCCACAAAGACATACAAATGCACTTAAACAGACAATTCTCTCAAAAGTCAGTGAGTTATTAAAGTCATACTCTCATTTTCTCCTCTGTCTCTGGAAGGCCTTTTCAGTTTGCTAAGGACTACTGTCTGGGCTGCTGTTTTTATTTAATACGTAATTTCACCCATCTTACTTAAAGTAAGAAAGTAGCGTAAGTGCAACAAATGAGCACATCGTGTTTCTTTAGTGTGCATCTGCACTAAGTTAGATACAAAACCCTCCACAGAGACCACACTTGTTCCACAAACAGAGCGGCATAGAACCTGAAATTGCTGGTATCTTCCACAGAAACTCACTACAAAGGCACTCCAAGTCTTTGTAAGAATTTTTTCCTGAAAAATAAATCCTCGAAATTCACATGAGTTCAGATACAGCCATTCAGTTTTATGGAATCATTTCCGGCACGGAGAGACAAATTTAGGAGCCAGCCCAGGACTTGGCTGTTTAAGAAACATGACACCCCACAGAGTGCAGGAGAGCCATGATGATGTGACACCGTCACTTTAAAACCGACTTAACGTTAGCCCGTGTGTGGGGGCCAAACACGCAGGATTCATACCTCCACAAAGTCCATGCCGCAAGGGCCCAGATCTCATTGTCGTCTACTCTTAACACTTTTAAGAGAGACTTTTGTACTTGTTTTTTTTTATCCATTAGTATTACTCAGCTTTAAAGGAATTACATCAATAAAACAAACATTAAATTGCAAGAACAGCCCTGGCTGGTGTGTCTCAGTGGACTGAGTGCCGGCCTGAGCACCGAAGGGTCATTGGTTTGATTCCCAATCAGGGCACATGCCTGGGTTGTGGGCCAGGTCCTCAGCGCGGGGTGCCCGAGAGGCAGGCACACATTGATGTTTCTCTACCTCTTTCTTCCTCCCTTCCCCTCTGTCTAAACATAAGTAAATAAATAAATAAAATCTTTTAAAAAAATTAAGTAACTGTAAGAGTGCAGTCCCTTTAGAAATAAACAGGTACAGACAGGTAAAGCAGGTTGTATGTAACACTGGTAGACATCCAGTGATGTACAACGAGAGCTTATGCTCCAGGGGAAGGTCTGCCTTCTGTGATTGCAGATTGAACGGTGGGATGCAGATGACAATTCAGTAATAGTTTGTTACACTGAAAACCAAAGATGCTATGTATGTTTAAACCTGTTGCACTTAATATTAAAGACTGACTATAAATTCTAAGGCAACAACACAGAAAAACCTGCTACTTCGTCTACCCCATCCATGGTGAGCAGACCTCACACCAGCGAGCAGGGAGCGGCGCCGGCTTTGCGGAGCGCGCCTGTTGGTTCAGCGGAGGGATCCAAGGATGGCAGTGTGAACTGCACCATAACCATCATCAGCGAATCTTCTCAAACTTCTAACCTCTTTATTATACTGAGACCCTGAATGGAGCTAGAATCCTTAAAAATCTTAGCTGGTGCAAAATCCATGAGCAATAGTAAATTCAAGTAGAATGTATTTATGGAGAAGCCCCCAGAACCACCTACTGTGCAGCAGAAGCTAGTGGGTAGGTGAGGATAATACTTAAATGGCTTTTCTTAGCACATAATCAACCACAAAAAATTACAGTGAGTCATTTTTCACAAGAACTTACAGCTGACTGGCTTTTTAAAATTTACATACCGAAGACAAACTTCTTAAAATTATAACCCTTTCTACCCTGGCCAGTGTGGCTCAGTTGGCTAGAGTATCATCCTGTACACCAAAAGGGGTTCAATCCCTGGTCAGGGCACACACCTACGCTATGGGTTCAATCCCCGATTGAGGTGCGTATGGCAGGCAACCAATTGATGGTGTCTCTCTCCCTCCTTCCTCTCTCTCTAAAATCAATAAATATATTTTTTTAATTAAAAAAATAAAAACTATTTTAAAAAATGTAACCTTTTCAGAAAGGGCAATGGGGCTGCTCTGACAGTCCTTACAGACTTTGATCTGTGGGTCTGGTTTTAAATGGTGTGCGGCTGTCTGGGCGGTAGTGGGGGCAACTTTAGCGACACTGGCTCAGCACCGTTCGGAGTCTTAGGGGTTATCTCCTGCATCCAAACACACTCCTGCCTCTAAACACACTCCGGCATCTACACACACTCCTGCCTCTAAACACACTCCGGCATCTACACACACTCCGGCCTCTAAACACACTCCGGCATCTACACACACTCCGGCATCTATGAAAAGCAGGGGGAGAAAGAAAAAACCCAAGAGGAACTGAAAAGGGTAAGTTACTGAAGATTCAGGAATACAGTCTGTCTTCCAAAAAATTTAAGAGTATCAGACTGTTACCTGCTTCTAACTTGAGAAGAACTTACTAAATGTTTCCTTCTTTTTGAAGTTTATACATGTATAGAAACTGGATACTTGGTGCGTGTTACATTAATTGTATGTAGAAGAATGTATCCTTAGTAGTATTTGTGTGGCTTTTGCTATTTCAGAACCACTTGTAGGTATGATATGCTGTGTGATTATGATATAATTTAAAAAACCAAATGTATATACATCTAAGTGAGCATAAGTATGTATACACAAAGGGGAAGGTATCATGTATTAAAATGCTGTGATTACTCTAAAGATTTCTATAATCCTGTTTTAGGAATTGAATTAAAAATAAGTTTATAAGTAACAAAAGAAAAACAATTTTCTTACATTTTAAGAAACAACCTCCCCCCTCCCCCACATAAAAAGAACCAAAAATACTCCAATAACTTCCCTGGCTGGTGTGGCTCAGTGGACTGAGTGCCAGGCTGTGAACCAAAGGGTCACCAGTTCAATTCCCAGTCAGAGCACATGCCTGGGTTGTGGGCCAGGTCCCTGGGGCAGGGGCAGGGGTGTGTGTGTGTGACAGACAACCACACACGGATGTTTCTCTACCTTTCTTTCTCCCTCCCTTCCCCTCTTTCAAAATAAATAAATAAAATCTTTAAAAAAATGCTCCAACAACCCAGTATTACTCAGCTTGATCACCCTCTTTCCACTGTCTCTGGCTGTTTTAAACTCACACACCACACATCCTCAAACGATAAAGATTTGCTGAAATCAAGGCTCTTCAAAGGAATGTGCCACAATGCTGGAGCCGACTGAGAATGATTCAGGAAAGCACACCCAGACTTCTTCACTGAGCATTTGTTTACGGAGGAGGGAGATCTGTGATGACAGTGGGTTGGAACAATCTCCACTTACATCTGCTCTTTAGAGGTAGGATTTTACATGCAGGTAAACAGGGACTCTGGAAGATGATTTCATGTCATTTTCTCAAAAATTTATTGTGGCTGCAGATTTGCAGACAAGGGAATCAAAATTCAGGTTAGGTGACTGTCCAAAGCTACATGGCTAAGACCACAAGGCTGTAACAAGGTAAAAGTTGTCATATATCACATCTTCATTAGCACTCCTAGCCCCTTTACTTTGGGGATTTTTTAATGCACACAGAAAATTTAGATCCCAGATAAAAATTTGGCACCCAGGACCACTGCCTGGGAACAATTTATTATTTTTAAAACCAAATTCAAAAGGAAAAAGTTTGGCTCTGTTTGAGTTACCAAATAGGAGTTGGACCAAATTAAGTTAGTGGTTTCAAAGGCTACAGACTCTCTAACAGCTCAAAAACACTGTTCAAAATTCATATAATTTAATTTACTGGCTATAAAGCCATAATGTGGATTACTGCCTGTGAACAGTTGAAAGAGAAGCGCAAATAAAAAGGTGGAACCCAGAAATACACAGACTAGTGACGGCAGAGCTGAAATCAAACAGCTCCGATGCTACTAGGGGACGCAGCCCATGGATCAGGGTAAAGGACTTCGTCCTCGGGAAACAGCTTTTTACTATGGATTCCGTCCTGTCGAGGAAGCCTCCTTTCCCCAAGCGGAAAAATGCCCAACATCTGCATTTCCATGCACCCCCTGGCTGTCCTCTGAATGGGCAGAGCCATTTTTGCTCCATTTGAAGAGTGTGCAGTTGAGGTCAAAGTAATTTGCTTATGGTCACGCAGACTCAGAAGCCAGGCTGAGATGAAAATCCATAGCTGGGCTGGGGACAGGAAGGAGGGCGGGAGGAGGGAGATAACGGAGACTAAATCAATATCCTACTGAGTTTCAGGCTCCAGACTGAGTGATCTGAACCTGAAGAAGGGACGGGAGGAAGGGCAAACACTTCAGAGACAGAAGAGACTGAAGCAAGGGCAGCCTTACGGCTGGCCTGCCACTCCTTCCCTCCTCCTCCACTGGGTTCTCTTTCGTCATCTTTCTCTCCGTACTCATGGGCAAGAGACCAGCATTTTCTCCAGGTCCACGACTCAGTGTGCACGTTAATTAGCAATGTTAAATGACTCAAATTATATCCGGATCTCATGGCAGAATTCTTTCCCCCTGGGAGACTAACAGTCATGAGCCACCCCACCCACCTTTCCTCTTAGGCTCAGCTCAACAGCTCCCCAACCACAACAAAACCAACAGCGACCATAATCATGGCGACAACAAGAAGCTTATTGTCCCAGGTGCTAAGAACTCTACAGACAGTGATTCATGTAATCCCGCCAGATCTGTACTATTATTATCCTCATTTAACAGACGAGGAAACTGAAGGGCAGGGAGGGTAAATAACTTTCCCACGTTTGAACCCAGGCAGGCTGAAACTACACCGGCTCAGGATTCTTAAACTTCCTGGGGCCCTCTACCAGCCTTGCTCCCTGTCGGGTATGTGCTGCAACAGCACAGGAGACGTTCCGGGCAGCAGTCAATTTCTAAGAACCCCACTGCCTGATCATCTGACTCCCAAGTGGGCAGATTCTCTTTCATCATTTTTCTCTTTTGTGAAGGCACTTTGAAAAATATGGTGAGTGTTTCTTCTGGAAATTACAGGAAGATGTTTGCGTTTTTATACTAACAAGAAAAAAATACTCTTTTAATAATCTATTTATCATCTTTACATTTTAGATTTGACCTCTTTTATGATGTTGTGTTTCTTTATGAAAAGACAATCTAATATTGTTTAATCATAGCTCCACAGAAGTTTATAGGTAATTATTGATACATATCCTAAGATATCACTTATCAAAAGCCAGAAATGATTCTGCCTTAATTTTCATGTCTGAATCTGCCAACTTTTGTGAGGCAAGTCCAGAAAAATTTAAGATCTTTCAAATTTGCAAATAATTTCTTAGGTCTGTTAACCTAATCTTCATTTACTTTACAGCATTTTTATTTAGGTTTCGTTTCAGGCAAGGTTCCTACAAAGAAACATGTTTTTATCATTACACAGTGGGCTGGCACGGGAAGGGAGAGTAAAGCCGCAGTGAATTTTGGATGTGGGGAGGTGTGCTGGGCACACTCGTGGGCGACACTGACTCACCCCTCAGAAAAATTACAAGGCATAGGGCTTCGGGGTCACAGGTGAAACTACGAATATTAAATCTGCGAATGTCATTGTGCTACTGCTAGTGTTTTGTTTTGAAGTAAAAACATTCTAAACTTTTTGCATTACAGCTACTTATTAACCAGAAAACTTCTTTCCTTTCTGGGCAGAAAGCTGAAGTTGGAAAGAATGTGATAAAACCTCTGAAAGCAGTTCTAAGAGAAGAGTTCAGAGAAACTAAACCCTCGAACAGGAAGGAGGGCGAAACACACTGAAATGTGCTCACTCCCTGAAGGGCTTCTGCACGCCCGCCAGTCCGTCCGGCCTGTCTGACTGAAGCTGTGCGGCGGGAGCGAGGGAAGGCCGCCAAGGGGACCCCACCCCTACTGTCCCCCAACTGTTTTTAGCCCAGGGGCACCAGCTGGGTCCCTCTATCTCAGCACAGAGTCCTTGTGTATCTGTTGGGTTCATTCTACTTTTGTTTCCTCCCCCACCCCAGCCATACTGATATATAAATGACATATAACATAGTATAATTTAATGTATACAATATGCTGATTTGATACACTGATGTAACTACAAAATGATCACCACCATTATCATCAGCAAACACTTCCACTGGGTCACATAATTACCATTTCTGTGGTGAGAACACTGAAGATCTACTCACTAACTTTTGAGTATATAATACAGTGTTATTAGCTATAATCACCACGCTGTATATTGTATCTTCAGAACTTATTCATCTTACAACTGGAAGTTTGTGCCCTTTGACCAACTTTTTGGTCTTAAAAAACTAACACAAGCTTTTATATATTAAGAATAAACATTGGTTGGTTTTTGTATGGAAGACCCTCATCTCTCCAAGTATACTATTTTGTTGAGTTATGTGATTACTTCTTTCCTGGGCTGTATTGCAAATTAATGGCTCTTGTGTAAGGCCATACCACCCTGAATGCGCCTGATCTCATCTAAAGTAATGGTGTTTACACACTCTGGACACATACTTTTCAACACTGACTGCAAGGCTCAGTAACAGGTACATCATCAGTAATGAAGGAAATATCACAGTGCTAATACTACAGTGCAGATACTGGCACAAACCACTCCTTGATAATACACTTGCCTAGTCCAGCAGAATGGTATTGCATGTCACATTCCTGCTACACAGGCTGCTAACCAATTCTAGAAACTAGTCTTTTAAAAATGTCTCCCTAACGGCTGTAATGGAAATAACAATTAAATACTAGCAAATGCTTTATCAAAATGAGTGCTGAGAGACAGTCTTGACATTAAATTCCCTGGCATTTTTCAAGTTGAATCAAGAACATAAGAACTTTCAAGCTTAACTATCTGGAGTGAATCAAATTCTTAATGCAGCAGATTCTTTGGGAGTGTGCCAGGTCTCCCTGTGACATGTACAAATCAGCATAACATGCCGCAGAGAGCACCGCCTCCTGGCACCCTATTCAAGGAAAAGGGAAATCGGATACTTGCCTTTGGCTCTCTTGATCAACCAAAATGGTGGGACAAAAACAAAGAGGCATGGGGGAGTAGCAACCCCTAAATTATGTCTGGGCTTCATTCTACTCATAACAAAGCAGCAATTTTACTCCTGGCCCGTATTACCCAACAATGAAATCACTCACACATGGGGACATCGTGACAATTTCTGGATGATGACAGCGAATGGTAAGTAATCCTCTTTCATGGTCTGTCTCTGTTTTCCAGTCTGTAAAATCCGGGAAGGCTGAGCTCTGAACTTAATACTCTATGGAGGCATGAGATTCAATGTGGGGAGGTCCCCAAATCCCTTCAATCCGCAAGGGATTCTGAAAGAACTACTCACTCAGCATGTGGGACAGACACCAGCAGAAAGAATGATCTAGATGTTCTATCAACAGTTCTGCTTACACAACTTCCTCAGCCAGTTTAGACTACAGAAAAAATATTTAGTTTGAAGTAAAGCTAGACATTTCATTTTGCTCCTTGACAACTGAGATGATCAGTTCCCGAGTAGTCCCCTTTCCTGCTGCTCTTCTATGTAGCCATCTTTCCATTTTCTAACTCTGTCATTTATTCTCTCATCAAACAAATATTGCCATATCAATCTGTGTTAGAGGCCATGGAAAGAATAAACCAGATTCACAAGATGATTCCTGGAGTTTGCAACCCACAATCATAACCAGTCTTAAATTCAATTGCCACCAGCCTAGCAAATCTGAAATTTCCAGAATAACAGGTGAGTTATTCTGTCAATTCTAGCCCCGGTTAATGAAAACCCAGTAGTACCATTAACCATTCATTATGGGACGAGAGAGAAAGGCCGAGTCCTTTTGATTCTTTGTCTGTGTTGTTTTCATGTAGGGCTGGTGAGGAGGACTGATGAGAGGAGCGGAGGGAGTTACGAAGGAAGGGATAAAAGGAGGGTACAAGTTTTGCTTCAACATATATTGAGTTTGAGTTGCAAAGATATTCATGAGAAAATCTCTTTCGGGCAAATGGAAAGGGAGAGCTGGAGCTGAGGAGAAAGGCTTGGAAGGCAGAACTTGAAACACAGCGTTGGGATGATCAGTGGAGAAGTGCCAGATAAAGGTAGTCGTGTGACTGGATACGACCACCCAGTGCAAGGGGAGAAGGTAGCAAATGTAAACAAACAAACAAACAAACCTTGAAGACTGTCTGCATTTAGAGGGCCAGCGAAAATTGAATACGAAAGAGAGTCCTGGAAGGTCAGAAGGCTGATGGTGTCAAATGTGGCAAAACGAATCAGTGGCTTGAGGATGAAAAAGGCCCTGGCTTGGAGGATCAGGAGATTGCTAGTCGAAAAGTGATTTCAGAAGTACAGAGGGATGGAGATCAAATCTGTCAGGCACTGGGACAAGGCAAGCGGTAAGGATTAGAGGCAGGGTATTCTGAGTGTGGCAATGAAAAGCAAGAGCAATGAGACAGAGGTTCTGGGGAAATAAGAGAAAAGGTGGTACTGCCTTTAGCTCTTAGGGAGTGGGAGAGGGGGACCACCACCATAACATGTCTGCGGGGCACAACGAGAGGAGCAGGTGGTGGAGACATTGAAGACACAAGAGTCATACAAGGCATACAGTTTTATAAAGCTAAAAGACCTTGCTCATTTAGCTGTCACCACCTACCACTCCCCAAATGTTTATGGAGGCCAGGCAACGACACGGAGAGACCAGGACAATGCCGAGGTGGAGTCCTTGGCAGCCTGTGAGAAGCAAGGGTGGGGATAAAAACACACAGAATCATGAGGTGGAAGGTCAGCTGAGGAAGCATGGGAGCGAGTGAGTGAAGAGTCAGAGACAGTCTAAGAAAGGGGACTGCATGGCAGCATTGGATTTGCTTAGTAAAGTACTCAGGTAAATGTGAGACGACCCCGAAACAAGTAAGAGACTTAGAACAAAACAGCTCCAAAAGACTGCTGAAAGAGTCTTGAAACCTGGCAACAGGTTTCTTCATCCCGTGTTCCCCTTCGCCTTCTGTAATATCGATGCTTTTACTATGTTTTTTTAAATGGACATTTCCTAGAGACCTTGCACTGTTCCTTTCTCTCTCCTGCCCGCCCGCCTCTATCACTTACAAACATCTCTGGCAGAGATGGGCACATCTCTAGGGTGAATATGCCATTCCTGCTCTACACCCTACCCCTCTCCTGAAGTGAAAAGATACCAAGTATGACCACTATCAAGCTGCTTATTTTGAAATGCACACACCTCATTCTAAAAGACATAATGAAAGGGAATTCTTTTTAGTGCAAAATTCAGGAAACATTACATCTGCAGCAAAACAGCATAAAATTCTACACACTCTAAGTGAAAAATTCATTTCCTACAGATCCTTTAATAAAATAAATAGGCCGAGTTTCCTTTATTGGAGGAGGTAATGTTTTCTCCAGAGGAAAGGAGAGTCTAATTTCAGCCGTGTGATGACAGAGAGTCACACTCGAAGCCAGCATATTCCAGACACTCATTTCTTTCTTTCTCTCACTCTCTTTTTCTCTCCTTAAGAGGCACACATAAGACAAGTCACAATCCTCTTGCTACTTTTCTGTGCTTAATACATACTGTCTTTAAGGGCATGATACCCTTAATCTGAAGGACCATTATGATTACACTTAAATCTGGCTCCTAAATAGCCTTTTAACTGACCTGGTTAAAAACTCAGGCATGGAGCGCCACAGATGTGGATCAAATCTTGGTTCCATCAGCTGAGTTATGTTAGATAACTTACTGTACCCAGCTGACATTCTGAACCAAACTTAGAGAAGTGGGAATAATAATAGTTACAACCTTATTAGATTAGAGTCAGTTGGTGGGAGCATCATCCCACATAACAAAAGTCTGCGGGTTTGATTCCCAGTCAGGGCATATACCTAGGTTGTGGGTTCGATCCCCATTGGGGCACGTACAGGAGGCAACTGATCTCTTTCTCTCTCTCTCTCTGTCTGTCTGTCTGTCTTAAAATCAATAAAATATATCCTCAAGTGAAGATTAAAAAAAAGAAAAGAACTGCTGTCAGGTTTACACAAGATGACGCTTCTACAGTGCCTGGCAAAGAGGGAGCACTCAATGCATTGTTTTTACTGGACTATTAACTACTCCCCAAACCCGACCTGAGCTACATTTTCCTGTCTCTAACTCTTTAAATATCTCTTTTCCAATTTCTACTGGGTGAAAGCCCCAAAGACCCACCCCAAATGCCACCTCCTGCATGAAACCTTGTAAGATACTCTTATCTGGATATGACCTCTTTGAACAGCCATTGGGCTTGAAAAAGAGCTGACAGATTACCGACCTCTGCTGGGGTTACTGGTAGGTAAGTCCTGCGCTCCTTGGGAAGGCTCCTTGAGAGCAGAAACTGCCTCTACTCATGTTTATGTCCTTCAGGCCCCACCACAGGGCTTTGCAACGGTCTAAGTGATGAATAAAACCACAAACAATAAAACTCATAGAGTAAAAAATAAAAATCATAAAAAATATGAAAACACTGGAGATCACTGAATTAATATCTTAAGACCAATTTACACAAAAGCAAGAAAAAGAATAGGTTTACTTCATAAAAATTAAACATCGATAGTTCAAAAATATGATAGCATTATAGACAGAAAGAAAAGGTAAAAACACACTAGGAAATAATTTCAGCCCATACAACAAACCACTTTAACATTTAATAGAAAAAAAAGTTTAATAGAGAATCCATACATGTAAATAACACTTTTAAAAAGTCTTTATAAACAACAAATATAGTAAAAAAAAGTAGACATAGTGCACAAGTATCCTGCTTCTAAGAGACAAGGGTACCCCCAAAAGCGCAGAGAGTGGGGCGAAGCCACTGGCAGGGTTTTTACGCTCCACGTGCGGAAACTGACTTAAGAATTGAGAGCAAAGTCCTGTCAGACAGGAGAAATTAAAGACTGTCAGGATTGAACATTGCTGGTGGCATTATAAAACACTATGCTCCTTGGCAATGTATATCAAGAGTCACATAAACTTTCAAATCCTTTGGCAGAGAAATTTCACTTCTAGGAATCCACCATAAGGATCATTACTAGTACTACTATCAGTAAATTACAGTTCAATCACATGATTTAGCCTTTTTAAAAAAGGAATATTCAGAAACAAAAAAAAAATGTGCTTATATCAGAAAGCAAACAGAAAAAGGCACCTTCTCAAACAACACTAAAAATATCACTATGAGACCCCAATTTTGTTTTTTTAATACTAAAACAATGAGAACTGTGTGTCAGAAGACCAAGAACACTGCAACAACACCCACCCTCGCCACTCCCACTCAGCACAGCTCCAACGGTCCTGACCATTGCAGTAAACAGGAAAAAGAAATTAAAAGCATGAAGATAAAAAAAAAGGAGAAAAGATTTTATCTATTTGCGGACAACTTAAAAAACTAGTGAGTACAATTTAGCAAGGGTGCAGGACACAAAGTTACCATCGAGATCAATTATATTTTTACATATTAGCAGAAAATTTAAAAAATGTTGAAAAACATAAAATAAAAATGAGCACAATAGAAACTAAAAAACATTGTGGAGAGAAATGAAAGATCGCCTAAATAAATAAAAAGGCATAATAAGTTCATGATCAAAAAGACTTAATAAATATTAAGAAAACATCAATTGTCCCTATATTCACCTACAGACTCAATGTAATCCCAAATCATAAATCCACCAGGTTTTTTTTGTTTTCTAATGAAAATTGACAAGCTCATTCTAAAATGTGTAGGAAAATGCTCATCATCTAGAATATTCAGACAAGTATTTTAAAGGAACAAAATTAAGTGACATACTATCTGGCTTCAAAATTTATCAGAAGTTTACAGTAATCAGCACAGTGCGGTACTGACAAACAGATCAGCGAAACAGAACCGAGGGCCAGAGACTTCGATGGCCATTTTCAACAGTCACCGAAGCAGTGGATAAAGGCAAGATTTGTTGCTGTTTTCTCAAACATGGTGCTGGAATAACTAAATGTTCATAATGAAGAAAGAAAATGAATCTTGACTCATACTTCAATTCATACACAAAATTGAATTGCCTGACATAAGATAGGCAAAAGTTTCTTACATAGGACTTGAACAGCAATAATTATAAAAAGTTGATAAATTAGACATCATTAAAATTAAAAACTGCTCATTTAAAGACACCAATAAAGAAATAAAGAGGTAAGCCACAAACTAGGACAAGATATTGTTGAAATGTACACTCAAAAAGGATTAGTGCCCAGAGTATATTTTAGAAATTCCTACCCGGTTAGAGCGTCGCCCCAACACACCAACGCTGGGGGTTGATCCGCAGTCAGGGCACACGCGAGAAACAACCAGTGAGGGCACAAACACGTCAAACAACAAATCAATGTTCCTCGATCTCCATCTCTCTCAATACAATGAAATCCCCAAAACTCAATTAATATAAAGAAAAACAACTGGGTTAGAAAATGGCTAAATGATATGCACAAATAATTCACAAAAGAAGACGCACAAATGGCTAACAAGCACATGAGAACGTGCTCAATGGCACTGAAGAAATCCAAACACAAACCCACAAAAAAATACCGCCACACACACACTTAGGGTGGCTAAAATTAAAAAGACTAACCTCAAATGATGGCAAAGACAGGAAGTAACCCGGACTCTTAAGCATTACTGGTGAACGTGTAAAATAGTACAACTACAGTGGAATAAATTCTAGCAGTTTCTAAGAAACGAAACATTCATCCACCTTATGACCCAGCAAATCCTGTCCTAAGTATTTTTCCAAGATAAGTGGAAAAAAAAAAAAGTCAATAATCACAAAAATATTGCACAAGAATGTTCATAGCAGCTTTTTTCATAAGAGTAAAACAGCAGAAGTAGGCAAATTTCCTTTAACAAGGGGAATAAACTGTGACATATTCATAAAATGGAATATTACTCAGCAACGAAAAGGAGCAAGCTACTAATACTTGTTACAACTAAAAATCTCTAAACATTATACTAAAGAAGCCTTACACAAAAGCGTACAACTGTTTGGTAATATTTATAAGAAATTGTAGGTGAAGCAAACTAATCTTTGGTGGAGAAAAATCAGAACGTGTGGTTCGCTCGTGGAGGCTGGGGCAGCGACCGTCTGGGAAGAGGTAGGTATGAGGGAACATTTTAGGATGATGAATTACACAGAGACAGGTATTTATTTACTAAAACTTTATGGGAATTTTACCTCAAAAAAAAAAAAAAACAAAAAAAAAAACCTGCTCTGACTGGTGTGGTTCAGTTGATTGGATGTTGTTTCACAAACTGAGCGGTTGCCAGTTCAATTCCCAGTCAGGGCACATGCCTCGGTGATTGGTTCAGCCCCCAGTCAGAGCATGTACAAGAGGCAACCAATCAACATTTCTCTCTCACACTGATGCTTCTCTCCCTTTCTCCTTCCCTTCTCTAAAAATAAATAAATAAATCCTTTTTTAAAGGAAAAAACCTGTTAACACTGATATAATTTTAGTCAATACACATGCTGAACTATTAGTTGAAAGTGTACTGACATCTATAACTTTCACAATATATAAATAAGATGAACTGATGGATAAACAGATAAGTGGAAAAACAGCATGGCAAAATATTAATGATGAAATTTAGGTGTGGGTACACAGAAATTCATTGTGAAAAACTTTTGTGTATGTTTAGAATTCATACGAGAACATTGGGAGAAAAACAAGTACCACTGTTGAGATGTTGACAAAATATTTTTTACTTGTTCTCTATTCTAAGTTCTCTACAATATGCTATATAGCCTATAATTTTTAAACATTTTTAAAAGAAAGGAAATCAATCACATTGATCAAATAATAAAATATCAATTATTTCAAAACAAATTTAAAATGTCACTTCAGAATCAATGACAGTTAAAATAGTCACCATTTTTAACCTCATCCTTACTTAACTCACTATGCCTTAAACCAGTTACGTAACAAGTCACTGGTTTTGAACTAATTAAAATTTGTTGAAGGAATCAAATGTGGTATTTGAAGTTTTTTTCTTTTAATGCTTACATGACTGGTTCCTTGTACTCACACCCACTCCCCCCACCCCCATTTCATTCTGGGTTAATGTATGCTCTTCAAAAGTACATCATTTCTTAGACTCTGTAATAACCAAGCAGGGGAATATTTCTTAAGAAATCTGAGAGTTGGCTGTTTACTTTCAAAAGGCCTTTATCTTTAGATAAGCATGAGCTTTAAGCCAGGTGCTAGTCATTTGTGTCTTGTTAATTTCCAAAACAAACAGAGGAGAGTGCCATGCAATTTCCATTACTCACACTTCACCATTAGTACCAGGGTTTATTGGCTTGACACTGCTCCAGGAATAATGGTTTCATTCCTCACTGAAATAAAATAATGTGCCACATAACTCAGCAATGCGGAACTTCTGAAAAATGTTGTCATGTTAAACATGGTCATGTATTTAAAAGTCTCCCTTCTGCCAAAACAAAGGCCATTTGCTGTGGAGAACTGACACACTGGGCGTGGAGAATTCTCCCATGGGCCTCAGACTTACCTCGTCGCTATGCCATACGATTCCGGGTGAATACAAGTCTGGTCCAAAGGATCTGGCTTCAGTGCAGCATTCACTGAGGTTTTGCTCTTCTTCTTGCCCGGCTTCTCGTTTGTGACCTCAGCACCTGCTGGAGATGCCACGGCAACTCCCTGGTTTGGGCCCACAGATTCCGTTTGCTGACTACTGTACGCATTTGAACCAGGAGGTACGGGGAGGGACGGTAAGGTTGGGTAGAAAAGAAAGGATTCTTTCATTAAAAATGTGCTTATTTTCCTGCCATACATGAACAGTAACAAGATTCTAACCATTCTAACTTCACAGAAATTACCACATATTTGTTTAAACACTGTTAATTAGATTTTTGTTACTTGAAGTCAAAAACATTCTTAACTGATTCATTCAGTCTGTATAACTGGCATTCTAGAAGAAAAAAGAGAAAAACAGAGAGAGATAAATAAGAAGGAGGAAAGGAGAAGATGATTTCCCAAAGCAGAAGAAAAAGACTCATGCTTGACAGTGTGGAGAAACTTTAGAACATGATTTTATAAATCAAGAGAAAAAACAAAACATATTTCTTTGAAAAGAACTAGAATCAGACTGGCATCAAATTTCTCATCAACACACATTAAGATGTGGTGTGATATCTTCAAAGTTTTAAGAGAAAATCATTTTGAATCTAGAATCATATACTTACCAAACTAGCATTTAAATAGGAGAGCAAATTAAAATTGTTTTCAGACATGTAGGGAATACAGTACAATCCACACAATATACCCTTTCTGAAAAGAATTTCATAAAGGTCTATTCCAGCAAAAAGGAACTCAAGAAAAATGATAATGTATGCTACAAGAAACCATGATAAGCACATAAACCATAAAAACATATTAAGTTAAGTAATTTCTCATGAATAATGTAAAGACATATATTAAGAAAAAAGCCTGAAACTGAAATCCCAGGTCATCTCATCATGGGAGGCAGAGGAAAGGCAGAAGGTTGGGAAGGGACCGAAGAGTCTCGACTTCTGGGGGAGAACAGAGACACGAGAAGTCAGTCCAAATTAACTTTAAATATAACCACCAGAAGAATAAAAGATACGCAACGTGAAATCACCAACGGTAGATAGAAATATGGTGGAAGAACAAGGAGAGAAGCAAGGAGAAAACTGGCAAATCCCAGGAACAGCATGAAAGGAAAAGAATGAGAAAGCGCAAAGAGAAAATACATAAGATGGAAGATTAAGTCCAAACATATCAGTGAATACTATAAATTTGAAAATACTAGTAAATGATTCAGCAAAACCATGAAATCTATGTTTATAAGAGTCACAGAAATTAATTAAATGCCAAAGAAAGTTCAAAACTAAAAACATACCAAGCATGTTCTCAAAAGGCAAACAAAGCAACACTGATAGTAAACAAAACAGATTTCAAGGCAAAAAATATTCAACTAGATAGCAATAGTCCATTCTGACTAAAGGCATGATCTATCAAGAAGATACAACAGCCCTGGCCAGTGTGGCTCAGTGGATCAAGTGCTGGTCTGCGAACCAAAGGGTTGCCGATTCGATTCCCAGTCAGGGCATGTGACTGGGTTGTGGGCCAGGCCCCCAGTTGGGGGTGCACGAGAGGTAGCCACACATTGATGTTGATTCTCTCCCTCCCTCCTGCTCTAAAAAAATAAATAAATAAAATCTTAAAAAAAAAAAGAAGGTACCACAGTGATTAATCTTTGAGAACTTCATGATCAGTTCCAAAATGGGAAGTTTTAAAACAGATGTTTTCCATTTGAATATTTATTAAATCATAGATCATCCATAAATTGAATACTATGCAGACATTATAAAACCTGATATAAACCCGTATGTTACATTCAGAAAGAGATTCCAGATATATTACTGAAACAAATAAAGCAAGTATCAAGTAGCTCTATAGAATGACCCCTTCTCCATGCATTTTAAAATAAACACATATATAAAAGGTAGTATAAGTAAAAATTTATTTTTAGAAAATAATATATGAAGTCTGTCTGCAAAAAGTCCTACCACTGTTAATATACCAAGAACAGTTTGTGTGACATCAGTGTAACCTGGCAGACAAGCAGAGGGGACTGGAATGTGCATGTGTGAACAATGACGACTTCATTGTACTCGTTAATGGGGGCAGCAGATGCCCTTGAGTGACCATGTGTACTGTGTGGCCATGTGTACTGTGTGGCCATCGCAATGACTGAGTGAGTAGAACAATGAATCTGCATGAAGTTTGGTGTTGAGCTTGAACGT
The DNA here is from genome assembly GCA_004024845.1 of Tonatia bakeri. Taxonomy (NCBI): domain Eukaryota; kingdom Metazoa; phylum Chordata; class Mammalia; order Chiroptera; family Phyllostomidae; genus Tonatia; species Tonatia bakeri. Next base: position 76,565 of record PVIA01000661.1, on the reverse strand, counting down.
TCCTCCATGGAAACAATCTGGATGACTCAGAAGGCCGTGGCTGTGGGCAGCTGGCGACGGGCAGCTTCACCGTGACAGCGCGTCCACTCGTGCATCACGTCTCGTGCAGAGTTTTTTTGGCAAAACATCAAATTACCCAGGTGACTCAGCCCCCCAGAGTCCAGATTTTGTACCATGTGACTATGTGACTCCTGGCTTTTCAGAAAACTAAAATCACTTTTAAAGGGGAAGAGATTTCAGACTGTCAATGAGATTCAGGAAAATACAATGGGGCAGCTGATGGCAATTGGGAGAACTGTGAGAGGTCCCAAGGTGCCCACTTTGAAAGGTACTGAGGTGTCCTTGTCCTATGTACAATGTTCCTTGTATCTTGTGTCTTCTTCAATAAGTGTCTCTATTTTTCATATTGCATGGTTGTATACCTTTTGGACAGACCTCATATAAGAAACTATTTTAAAGTGAGAGGTTGAGGTGCCCTCTACTTTTCATTTTCTTCTTTTTTTTACTGTTTGAATTTTACAACCAAGTGTTCAAAGAACATATAAACTAAGGAACATGATTATTTTATCTTTTTTTTCCCCCTGGCCTCTGGGTTTTGTGGTGTACTTAGAAAGAACTTCCATCACTCCATTGTTGTGCAAAATTTACTCATGCTTTCTTCTGGTACTTTTACAGTTTCACTTTTCCCATTTGAGTCTATGATCCAACTGGAATTTAGGTGGGTTCAAGGTACAAGGTGGAACTACAGCTTCCCCACACATACCAAATTCCTGCCAGTTGTCATAAAACCAGTAACTTGATAATTAATAATTTTATTCACTCTTTGAAACATTACCTTTATTCTGTTCTATTTCTACATAAAAATTAGACATTTCTGTTCAATTAGTATAGCATTATAATGTATTATCCAGTGGGGCTGGTTTTCCCTTAGTCTTTTCCAACATAAAAATTATTTGTCCATATTACCTTTCTTATAATTTTGCCAAAAGAAAAAATACACATAAATGAACCAGGTAGTCCCAAAGTAGCATACACATAAAAGCTATCCTTTCATAAATGATGCTAAGAAGTTTATCCAATTTCTTTGCTTTTGTGTTAACAGAATTAAAAAGGAAAAATTAGTTCTTTATTAACAGAACTGATAATGCTTTGGTCGGTTTTCAGTGAGGAGGGAATGGGGAAGCCCAACCGTGTGTGGGGGAACAGCCATCAGTGAGAACTGGCCATTGTGACGTCCTCTTGGTCACTCGCCTCGTACTGCTTCTTCCCAGTGCGGGTGCTCCAGTCACAGCGGCCTGGGTTTCGTTTTCCGAACACGGCAACTTTGGGCCCGCCTTAAGACCTTGCGTACATCCTGCTCACTTTTCTGTGTGTGGCTGGCTCCTTAATTTCATTCAAAATTTGGCTCAAGTAACTTTTCAATGAATTACATATAAAGTGGTACCACTCCCTACGACAGTGTCATTGTTTTCATTTTTATACCACTTACTACAGCTGAAACTATTTATTTTACTAGTTTTTTATTCTGTCTCACACATTAAAATTTAACTCCATAAAAACAGAAGACTTATTGATTTGTTCACTGCTGTATTCCCAGTGCCTAGCAAATATTAAGATAGTCAAAACAAGCTGCGTGATGCCCTGGCTGGCGTAGCTCGGTGGATTGAGCGCAGGCTGCGAACCAAAGCATCGCAGGTTTGATTCCCAGTCAGGGCACATGCCTGGGTTGCAGGCCATGGCTCCCAGCAACCGCACATTGATGTTTCTCTCTCTCTCTTTCTCCCTCCCTTCCCTCTCTAAAAAAATAAATAATAAATTAAAAAAAAATCCTAAAAAAAAAAAAAAAAACAAGCTGCGTGATGAAATGAACAGACACTTGGGATTTAGGCCAATGAGCTGGATGGGTAAAGACAAGAAAGGAGGATGATAACAACCAAAGGCGTCTACTTGAATAATCACCTGCAGAGTTTTCTAATATACTCCTGGTTAATTCTGATGAAGCCAGCACACTGTTGGAAAGATTTGGGACCCAGTCCTTTCACTTTCTTCAGCTGTTCTCGGTTGATGAAGGGTCCATTTTTCTCTCGCCATTCAATAATATTCTTGGCTCGGTTGGCATTGAGTCCTGCAATATGCCTAAAAAAATAAACAAAATGAGAAATATGGCAGATATAGTAGTTCCAAGAATACTGAAAGGAAAGTTCTCATCTGAAAAGACAATGATATAAAACATTTATGTCATAAAAAATTGCAATTATATACTGTCACATCTCAAACTGTAAAGATGCTGGTACCCCAGTTACCACTGGGGCAAGGAAAAGGACTGTTCCCCACAGTGTTTCCACACTGTTCCCAGTCTTTGTATTTCTGAACCAAGTAGCAATTCTCCCATGTCCTGTTTAGCTTACAAGGTGAGTTAAGAGCAGAATTAAAATAGCTACACTTGCATTTACTACCCTATTTTTTTATCAGCCTGTTCTCATTATGTAAAAGACTTAAACTATAGAAAAATACTTATCCATGAATGTCATGGTTAGTATAAAAATATAAAAACTATATAATTAGGTAGTTTGCTTGTTGTTAATGAAAAGATTACTATTCAAGTAAATCTTAATCTAATACAAAATTCCACATGTGGAATTATGAGTGCTTGTAGCTATGGTAGAAAAGAAACACCTTAAAGTGGAAGGGATATTTTCTGCTATACCTATGTTAAAGGGAAAAGGTTCAGATCATTTCCAGAGGTCCAGAATTTTATGCTGCATCAGCAGATTTGTGTAATAAATGTAAACTACGAACAAAAAAGCAGCTCTTCCATAACCCCAGGAAAAAAAAGACAGAGTATGTAAGATAAGATTACAGAATGATGAAGATTTTGATATGTGACTTGCAGAACCAAGGTGAAAATGTGGTAACCATATCTTGAACCCTCAGAATTCATCCTTTGGTTACTGCCAACTTTGACAGATGTAAGCAAAAGCCTGAACTAGTGAAAAATATCTACTCACATGTGGTGGGAAACAGCTCTTTGCCATGTTAATCTTATTTAAATTCTATTAGTGACACTAATGCACCCAATGGTAACCATATGCTCTTCACTTTAGATTTGCAGTATTAAAAATGATAATGTGAATTGTACAGTTCTTTTCTTAAATGTCTTCCCTTCTGATTGATTACCTAAAGCAAGGTAGGAACTCATAGATTTTCCTACAGTTAACAACTTCACACATGTGCCCCCTTGTTCCACTGTAACTAGATAGCCAGTTCAACTCAAGATTCTGTGACCCTCAACCACACATTTCTTGTCTCACCTTAACAAAACTTCCGAACAAATGTTAATATCCACTCCCACAAAGCTGACGCATTCTTCCACAACACTGTCCAGTGTCGCCTTGAGTAACGTTGGGGATACGTCGTGCTTAAAAAGACAAAAATCAAATATCAATAAAAAATAAAGAACAAAATATTCGTGGACTATTCCATTATTTTTTCTACAAACCTGGCTGAGACACAGCATAGTAAGTTACATCATTTCTTTTACATACACTGTTAATGGATAGAATTAATCTGAACTTAAAGCATCTATGTTTTCTTACTCTAAACTACTCACACACTTCACTCTAATATAACAAAACCAGTGTTTTTCCCTTTTCCAAAATTCTGCTTAGATCAGTGGTTCTCAAACTAGTTTGCCATCAAAACCACCTGCAGAGCTTGTTAAAAACACAGGCTGCTGGGCCTCCACATCCAGAGTTTCTGAGTCAGTAGGTCAGGGGCATGGCCTGGGAATCTGCATTCTAACAGACTCCCCAGTGATCTTGTTGCTGTTGGTTCCCAGAGCATACTTTGAGAAATACTGGTCTCTGCCATTTACTCACTGTCTTGTAGTGTTATCGTCCCTTGCATGTATATTCCCTTAGTTTTTCTTAAGAGAAGAAAGCTTACATTATAATGGGAAGCAGTACTTTAATACTCAATGACTTTGACAGTAGATCAAACTCACATTTCATCAAACTAAAGATACTATTGCTTATATGAAGCATCATTATTGCTTTCTCATTAACTTGAAGTTTTATTTTTAAACATTAAAAGAGCTCTGTTAAAGTTTTAAAATCATGCATCATGCAAAGATAAATAATATAAACAATCTAAGCTGGTTCAGGTTTTCTTCACATTCGGCATTCCATTCTTCTGAATCACTTCTTTTCTCAGAGTCATATATGTCCGAGTTCTCAATAGAAAATTGTCTTTTACATTAGCAAAAGAAATGTAGCATTTCTTAGAAGAGAAAGACGAGGTCTGTCCTGATAATATACAGCCATGTAATATGATAAATAGAGACACTTATTTTAGAAGATACAGGATACAAGAAACATTGTACATAGGACAATGATGCCTTAGTCCCCTGCAAAGTAGGCACTTTGGGACCTCACACAGTTCTCCCAATCACCATCAACTGCCCCATTATATTTTCCTGAATCTTAATGGTCTGAAATCTCTTCCCTTTCAAAGGTGATTTTAGTTTTGGGAAAAGCCAGAACTCGCAGGGAGCCAAATCTGGGTTTTAGGAGGGCTGAGTTGTTTGGGTGATTTGATGTTTCTCAAAAAAACTCTGCATGAGACATGATGCATGAGCAGGCACGTTTGTTGTGATGAAGCTGCCAATGCCAGTGGCCCATAGCTGTGGCCTTCTGAGTCACCTGAAGAGTTTCTGAGGAGAAATGTTCAAGCTTAATGCAAAATTTGATGTAGATTCATTGCTCTACTGGCTCAGTCACATTGAATGGGATGGCCACACAGTACACATGCTCACTCAACGGCATCTAACACCCTCACTGACTAGTACAGTGAAGTCTTCATTGTTCATATCAGTTTATTACAGTCCACTGCCCTTGGCTGCCTGGTTACATCAATGTCACCCAAACCATTCTCTTAAATTAACAATGGCTGGACTTTTTCTGGACATACCTTGTATTCTATAATCTCTGGGATTTTCTTTCAAGCTTTAGATGTTCATTCTGTAAACTTTGATAGTAGTCTCATCTTAATCTTAACAGAAAGTATCAAGAGAAGAGATTTGGGACAGCAACAGAAATCCTATTCTTACCTTAAAGTTTCTTAAATGTTTTATTGTGAAATGGTTTGTCAACTAAAACAGTGAGGTTCAAGGCATGTCTCCAGGATTAATAACCAAGTTCATACAGAAAATACACCATGATTGGCCATAGGGCCAACAGCATGGTAGGAAACCAATGAATGTAAGATGCACCCTGATTTCCAAGATGTTAAAATGCAAGAAAATGTGCATCTTGGAAGTGATAGAATACAGTATTTGAGAGTAAATATTTGTTGGCTAATTGAAGCCACACTACCACAATGAATAGTTCATAATGCACCTGATGCCATTCATAATTCTAAAATTAAAGATCCTCTAGTTGTTTTCCCAATATGAAACTGCAGGTCAGCATCATTCTCTTTTCTGTATGTCTTAAGAAGAAAAGACTAGGTTTGATAACCTTAAACACAATATAGTAAATAGGGCCCCTAGGTATTGTGATTGACCACATTATTATCACTTAGTAACAGCACACATTTTGTTCTGAAGATTGAAGGGTATAGTAGTACTTTTTATGTCAGAGGAAACCTACTTGGTAACTCTCCAGGCCACAGCTAAACTATTTAAATGTAATTTAAAAAATCTAATAAGCAAATATGATCATAAAAAAGATCATAAAGAAAAACCCAAGACTTCACTGAGAATCTGATCACTTTTGAGCTACAGCTTTTAAGAAGCAAGATAGTCTAGCCCTAAACATTATTATTGCTCAGTTGTTTGGACATCACTCTGAAAAGTGATAGGTCACTGGTTTGATTCCTGGTCAGGGCACATGTCTGGGTTGTGGATTCAGTCTCAGTTGGGGCCCATACGACAGGCAACTGATTGATGTTTCTCACATAGATATTTCTCTCCCTCTCTCTCTGCCTCCCTTCCCCTCACCCTAAAAACAAATAAAGTCTTTTTTTTTTTTTTAAGGAGCAGGATAGTCTTGTCTTTATCTAAATAGATGAGAAGCAGCAAAACGAAAAAAGGACTTACGATAAAAGTGAGGGTAAGGGACAGATAACAATGTAGAAGCAATGACAATGACAGCAATGAGGAAAACTATGTAAGGAAAGAGACCAAACCCTAAACAAACAGGAAAAACTAAGAGTGATGTTGGAAGCCATTACAGTAAAGACTAACAACGCCACATACGTCAAAGCACATGGGATGCTTGAGGTAGCTAAATGAGCAGCCGTCCGTGTAGCAGACATTCTCGGTTGTCTGTCCCACCTCTAGCCTCTAACCCCATTTTTTCCTTCCAAACAGAAGCCTGATTGTCATTCGTGTATCCACCCTACCTCTGTGAGGCCATGTGCTTGGGGAAAGCTGGCCCCAGTTCCAGCAGATGATAATGACTGGTTAAAACCAGTGGTTTTCAAATTGAGGGTTGTGACCAATTAGTGGGTCATAAAGTTAATTTGGTGGCTTGCCACCGGCATAAAAAAAAATCAAGAAAGAAATAGAATAGACCACATAGACCATGTTGTGTATGTCCTTAACATGCAATGCACAGTGCAATGAATACTGCAGCCAGATGGGACAAGGAATATGTGTTTTGTTTGCTGGTATCTCATTTGATTTTCTGGAAAATAATGGTCATTTTAACCACTGATCAATGGAGAGCTTAAAGAGCAACTTTTCAGAGTTACGGGGCAAAGTATCAGAAAAAAGGTATGAGAAGTCTATCACCTTTTGGCAGAATGACGATTCTTTTAACCAAGTTTAGTTACAAACTTTGAGTGTATTTTTAGAAAGAATGTTGTTGAGTATAACAGCTTCCAAATTATTAGCAATGATAATATTTTAGCTGAGTTACTACAAGTTTTCCTTAAGGTAAATCAGTTTAAACACTGAAGAAAAAAAAATGCTGAAGCAAGCTCAACTACCAGATTTGGAAATGTTAATAATGACAGGCAAAATTGAGGGAAAGTGTTGAGTCCAATCAGCAATCTTTAACTTGACTTGAGTCATATTTTAAACAGAAAAAAATATCTGTAAGTCTTTAAAATAAACAGGACATTAAAAAGGATTTTACAAATACACAAAAACAATGAAAATGAGAGACCTCTGATGTATTCTTGGTAATACTGTTTTACTAGATGTCAGTCTAAAACTTTCAAAATTAAAAATCAAACAAAAACACTTGGAACATCCATACTACAATGACTAAAATAAAAAAGATGAAGAATGCCAACTATTGGTAAGAATGTAAAGAGACTAGAATGCTCAAAATATCAACATGATAAATGAATTTGAGGTCAGATTTGCAAGCCAGTTCATTGGAGGATTTATTTTGTATGATTTAAATATAACTTATAAAATTGAACCAGATATATTTACATAACCTAAAAATGAATTATTATTTAATACAAATTAAATTAGGTAAACCACAGAAGAATAAAAATGAATAAATTCCTAGAAATACAGCAATTATCAAAACTGACTCGAGAAGAAGGAAGAATATCTGGACAGACAGACCTATAACGAGTAAAGAGATTCAATCAGTAACCAAAAATCTTCCAAAAAAGAAAAGACCTTCATTGGTGAATTCTACCAAACATTTAAAGAATTAACACTAAGTCTTCTCAAACTCTTCCAGAAAATAAGAGAAGGAAACACTTCCTAACTCACTCTATGAGGTCAGTATAACCCTGAGATCAAAGCCAGGCAAAGATACCACCAGAAAAAAAAAAAAAGAAAGAACAACCCCCACACAAAAACTACAAACCAATATTGCTTATGAATGTAGGAGCAAAAATCCTCAACAAAAAACTAGCAGACCAAATCCAACAGCATATTAAAAAATTTAAATATCATGACATATATATTATGCATTGGTGTATGTGAATTCAAGAGGCAGATACATTTTTTTTTCTGTTGAAAAACAATCTCTTGGCATTTTTAAACTTTTAATTTTGCAATCTCCTCAAATTCAGAAAAACTTATAAGGTTAGTAAAAGAATTTCCTCATTCATATAAATACTTCAGTGTATATTTCCAAATACATTGTCTTACAAACCATTCATTGTTTAATAGTTAAAATCCGGAAAATTATCATTGATGTTATAATATTACCCAATGCACAACCCATACACAAATTTCATCAACTGTCCCAATCCTACTTTATAGCATTTTTTTCTCAGGGCAGAATTCAATCCACATTCACACACTGCATTTAATTAGCTTTTTGTACTCTGTGCTAGGCAGCTTTGGAGACGGTTCCCAGTGACCCCAACTCCTGGTCCTCATGCACATGTGTAATCCTGTTTCCTTGAGTCTACAATTTGCTGATAATTCTTGACTATATCAATTAGCATTAACATTATTTCACCACTCAAATAAACATGTTGTGTGAAAAAGTATTTTCAATCTTGACTCAATCAAAATTTAAAAGAATAGGCTTAATAGTGCACTTTCTGTATGTGCTTGTTGGCCTCATGCATTCTAGACTGCAAAAAATGCACGAACAGCTTACATCTATGTTACATTACATCTTTCCTAACTTTTGTACTTGAGGATTAAAAAACCTTATATTTAAATATAAATAAAATAGTATTTAGCTTTATCACAGGTAGTAAGGATAGTATTTTCAGAAGCTTTTATTTTGAATTATGTTTAACTGTATAAAGAGATATAGACATATACACAAGTATTTATGTGATGGGTGTAGTCATGGTATGAAAATGTATTTTTACTGTGTATCATAATCACAAGTCAATCATGGTGGCCCCATTCTATTTATTCAATTATGGCAAATAAAAACTATAAGGCTGCAGGGAGTTTCAGAAAAACTTCACTGCTCTTAAATGCAAACCTCTGTGAAGAGCTGGCCTCCTTTTCATTCGAGCTGGAACCAGGGTGAGCACTGTACTCACGTGACTAGGACTGACTTGAGGACACAGCTGACTCACTGAGTATGGCAGGCAGCACACACGGAAAGACGAGTTCTTTATCACACTCTTGAGGTCCTGTATCAACCAGTTCCAAACCCACCCCTCCTCTGACCTTCTTGTAGTATTTCTTACTGTTTAATAAAGAGCAATAAATTTCCTTACTGTTCAAACCTCTTGGAGTTGGGATCGCTGATGTTTTTCTAACTAAAGCAATCATTTTATCTGGAGGTTCAAAGTCTAGCGGAAAGACAACAATAAAAACAACTAACAACTCTACCATCAAAAACCCTTGAGATTTTACTGCCGGGAATTATTATAAGGCTTTATAATAAAATATAATTTAATACTCACAATTGTACAAAATATGTATATGATTTCAGGTAGCATCTTCAAATACATCAGAATTTATTCTAAGGAAACAGTAAGGCATATGTGAAAAGGTATATGTGTGTGTTTAATCTAAAAGTTTATCCAGAGGGGAATGACACAAATAAATTACAAACCCGCCACAACCTAAACTATTAAAAGTCATTAAAAAGTATGAAGTCAGGTAAAACAGCCATTTAACCAAAATGCCTTGCAAGAACAGAGATCCAAGATAACATTCTGATTTAAAATATTTTTAATTCCTGCAGTAGCTACGCTCATGTGAGAAATATTTCTGCAAGGATTGTTGTCATCAATAATCCTGGATTTGGCCTCTATTCTCCCCCAACTTTTTGCTTAGGAAAGTACTAAAGAGTTAACACTCTTTTCTAAAAGTAAAAATCATATATGTTTAGGGGAGGAAATGTTAAAGTTTAATATTGTCCCCATAATTATGTCTCTGACATTAAAGTGGATGCATTGGTTTTGTCATCCTGAAAACATTTCCTAAGCAACTATTATGTACCAGACACCATGCTAGTTGTGCTAGGTGTTGAAAGCACAGGAAAAAGCAAATGAACTACATGTCCTCAAGAAGCTCAGTTTACACTTGCTGAAAGCTGAGATGTGGCACATCACCCTGCTGGCAGTCACAGAACAGGAGACGAGAGGACCCCACGACTGACCGTGCTAATTGCCAAAGACTTGATGCCAGGAAAAATGAATTGTTCTGTTTTGTAAATGTTACCTAACTCCAAATTTTTGGGCAAGTTATGTGAATTGTATAAACAGTCTGTTTTGGATTCAAGGAAATATTGTTTGGGCCACTACTTTTTTACCTAAAATTTATGAGATTTTAAAAAAGAAATATAAACAGTCATTTATACTAGTCAGCTTTTTTGAGGTCAGAATCCACATTTTTATTGTTCCTCTACCACAAAATTCTGAAGAACTGCTGATCCAAACTGCTCTTCTCTTTTTTGCTCTAAGGCACTAAAATTATCTCACAATTACTTTTAAAAAGTCCTTCCAGATGAAACATTGTCTGTGGAGTACAGCAATGGCAACAAAACTTCACACTGCACATTTCATGTTAAACTTCAATTTCATTCCCAAGTGGTTTTCTGGTGCAATATTTTTGAGTATTTTCTTTAGCAATTATCACTCACTCGTGTCCCTCTGTCTATTACTATTGCCAAAATACAAAATGCAGTTAGAAACTAAAGATGCAAAAAAGTTTTACAGAGAAAGCTAATTTCAAATAAAGCAGGCTTATTTCCTCATCTTCCATCTACTTTTCTTTGATTGACATGTGACAGTTTAAAAGAGTCATCCAAGAAAGTGTGTGTTGCATGACCCATGAAAGACAGGACTGACAGAAGAATGGAAAACATTTGAGAAAACAGAGTATGTGTGCTGAAGCATAGCTCCACCCCCAGTTCTTCAAATCTGGTATACAAGAGGTCTTTATATACTCCCTTTTAGGCTAAGGCAATGCTCAGCACCATAAAAGTACTATATTTAATTTTTAAAAACTTTTGTGTTCTAGCTCTAATGGATCATAGGCATTTACATGTAAGGGGACAAATACTCTTGAAAAACAGATTTTAAATACATTTGTTCATAAGCACATTTTTAAAAAAACAAGTATTTTTTATGCTAGCAGAACATTTTCATTTTTAAATGCATATACTGTACAATGAGCAACTCAGAGTACCCTGGGGCTCCGGGACAAAGGTGGTAAAGGGCATTCGTCTTTCACCACTGGAGAGGATTTTCCAAATCTGGAAACAAAGTCTAGCCAGTGATCATAAGAGGATAAAAAAAAACAATGGAAGAGACTCTCTAGGTAAATCCTCCTCTTCCAATACAGCATATGAAGGTGTGCTAAAGACCTCTTTATTGCTAACTCAGTATTTAGGCACCCAGTTTGTATGAACTTGTGCTATTTAACCTCAATCAATTTGTTCAAGGCAACTAGACAGAAAGACCCCTGGGGTAATGACTGCCTTCTTTGTTCTACACAAGACAAATGGAAACTAATTTTAAAAACCCAATCTTCCGTCCTGACTCTGGGCTGGAGTAGCCCCCAGTCCTTAGACATGGTCTTCCGGAGGTGTCAAAGCATCACCCACAGTTGTTCAGTGAGGTCTGCCTGCTCTGGATGAATGGCCAGAATCCCTATGTTCCCAGGGCATTGTATAACCTCGGAAATTTCCACTCAGACCACACAGCTCCAGTAACTTTTCTGTGCTTAGACTACATACATGCACCTTAACATCTGGTCAAAGACATTTTTGAAAGAAACAAGACCCCTACTTTTAGCTACAATGTAGTAGTCGGTACCAGAGTACTTTCCCCACCATAAACAACTACAAAACTGGCAAAATATTTAGTGTCTAAGTTTAAATGTTAGACAACAGGTAGCATGGGACTATGATTCCAGAGACAGGAACCACATAAGATGAGCCCCGTAACTGCCCACAGCTGCGGCGCAGGGTGGTGGCCCGAGCGGAGTACAGCAGTCTTACCGAGCGGGGACGTCGCTGTGGGCTCAGGACTGCTGAAGTGACTGGAATTTGAAGAGTGAGGTACTAGAGACAATGGAACTTTGGAGAGTGGAACTACAGAAATGTGTACGGGACCTCTTACGTATTTGTCTAAATACTTAGCTGCATAGACCAAGGGCACTGGAATAAGACTGTGTAAGACCAGGCAGAAAACAGCTGCCTGGAAGTTGTAGGCTGTACAGAGATTCCTGAGACTGTGCAGAGTTGGGAGACACAGGATGTTCTACCAGTCAGTGAGGATACCTCACTGAACACGCAGATACTCTGCTGATACCCCAGAAAGGCCAGGCCTTAGAAGTGGGGCTATTCTAGTCCTAGAGTGAGGGCTACTCTACACCTATCCTAACACAGTTTATAAAACAATCCTTATCCAGATGGGGTCACCGGTATATTCTATCAAACACTGAAGGAGGAAATTATACCAATTCTCTATAATCTCTCCTAGGTGATAGAAGTAACTTCATTTATAACAGCCAAAATTTAAAAGCAACCACGATGTTCTTTAGTAGGTAAGTGGATAAACTGTGGTACATCAAGAAAATAGAATATTATTCAGAGCTAAAGAAATGTGCTATCCAACCATGGAAACACACGGGGAAACCTTAAATGCACACTACTGTGTGGAAGAACTCAATCTCAAAAGGCTGCACATGTCTGATTCCAACCCTGTCTCGTTCTGGGAGAGGAATACTTTGTAGACAGTAAGATCAGCGTTTGCCAGGACTTAGAGGGGAAGGAGGGAGAAATCAGCACAACATAGAGATTTTAAAACTGGTCTGTGATAACTCTAATGGTAGATACATGCCATTATACATTTGTTAAAACCAATAAAAATGTACAACACCAAGACTGAAGCTTAATATAATCCACGGACTTTGGGTGATAATGACGTGTGAGTACAGGCTGACTGACTGCAACACTCTGATGAGGGGTGTTGATAGTGGGCGAGACTGTGCATGTGTGGCGTAAAGGGGGATATGGGGCTCTCCGTCTTTCCACTCAGTATTATTGTGAACCTAAACACTGTTCTAAAAACAAAGGTTTGTAAAAGTTCAGAGTTTATTTAAAAAACAATCCTTACAAGATTCAATCTAACAGTAAATTAACTGATTTACAGAAGAAAATTCAACACTCTAAAAGAAGACAACAAAATTTGCACTCTCAGTAACCTAATGCACACAATGTCTACCATACAATAAAAAATAACTAGATATACAAAAATCATGCAAATCTGACCCATAACGGAGTGGTGCTTGAAAACATCCCATCCACAGAAATCAGTCTAGGATAACCCAGATGTTGAAAACAGCACATAAGAACTTTAAAGCAGCTCCAAGACTTAAAGGAAAAATATAGTCAAAAATAAATAGATGGGAAATAGCAGCAGAGAAATGGAAGTTTGTTGTTTTTTATTTTTAATGGAAATTCCAGACCTGAGAACTTAGTATCTACTAAGTGAAAATTTTACTGGACAGCTTTAATAGCACATTGGAGGTAAGCAGAAGAAAGGGCAGATGAACATGAATAAAATTCAATAGAAATTATCCTAGCTAAATAACAGAGATAAAACAGAGATGGGGAAAAGCAGAGTCTTAGTGATTAGTGGGACAATACTGAAATACCTAAATACATGTAAATGAAGAACAGAGAATAGGGTAGATAAATATTTGAAGAAATAATGGCTGAAATTTCCCAAATATTTTAAAAAACATAATATATAGATACAAAATGCTCAGTGAACTCCAAGAAGGATAAATACAAAGAAAGCTACATCTAGAAATACTATATTCAAACTACTGAAAAACAAAGATAAAAAGAAAATTGTGAAAGCAGCACAGAAAGAAAACACATTACATATGAAGAACAATATGAAAAATGGCTAATTTCTTATCAGAAACAATACAGGCCAGGAGACAATGAAATGACATCTTGACAGCACTACATTGTAAAACAAAAATAAAACTAAAAAACACATGTCAATCCAAAATTCTATCTTTTAAAAACAAAGAAAAATAAAGGCATTTTCAGATAAATTAGAACTCATTGCTAGCAGACCTGCACTACAAAAAAATGTAGTTAAAGGGAATTCTTCAGGCCAAAGAAAATTGACACCAGATGGTAAATTTGTGTGTGTGTGTGTGTGTGTGTATGTGTGGTAATTTTACTTATAAGACATATGACCATTTAAAGCAAAAATTATAGCACTGAACTTTGGGATTTATATACATGAAAATAATCACACAAAGAATGGGAGGTGGTACAATATTAATTCTAAGTAGATTGAAAAGGCAAGAATATAAATTGTAACTTCTAGAGCAGCGATTTTTAACTGGTGTGCCGCAAGAATTTTTAAACCATGAAACACCTGACCATTTAGTCAGGAGCACTGACCTCTTTTCCCTTTGACTGTCACATTAAAAAAATGACAACAGCTAACACAATAGCTATCCGGTATAAATAAATCAAAATTAAACCTATTTTTTATCAGATCAGCAAAAATATGTTTTGGTGTGCCGCAGATATTTGGTAATTAGTTTATGTGTGCCATCAGATGAACGAAAATGGTTGAAAAATCACTGTTTTAGAGTCACCATGAAAAATAGAGTACAGGCAAAAGTCAATTGAACAATTAAAGTGGAAAAACTAAAATTTAATTGACTTTCTATCAGGCATAAAAGGAAGAACAAAGGCTAGAAAGGCAGATGGGATATATAGGAAACAACTAGAAAAATAGTAGACCTTAACTCAACCATATGGATACACTAAATGTTAATGAAGTAAATGCTTCAATTAAAAGGCAAAGATTATCAGTCAAGATATAACTATATGCTGCCTACAACAGACATACAGTAAATATAAAGGAAACAAATAGGCTGGAAGTAAAGGATAGAAAACATAAACTATGCACATATCAGGACTATAAAGACTGGAGTGCCGATACTAATCAGACAAGAAAGACTCCAGCGCAGAGCACTATCCAATAAAATATGTACAGCTGAGTCACAGAGCCTCCAAACACTTGTGCACGCAACTGCTAAGTGTCACCTAAGGGAAAAGTTTATGGTATGCCCTCCCAAACCCTGTACAAGACTATTTCAGCAGTTTCAGTCATTAAAAGTCAAACTAGGAACAGCTCAGGTGTCCATCAACAGGAGAATGGATTAAAAAATGTTGTGTGTTTGCATAATGTAATACTATCCTACAATAAGAACTACTGATGTCTGCAAAAACATGGATGAATCCGACAGACATTAGGCCGAAGAACTTGGTGACAATGAAATACACATTGTACGGTTTCATTTATGTAAATTTCCAGAACAGACTGACGTGTGGTGAAAAAATCGGAACAAGTGCTCTCTGTGTGTAAGAAGGGGCAGGAGTGGATTGTCTGGGATGGTAGAATTGTTCTACATCTGAATAGATGAGGGCTGTGCATTCGTCAAAACTCACTGCACTATATTACTGCCCTTTTCCGTAAATCGATTATACCTAAAAAAAACCCTATAAATAAACAAAAATCCAATCTTAGTTTATGAACAGTTAAGGCAGATAAGCATTTTAGGAGGGAACAGCAGTGTTCCAAACTACAGATCTCTCTCTCTCTCTGCCTTCACAGCTCTAGAGAAGGTGGCTGGGGTACAAATTAGAGACCACTCCTGGTGTTTGTTCTTTGGAATCTGATAGCAGATGTCCTCCCCAGATGTCTCACCCCCTGAACCTAAAAGGTAATTCTTTTCTCTTCAGTCTAGACAGTAATTTTCAAAACCAGATCATTCTCAGCATAGCTTCAGCAGACTACAGGGGAACTTAGTTAATGCAAAAGAGCGTGTGGTTTGATGGCAGAAGCTTGCTAGTTAGCTGCTTGTTTGCTTCTCACTCCATAATTATGCACGTAAGATACTGATACTGACTTAAAAAGTTTCCCATGATGATTAAAACTTAAACAGAATGTGTAACTTCTTTATGAATCATGCACTACAAAAATGACTCTTTTCATATGCTATCATAAGAGACCAGTGTTTAAATTTTAATCTAGTCTGGCTTTCCTTCTGTAGGTGCTCGCATGTCCCCTAGTGGATACAGAGTGACATCGTGGAGGAAAGAGAGGGGCAATACTGGCTGAGTGAAGGTCCATAAATCTTAAATGCCTGCCTTGCTCACATACTTTTCCAAACTAATGCCCAAATTATCATAAATTTAAAAAAAAAAAAACAACATGAACACATCTGAACTGAGCCATGCCAGTTTGCCCCATGTGTGGTCAAGGGCCTGGGATAAAATATAATTTCAGACTTATGACACATACATGAACAAATGCATACCAATTAGCTAGATATTTTGACCCAACATAGTACAAAGAGCTCAGTATTTCCATTGTAAGTCTCTATTTTTAGAGATTTATAGCTTAGTTATAAAAGTGGACTTTAGAAAAATTTAGGGTGTAGAGATTTAGCCACAAGAGAGAAATTTCCCTTCTAATAAGAGAAAACAGTTCCTTTTAATATTTCCAGTAGTTAAGTTCTGAAGATCCACCTTCTCTCCTGGAATTCACATATACTCATAATATGGCTATAAATGCAGCCACATATAAATTGGCTTCCAGTCCATTAATATTGCAGACAGCAAATTTTCCCCAGTTAGTGCTGAGGTGGACATTGGTGGCACAGGACCCACAGAATGTATTTCCAGAGTTGAGGCCCTACTGTGGCAAGGCAAGGTTCCCTTTTGTTTGCATATCCCATCCCCACATGACTACGGCAACAGAGAGTGCAGGAGGAGCTCCATAGGACATGCAAGAATCACTCCATGCTTAGCCTCGAGGGTGAGAGTGAAGGCGGGGCTCTGAAACTCTGTCCCCCAGAGCACTCTCACCCCTATTTCCTATTTTTATTTTTATCTACAGTACTTGCTGTCAGCGGCCGCATACAGCTTCACTGTATGTGTGAGTCAGAAGTCAGGTTAGCAAGTGGGACAGAACTTTGGAGCTCGGGGAAGACGGAGCGTTCTGAGCGTGCAGCGTGCAGCGTGCAGCCAGGAGGAACCTCAGAAACATCTAAAACCTTGGCAGGGAGGCAGAGTGCAGGAAAGGATCCAACAGCATCAAGGGACAGAAGCAGAAGTGTGCATCTTATAAACAGCTACATAAATGAAAAACTGAATATAATTCTTTGGCAGTTGCTATATGCAGTTAATTCTGAAATTCATCTAAAAAGGGGGAGATGATAACTACCTATTTGTTTTCTAAGTATTGACTTAAGAATCCTTTTTATGTACATCTAGCAATTTTCATTGGATGAGGTGCTTAATCTTTAATGGCAAGCACTTTGTAATTAAATATCTGTGACAGGGCTGAATTTTCAAGAGAGAATTCATAATTTGGTGCAGTTGTTATTACCACAAAGGGGCACAATATAAAGTGTTACACAGAATACTAAGCCATCAAAGTTCTTAAAAAAAATCCCTGTATAAGAAAATCCATTATGGTAATAACAACAAAAAATAATTCCCTGGGGTGCTAATAGGTGCCTGGAATTTTATAATGCAAACTTAATTCATCTTCACACCTCTGTAGTTGCTCTTGTTATATTATCATCTCCATTTTACAGAAGAGAAACAGGCTCAGAGAGATTACGCTGCCCAAGGTCATACTGCAGGAGTATAGCTGAACACACAGGGTCAACCTCTTGAGGCCCAGCTTTCAAACACCGCACCTGCCTCCTCCCCTCTTCCCATTTAGCATAAGTACAGCAATATCACTTGATCTAGCAATGCAAATTCCAGCCCTCTCGCTTGGGTTGCAAAGAAAAACGATTTACTTTCCCTATTTTCTTTTGTAAAGTTTCATAACAATCAGGAACACATTTGTTTGTTTACATGATAATATTTCCTATTCATTCATAAGACTTACCATGACTAAAAACGTTCTGACAAAACAGACATGATTTTTAAATTCTGTGCAGCATTGTTCTTAATACAAATCATACATAAATGATGTCTATGCAGTAACAAAAAAAACAGATTTCTGAAAAAAGCTACATGGCAACTTGCTTTGACAGGGCACTAGGCTCTTCTATTATGAAACTATTATTTACTTTCTTCTGTTTCCCTCCCATCTGATTTTTCTATCCTTCTGTCACTAAGAAGCATCAATTACAGCATTTTATTTGATACTCTGAAAATAATGATATTTTGCTACCTACCCAGCTTAGCTACGAATGACAAATGCATTTCTTTCTCAAAGGAAACATGACTGCTTCGGGAGGCTTCCACTCCTGGTGGCTCCTTCCCAGGGGAAGAACAGGAAGTGTGGAGGAGAGGACCGCGGAACGCAGGTGTCCAGATCAGAGGACAGAGACTTTGTCCCTTCCACTGGCTGCTCTCCCTCGGTCTCCTTCTGGGTAACTATATCAGTTCTGATGAGGTTCCACTTTTGATTTTAAACAACTGCATTTTTTTAATGTAAAAAGCAGATTTTTTGATTACCACCTCTCTTTTGTTGGCAAACAATATAGGAGGAAAAAAAAATGTCCAAAAGTCTTCTATTGGAATCTTGAAATTTTAGAACAGAAAAGCCTTCAGGAAATCCTCTATAGTATATAATCCTTCAATTTATAGATGAGAAAATCTAAACACAGAGAAACTAAATAGCATAATTAAGGTTAGGATAGTCTTTATGTGTTACCGCACCTTCTACCGCAAATAAGAACTACAACTTGAATTTCCTGAGTTTGTTTTTTCTGTAGCCACATTTCAAAAGAAAGCAAATTTTCCTTTACCTAGCAAACACCTGAGGGCACGAAAGAAGGCAAAGCTGAAAATCACTAAATGAAATACGATGACGTAAAGTGGTTCACAAATGTTCGTTTACGGCCAAGTTTTTGGTGGTGAACAGTGATATGAGAAAAAGAACAATGTGAAAGTTTACCAACAAGATAAATGTAAGCAATTTAAACAACTGTCCTTTACTATACACAATAAACATGGCATTCCTATTTTGGTGCTAAAATAGTCCCCTCCTTTCTCTTTGTGTGAGAAGAAAAATAATTGGAAATACGTCAGTTCTCCATAATCCTACTACATTAGTTATCTACTGCAGTGTAACAAATCACCCCCAAAGCCAGAAGCTTAAAACAAACGAACATTTATTATGTCCTATGGCAGCTTAGCTGGATGGGTCTGGCCCCCATGAGCGGCTCTCATGAGGCCACATTCATGAGTCGACTGGGGCTGAAACCCTCTGAAGCCCTCTGTGGGCTGAAGGACCTGTTTCCAAGCTGGCTCACTTATTGTTGGCGGAAGGCCTGGTTCCTCATGTGCTGTTGGCCAGAGCCTCCGTTTCTCTCCTGGGTCTCCCCTAGGGCTGTGCATGGCACGAAAGTTGGCTTCCCCCATGGTGAGGGATCTAGGAAGCAAAGGCATCCAAGGCAGAACCACAGGATCTTTCCTAAGTTAATCTTGGAAGTGACATGCCATTGCTTCTGCCATATTCCCCTGGTTACCAAGACCAGTACAACGTGGGAAGGGACTACACAACCGAGTCAACACCGGGAGGAAAGAGTTACTGAGCACCATCTGGGAACTGGATACCAGGACCAGAAATTTTTTAAAAAATTATTTTACTAGTTCATGACATTAAAGATCTAGAAAGTACTGTAGTAAACAGGACATAAAAGATCGTTGATTAGTTATAACTAAAACTAATTAGAGGTAGGGAGGTCACTTAGTTTTCTAGGATTCAGTTTCCTTAGAAAATGAAGGGTTGGGTTTGACAATCTATTTAATAGCTCTCACTGCCAATGTACTACAATTCTGCACTAGGAATACTGATGCTGATGGTGGTGATGTAAACAAAGTTGATAACTGCCCAGAGCCACTAAGCTAGTAAATGGTGG
Source organism: Tonatia bakeri (assembly GCA_004024845.1). NCBI lineage: Eukaryota > Metazoa > Chordata > Mammalia > Chiroptera > Phyllostomidae > Tonatia > Tonatia bakeri. Next base: position 56,740 of record PVIA01000661.1, on the reverse strand, counting down.
AGCCAAAATTTGAACTTCAGGCAGGTGGACTGCCAAGCTCATGCTATCTTAACCTTAGGAGACAAATGAAAATGAAAGGTACTAAGGAAGACCAAGCAAGTCAAAAAACATCTTGCTACTTTACTCCCATCAACTGTAAAAGAGAACTCTCTCATCCCACCCCTATTAATTACTTCAAATATACTCATTACCTGTTTTATTATTATGAAGGTAGGAAAATATAATGGCCTACTTCATGAAACCTTGCCCCCCATCAACTTGTAATACATTATCGCTTTGTGTGATGTAAAATTTCTACTGCAAAATCACCATGCTTATTGCGATGTTAAGGTGTTGCTTCCGAATGGCTTTGGTGAAGAACATCCGTAGTCTAGGGAACTTCTGTGCACGCCTGAAGTGAAGGTGAGGTAGGGACAATTTTTAATCTTGGTATTTTTCTCTCCTTTATTTTTCCTTTCTTTTTCTTCCTCAGAACTACTTTTAATTTCCCAGGGAAACTTTATAATAGCTTAGCTTTTAATAAATCCTATACTTTTTAATGTTTTCAGGGAGAAATAGCAAAGGCTATGCAAATAAATGCACAAGAGACCCTACTATAATGGTTTAACGTTCTTTATCCTCTTTTAGTAAAAAAATGGAAGAATAATATGCATTTGCTAACTGGCATCATATCTAGGATAACTTCAGTTACGTTTTTTTCTAGATTTTCTCTAAATACACTTCACAGTCTCTCAAATACTAATGCTGTTTTGCATCAGAATAAGAAGACAGTAGAAAAATTCCTTTGGTATCAGTAAGAAACAAGAGAAATCTAAGATCCTGAGATTGCTCAGTGCTTAGTAAAGGCAACCTTTTAGCATAACAGTCAGCACAGAAGTCGGCTGGAAAGAATGATGCTCCACAGATAACATTATACTCAACAGTAAAAAGCTAGAAGCTTTTCCTCTAAAACCAGTAATAAGACAAGGATGCCCTCTTTTACCAGTTTAATTCAACATAGTATTGGAAGATCTAGCCACAGCAATCACACAAGAAAAAGAAATAAAGGACATTCAATTGGAAAGAATAAAATAAAACTCTCACTATTTGCAAATGACATGATACTACATATAGAAAACCCTAAAGACTCTACCAAAAGGACATAAGAACTAATAAATGAATTTAAGAAAGTTGCAGGATACAAAATTAAAATACGGAAATTGGTTATGCTTCTATACACTAACAATGAACTAACAGAGAAAGTAAGAAAATAATCCCATTTACAACTGAATCAAAAAGAATACCCGGAATAAATTTAACTAAGAGAGTGAAAGATCTGCACTCTGAAAACTGTAAGATGCTGATGAAAGAAACTGAAGACAACATATGAATTGAGGGACATACCATGCTCATAAATTAGAAGAATAAATATGATTAAAATGTCCATAACCACATCCAAAGAAATGATAGACTTCATTGCAACCCTTATCAGAATACCAATGTCATTTTTCACAGGACTAGATCAAATAACCCTAAAATTTATATAAAACCACAAAGGAGTCTGACAAGCCAAAGCAATCTTGAGGAAAAAGAAGAAAGTTGAAAGTATTATGCTTCCTGATTTCCAGCCGTATTACAAAGCTGCAGTAATCAAAAGAGTATGGTACTAGCACAAAAACAGATCCAGAAATAAACCCACATTTATAGGGTCAACTAATCTAAAACAAAGGAGGCAAGAATATTCAATGGGGAAAAGATGGTTTCTTCAATACTTGGTGATAGGAAGCCTGGCCAGATACACGCAAAAACAATAAAATAAAACTGGACCACCTTCTAATACTATATACAAAAATAAGTTCAAAATGAATTGAAGACAAATACAAGTCCTGAAATCATAAAACTCTTAGAAGAAAACACAGGTAGTAAATTCTTTGACATCAGTCTTAGTGATTTTTTTTTTCATATGTCTTCTTAAACCAAAGTCAAAATAAATAAATGGAATGAAATCAAACTAGAAAGTTTTTGCATAGTAAACAAAACCATCAATAAAAACATCAATGAAAAAAAAAAGACCTACTGAATGGGAGAATATATTTGCCAATGATATATCTGTTAAAAGGTTAATATATAACTCAGTGTCAAAAAATCTGGTTAAGAAATGGGCAGAGGACATGAGTAAACATTTCTACAAAGAGGACATGTAAATGGCTAACAAACACATGAAAAGACTCTCGACATCACTAGTCATCAGGGGAATGCAGATCAAAACCACAGCGAGATATCACCTAATACTTGTCAGAATGGCTATCATCAAAAAGACAAGAAATAACAATGTTGGTGGGATTGTAAATAGGTGCAGCCACTATGGAAAAAAGTATGAAGGTTCCTCAAAAAATTAAAGACAGAACTAGTATATGACCCCACAATTCCATTTCTGAGTATTTATCTGAAGAAAACCAAAACACTACTTTGAAAAGATACACATACCCTTATGCTCATTACAGCCCTATCTGCACAGCCAGGATATGAGAGCACTCTAGATCTTCAACAGATAAATAAAGATGTGGTATTTACACACACACACAATGGAATATTACTCTGCGTAAAGCAATGAAATCTTCCCATTTGTGACACCGTGGATGGACCTAGAGGGTATTATGCTAAGTGAAAAAAGTCAGAAAGAAAAAGACAAATACCATATGATTTGACTCATATGGAATCTAAAAAAACAAAACAGAAACAGACTCATAGATACAGAGAACAAACTGATGGTTGCCAGAGGGAAGTGGCTGGGGGTGGGAGGGCAAAAAAGGTGAAGGGGATTAAGAGGTACCTACTTTCAGTCATAAAATAAATAAATCACAGGGATGTAATATACAGTATAGGGAATATAGTCGGTATCATAATACCTTTGTAAGGTGACAAATGGCTACTAGACATTGTGGTAATCACTTTGCAAGGTATATAAATGTCAAATCACTGTGTTGTACACATGAAACTAATATACTATTGTATGACAACTCTACTTCAATAAAAATATTACGTAAAATTAAATTTAAAGAAGAATGATACAAAACTTCTCAAAACCTGGCCAGTGCATGAACATGAAAAATAGAGAGCTAAGTAACACTGTCAAGTCTGTTCTCCAGTGTAGGAAGTCACGGCAAGACAAAGTCAGCTTGGGAACAGCAGGCAGAGTTTCCGGGGCTTTTCACTAATACAGTAGAAAAAGTACTTAAGGTTTCAGGCATTCAAGAGTGACAATCGTCTTTCAGACGGTTGGAAAGAACTTGAGAAAAACATTTGTTGGAATAAATGGAATGTGCCTTGGCTTCTGTGGTCAAAATTTCTGGGACTCAGCTGAAACAAGATTCTGGCTTAAGACTTATATGGTTTTCATCACCCTATAAACATTAACATTACTGATGCAGACCTGTCGCTTGAAATATTTTACCCATATCCTCCACTGCAAGGAATTTTCTTTTTACCCATTCATCTCTAGTGACAAATTTGTGGCACTTACAAATTTAAAAGGCTGTCAAAGTCTAATAATGAAATCTTGGGGGGGTCATGTGGGGGCATAGATCAGAAAGAACCAAAATTAATATCAGAGGATTTACTACATAGGTTAGAGGTCACAATGAGGTGAGTTTCTCTCTACAATGTGAAATCTACACAGGCAATGTCTTCCCAGAAGTAAAGAAAAAGTAGAAAAGGAATGAGTACTAATGGAGCCACGGAGCAAAGTTAGAAACATTACAGAAACCAGTGCACACACAGCATAGAAAACCACACTGGCAATGACTTAAATCCATGCCAGGGCCCATACTTGTTTTAATAAAATGGCTACTACGGAAAGTCAGACATGCTTTTTAACTATTGATCACTCACTAGGAACATTTTCCATCCTAACAGGGACTAAATTTGAAGGCTTAAATCCTACAACTTTTCTTTAGAAGTGTAACCGAAATGGGAAAACAGTTTTAAATGAAAAAACACCAGAGCTTTTCCCCTTGCCTAAGCCTCTATTGATGTACCTTTTACTATAAAGTACAACAGCTAGGAGCACACTTTCAGCAAGGCCTTAGTCTCAGCTGTCTTGAAGGAGAGTCAGAGGAGGAAGCTGCAAGTTGGCTTACTTGTGCAGGGGACACACTTGAGGAGGGAGCCCATGAGCCAGGCATTGCATCTAGGGAGGTTGTGGCCTGGGACATATCAAGAGATCATACTGGACAAGATATGGGGCATTCATTCAAAGTCAGACTATAAAATAGGTGCCTCTGAGAGAGGTAAGAGTTAATACACTGAAGATTAACTCCCAGCAGGCTGACTTCACACAAAAGGAGTTGGCCACAGCATGACGTGGGAACAGCCCAGTGCTGAAGACAACCTGGAGGAAGCTGAGGTGATGAAATCAGGTCACTACTTCATGATGCCCTCTGTGCTGGCAAGTCCTGAGACTGCAGTCCTCCCTATCATGCCAGGGATGGGCTGGTGGTCCCCAACCACAAATGCTGAGGTGGCAGAGCAGAAGCAGAGACAGCAAGCTCTGCCACACTCTTATCTCAACAGAATCGTTCAGCCCCTACTTACTTGTGTATCAGGGGAGGGGCTGATCCTTTTTTAATCTTTAAACCTAAAACCTCACAGCCTGAGGACTGGAATTCCCTCCTCAAGTCTGAGATCTGGCCCTGTGAAGTTCTTGTGTCCAGTCCCTAGTGCAAAAGGCCAGGAGGCACAGGGCCGGTGAGGGTGCCGGTCAGGTCACTCGGGCTTGTCTGCTGCACACCACTGTTTTCGTTCCCAGTGCTGCTGTGACAAATTACCACAAACTGGGTAGCTTAAAACAACAGAAACTGATTCTCTCACAGCGGTGGACCCTAGAAATCGAAATCAAGATGTCTGAAGGTGCCGAGGGGAAGTCTGTCCCCTGCCTCTCTCTTAGCTGCTGGTGGGGCCGCTTCCTCGGTGTTCCTTGGCTTGCAGCTACATCACTCCAACTCTGTCTCGTCTCCACACAGTGTTCTCCTTGCTCTGTGGGCCAGTTTCCTCTTCTGAAAGGGCTCCGGTCACGGGGTGAGGGTCCACTCTAATCCAGTACAACCTCATATGCACTAATTATATCTGTGAGGACTCTATTTCCAAATGAGGCCACATTCTGCGCAGACATGAATTTGGGAGTGGGGGCAGTGCACTGCCCCCAGTACACCTCCAAACGCACCAAAACCAAATCTTAAATATTTATTCCACCTATCCAGCCATATATTTATTCCACCTCCCCTCACCAAAGGAGAAAAGAATTGTAGGGTTCTTCACTAAGGAAATTAAAAAGGCCCAGGTAAAAGGTGTTTTGAAATGTGGCGTGTAAACAATTCCCCGCTGGAGAATGGTCTCTCTTCACGAGATCACTGTAAAGCAGTGAAACAAACTCTATCTGCATAAACCAAAGCTCCATTCAGCTTTGTTATGGTCGTTTTCTTAAATAGGAAGAGATCACCAAGGCTCCTGTAAGAGTCTGTAAGTTTCCATCCTAAGAGATACAAAGACAAAAAGTAGAAAAACAAAACAATAAAAAAAAAAATGGAGAGAGAGAGAAACAGAGATAGAGGAAAAATTCCTCTGCTTAGTAATTTTGTAAAATTAAAGAAAGTACTGTAGCTAAAAATATGAATAAAAAATAACATACTACCATAAAAAGGTAATTAGAGATCAAGAGAACACTTTTAGACATTTAAAAATGATTACAAAATAGTCAAAATAAAATGGTTAGAAGATAAAATTGAGGGCTCCCCTAGAATAACACAGACAACAGAAATCGAGACTTGAAAAGTTTCAGGAAAGAAAGCAAAAGAGGTTCCCTCTAAGAGGTCCCATATCTACCTTAGTGGAGTTATAAATAAATAGCACAAGACATTTTCCAGAGTGGAAGGACAGCTTCAGATTATAAACAAATGAGAAGTGACTAGCCCTATAAAAGAAAAAAGACAAGCACCTAACACCTTTGGAGACGTAAAACACAGGTCACTCTCAAAGAAATGAAAATCCAATCGCCACCAACAGCACCAGATGACACCAGACAACAGAAGAGATGCAATCAAATTGCTGGGAAAAACTATTTCCAACCTAAAACTTCACACCTAGGAAAATCGTTATTCAAGTGTGAGAGCAAAATACCTTCTCGACACACATAAACCCAGAACATTTACCTCTCACACACCTCCAAACACTTATCCTTAGTGGTAGAATTTTACTTAATTCCTCCTCTTCCTTTCTAACCTTCTGTGTACTACTACTGTGATAAATGGTTTGAATTCGCTTAATGAACACCCTTTCCCTAAAAACTTTAAAGCAGAGATTACTTCTGTGATTTTTCTTCCCTTTCCCATCACTTGTAAATAATTTTAAAATGGCATGTCACATTTCCTAAATGGGATTCAAACATAAGAGTTAAGTGATTTAACCCTCATGAGATTATTAAAACTTTTGGAAAGCATGTATTTTGTTGTCCCAAGTAGAAACCAATTTTCTTCCTCTCCTCAGAATCTTCCAAATTGGTTTCTTTTGCAAAAAACAAAAACCCAAAACAAAAAACAAAAAAAAAAACCCCAAATCACCAAAAAGTAAAACAAAACATATTTGAGATAACAGGCATTATGTGTATCAGCCCTGACCAGTGTGGTTCAATTGGGCATTGTCCCACAAACCGAAAGGTTGCTGGTTCAATTCGCAGTCAAGGCACATGCCTGGGTTTCAGGTTCGATCCCTGGTCGGGGCACATACTAGAGGGAACAGATTGATGTTTCTCTCTCACATCAATGTTTCTCTCCCTCTCTTTTTTCTTCCCTTCCCTCTCTCTAAAAATAAATATATAAAATATATTTTTAAAGTTGTATATCAAAGTATTTACCACATAACTTTGTTTTTATATACTTAGACAATTACTGCAAGGGTTACATTATATTTCTGAATATGGTACATAACAGGAACTGGGTATGTCAGAATTATATATTTGAAGTCAACATAATTTTTTATTTATAAGAAATAGGTATACTATTGGTATACTATTTCTTAGTACAGAGAACAACATTTATGCCAAATTTCCATGGGAAACACCAGCATTTCCTCTTCATATATTAACACAGAGTATACAACTATAAACTGAAAATGAAATAACATAGTTTATTTTTAATAAAAGTATAAAAAATAATATCAAAGGCTTATCTCCTTTCATTTGGGACATGCATAAACAAGAATGGCTACTGTCGTCGAGTTCTCTTCTTCGATAATATAAGGATCATGGTTAAAGACTTCTAATGATGCTAGAGTATAAATATTCTACAGACAGCTTAACTATAAAAAGCAAAGACTTTGAATCCAAGTAGACCTAGCTTCAAATCTTGGCTCTACTATGAACAGATTCTTGACCTATTTGAGGTTTAGTTGTTTCATTGATCAAATGGGGGGAAAATAGCAACTAGCTTCAGAGAATGATGAAAATCACATCATATGATTCATTTAAGTTTTATTATAAGCCGGTCACACAAGGGCTCAACCAATGCTAATGGTTATGATCAACATCACCACCATTATCATCTGCTGGATGAGCAAAACAAAACCCATGGAACAAAAACTGGAGTGAACCACTCTGCTATCGACTGAAGTATTCAGCATTAGGGACAGAGCCGTACAAGTACAACATCTGCATCTCAGAGGTCTGGGAGGTCACACAAATGTATGGGTCAGGCTAGCACTAAGAGAGAGAGATGGGTAGGGGCTGGTGGCACACTGAAGAAGCTTGTACCCTCTCCTACAGGCATTCGAACTTCAATTATTTTTAAAATTTCAGTGCTAGCCAAGCAAAGTCCTGAGGGTAACTGTCTTTCACCTCCTGAACTAGGACCAGTATTCAAGCCCTCAAGCTGCCCTGAAAAAAATTGGAAAGCAGGATTCCTAGATTCCAATTTGTTAACACACTGCTATTTTTCCCGGTCTCTAATTTAGTAAATCTGGCTTTCTCCCAAAGAATAAAAGTTACAAATTTTAATTATGGCAAATTAGGAAAATGCAGAAGGTGTATAAAAGAGAAGAAAATAATACACACAATCTTATCATTCTGGGGCAACTCCCCTTAACTTTTAGGAATGTTTCCTTTAAATTTTTCTAGGCATATTTTTCTTCTGTAATTCAAATATGAATCTAGCTTTTTGGCCGAATATGAACATTTTACTTATAATTCTTTTGCAACTTAATATTAAATGACTATAGATTATTCAAGTATATGGACACCCAGTCTTTTTTATTAAACACGTCTTTGCTTTCTCAGTTTTTGAATTATTATAGGTAACACTGTAAGAATAAGTTTATTCATAAAATTTAAAAATTAACTTGCTTCCTTAGGACACACACCCCCCAAAAGAATTGGTCAAAATAAAAAAAAGGACATTTTAAGGTCCTAGATATATATTGTTGATCTGCACACTGAAATCATTATATATCAGTTGACATTCCCCTAGAAGGATAGAGAAATACCTTTTTTTGGTATGGGCCTCTGGGTATTTTTAACACATATGTCCAATTAAAATCCCAAAATTGCTCTTCAAACATCATTAAAACAGGGAAATGGATTTAAACTCTTATTCGATAAGTGATTTTGATTCTGAAAATAATCCCAATATAACTTAAAACACATTATTTTTACTAATAATGAGTTGTAATATATTGATTCTCTGAAATCCTCTATGTTAATACAAATGGATATGCATGATTTGATATCAATTACCTAAGTTATTCAGAAGCAAAACCACAGTGAGATATTAAAAGTCCAGGGATAATATTAAAATCGTCACTCAGCCAATTTTTTCAACCAACCGCCACCCTGGATTCCTGTTTCAGAGCTGTAAGAATACAAATTAAAACAGTCTATTTCACAGCAACTGTAAAGGCCCAACGCCCAGCACTAGGTCACATGCTGTGGGTGCGCTACAGAAACTAAAGTCTATCTCTCCGCCTAAGAGTAAGGTAGCTACAACATGCCAGCGACAGTTAAGCAACTCTACAATCACCCTCAGTTACCTATTTCAATTAAACCTGCACAGGTGTGCAGAGGACTTCATGAAGGTGACTAGCATCTATGGTGGTTATCTGGCCTGGCCCACTATCTTAAGACAGGTGAAACCAGGCATCACATAAGATGTTCAAGGGGTTAATAATCAGAGCTTTATATTTCTCAATAGATAGCATGAAATCAAAAAACAAAGAAGGAAGGAAGGAAGGAAGGAAGGAAGGGAGGGAGGGAGGGAGGGAGGAAGGGAGGAGGGAGAGAGAGAGAGACAGAGAGAGAGAAAGAGAGAGAGAAAGAGAGAGAGAGAGAGAGAGAGAGAGAGAAAGAAAGAAAGAAAGAAAGAAAGAAAGAAAGAAAGAAAGAAAGAAAGAAAGAAAAGAAAAAGACAAAATGAAAAAAAAAAAAAACAACCCACAAAACCCCATAGGTCTAAGATACTAAATTTTCTTACTCATCTCATGAAGACTGTTATACAGAAATCAAATACAAGAACAGCTAGGCACTTGAAAAACTAAACATCATTACCACTAGATAATGTTATAAATTGGTGCATGTTTGAAGCACTAATTATCAGTTAAGTTTGAAAAGAAGGTACTGAATTCAAAGTTCCTATATGGCAGGATCATATATTTTGTGATTCCCATGTTTTACATAGCACATTGCCCTTGAAATTGGAGACCCAATTATTTCTTGGGTAAATAAGTGAAATTAATAAGCTATATTTGCATTGTATCATATGTAAAATATCATCCAAAATATTTTCACATAATGAAGGAATCTATGAGTGTTAGTAGCAACATGTTTCTAAGCATTTTAGATCCTATATACTGGAAGCAAACAATTACATTATTCCTAAACTTTTGTGCTCTGTAACATACGAGCACACTGCAAAATAAGTTCATGTACTACAAAACAGGTTCTCAATCAGCACCATACCTTAAAATGAAGCACTGTCCTAGTCCATTAGATATTCAAGGAAGGGAACAAGAAAATGACTACATATGTCAATTAAAGCAATTACAGAACAGAAAGATGTTGGGATGAATATCCGTCAAGTTGGTTTTAGAACACATAAGAAGCATCAGAGTTTTAGAGGGAAAAAAGGCAAAAGTGCCCTATCTTGGCTGAGCAGCACTATTAAATTCAGATGCAGGGTTCTATTTAGTTTGGACAGGTCCCAGCCACAGAACAAAGTCAGTCTGTCTTAGTACCATAACTGAATTCTACAAGTTAACAGCTTTTCATGAAAAGCTGCCATTTCAAAATGTCAATCAAATCTGAGCATAAGTGGGAACTCCTGCAGAAATAACCAGCTGCAGGTTTGAAAAACATTTTTCACTGAAAGTGGAAACACAAAAGATGTTTGAACGGGATCTCTTTTCATTCCTGTAACAGTAGACGGCCATTTTCACAACATCAAGGACAGAAAACAGAGGACAAAATTGCAAATAATGTCTTGAAAGGGCTATTTGCAGGGGTGATGACTGATTCAAGTTACAAATGACAGAATTATTGGCAAATGGGAACTCATTAATATGAAATTGTTTGTTTCTCATTAACTGATCACAGTTTTAGACTATTCTTTTAATTGCACTTGAATGATTAGGCCATACAGAATGAAATGTAGCCTCAAGTTTTGACATTTATTTTCAACCTCTTTAAAGAAACTGATGATGGTGTCACCTGATTTCAAGGAGGAGGGGTGGGATTCACCAACTATACTTTATGAACAAATAAAAAAGAAACATTATTTCACTTTGTAGAATGTCAAAGACAATAAAAATACTATGCATCAATATTGCATCTTTCTTCCAAGACAAAGTTCCTTATAAGCAACGATATAATAAAGTGAAACTAAATAACAGAGCAGTAAACATGATATACTACAGGAGTTTATGTGGAAAGGAGACACAGCTTAAGAAGCCGCGCATGAGAAAACAGGACTCTGCAGATCTTCCACCATGTTAGATCTCCAGACGCATTAAACAGCAAAAAAGAGTAATCATAAAACAGCTTTTAAAAATTGTTCACAACTTGAAGAAGGTGATACAATACAGATATCCTCCAAATATTTTCCTTTTACACCAACATTTCAACAAATCTTGTTTTCATTTGTTAGCAACTGATAGAACTTAAATTCATAGAAATGATGACCCTCTTAACACCAGTGGAATTATCTGTGCAGTACAGATGAGATCAATATTGATTTTCTTTAGTAGAAATAAAAGGTAAAATGAAAACTGTAGTTTCTACCTATAAGGCACTGCCTATAACATAATGTCCTATTAGAATTCTTTTGGTTCCCACAGTTAACCAATTTTTATTTATTTGGAAGACTTGGAGAACCTGTTTGAACTTTCTTTTGTTATGTATATTTATTATACCTCATATTGTTGTCACTCAAATATGAAAACAAATGTATTATTTAGAAATTAGACTCCAATGCCCAAATAAATGCTACAGACTGTTCAAACAAAAAGTGTTGTAATATGGTATGGATAATTCAGGGACACTAGAGTCTGTCTTCTCTTATTTTTCAAAAAAAAGTTCAATTTCTCTCATTTTTATAATTTGGATATTCTCTGTTCTACTGACACAAAATTAACACTTTTCCCAAATGCAGGTTTAATTAATTTTAGTAGCTATGCTTTAATCAAAATGTTTATCTGAAGCCCAAATTGTGATTGTCTGGTTTCACATACCTTTATCCATCCGAGAATTTCTCGGATGATTAACAACAGCAAAGCCTTCAAATGAGCACCTAGTAATGTCTGTATATAGAATAAAGGAAACAGATGTAATAAAGCTCACTAACCTCCCTTAGTCTGTCTGAAAGAGCCACATCTCACATTCAACTACACATACTAATCCCATTTTCCATTATAAAAATACTCTTCATCCTAATTTGAGTAAAAAAAGTAAGTTTTAATATATATGTTTCCAAATATGAAATGGTTAAGCCTTGGCACGAGGGTATCTTTTGCTTTATGTTAAGAACTTTTCACTTAGTACTGTAGCATGCATACATCTTCTTAAGGATGTCCAATATTTAGTTCCAAATGTTTTAATTCTTGTGTTCAAACAGCTGTATGAGGTTGTAGAGCTTGTTTAAAAAAAATTGGTGGTGAGGAGGGTGGGCATGAGTTGGTTACCAGTTGTCACCCAAAGATAACAGATACTTTTATTGGGGTATTACAAATGCAAATGGTGAGTGTGGTATAAACTGTATACTAGATTTGAGTTCGAATGTCGAAAGCTATCACAAAAGGCATTCATCTGCATTCCCTGTTTATGGGAATGAAATATGTAGTCATTTGAAGTCCACAATATGTATACTGTGTTTGTAATAACTGCAGATTTTACAAGCACATTATTCTTTCCATTAGGATTAAAACCTCACCGAATAGCAATTTGTGAAAGAATTCTAGCAGGGCCCAGAGCCCGGAACTCTGACCTCTGATGAGATGCTTGGCAGCAACAAACTCCGGGTCTAGGCAAAACATCTGGTTTGAGTTAGACTTCCTGAAAAAATAGCCTCTGTACTGGGGAAACTGGTATTCACTCAGCTTTGTATATATACTTTGACTGACTTCAACACTGCTATAGAAAAAAAAAGACAGAGAAAGAAAAGAAAGCCTCCACTAGAATGCTTGTCAATCATGACAGACTCCTTGGTGGCCTCTCTAGAATTAAGCCCTCTCATTAGCTAGAACAGTCTTTTTTCCCATATTCCTTATTTTTCCACATTATAGCATACGAAATGTACAATAACTTCTACATGAATCCAAGTTTGTTATTAGCAAACATAACAATACATTATTTTTCTTTTAAGCATTCCAAGGAAGGAATCACCAGTTAATTTTAACTTTATTCTGTTTATATATATGGAGGGGGAAAAGATAAAACAATGTTTTGAGAGTTCCTATAAATTTAATGTTAATGTGAATGTTCAAACTCAAAAATTAAATAGCTTCTAACTGTTCCTTTCCTCTAAAAAATGATGATTTATAGGTAGCAGCAATATTTATCGGGAAGAGGTCTTTTTGAGGGTTTTTTTTGCAAATTTGATAAAAATCACAATTCAAAAATGACTCCTCTAATATGTATACTAGAGAAAATAATGCTCTGGATTAGGATGCAGACCTGAAACACAATTTGGAGACGGGACACAATTTCCAGGTTCTGCTGCCCATTTTCATCTTCTGATTAGCCAGTTTAGGAGAATAAATGTGGAGATCCATCCACTGCAATCAACATGAATCTCTAGTTCACTTAAACCCATCAAAGAGAACCATTAAATCACTTCACATGTTTATATACAGGGAAGGCAAAGTAGATTCACAGTTGTAATACAAATAAACAGCACAATAGCGAACGAATAATGCAAGAATGAACTCTGTTTTGCATTCTCACAACTGTAAACCTACTTTTTGCCCACTGCTGTGTGCACACAGTCTCAAAGCAGGGTTCTTACATAAGAGACTGAAGATGGCCCAGAACTCTGAATGGTGCTACCAAGGAAAAGGGCAACATGTAGGTGAGCTGTTTTCTACAACCAAAGGTTAACATAAGGGCCCAAAGGAAGCATAGAAGCAGGGTGGCCCAATGCAGTATTGTCTGCCTTGACTGTGGTTTGATTTGAGTTTCTAGTAAAAGCGCAAACATAACCTAATTTACCCCATTGTCAATGTGTGATATTAAAGCTATGTGATATAATGACAGGGAGCATGATTCACTTTGAAGGACCTGGGAGAGTTCTGTCAGTCTGGGGGGGGGGCGGGTAATTTGCCATTTTACCTTTCCATATAGCACCTTAATTTAATGATCACCTTTGTGAATAGAAGTGCAAACTCATTTAAATTTAGTCCTTTGAAAAAACAGTGTGGAACAAAATGCAAATTAATAGTTGCACATTTCTTTAGCTATGAATTGACTTTTCTACCCCGGTGGCATTGCTAAGGGCTCTACTGAGTGCTAGCTAACATGTTATAAAACATCAATATCATTCTCCAATTAAGTATGAGCAGTTTGCAAACCCCACCTTTCCTACTTTAGGGAGCTATTCAGGAATAACTATGATTATTTCTACACTGCTTATGGATTAAAAATAAAATTTTATTGACCAAACTCAAGCCGGGGTTCAGCTGAAGTTCCTCAGAACCCTCATGACACACATGCGCTTGTCTGTCACCTCCCGCGTGAACGGTTTTTAGTGTATGGCACAGCGACTATTCAGCAAATCATACACCCTGTACTATCGCCACACGGCACAGTTTGTGAAAAGAACATACGCATTTCTACCACAAAGTCCTGTTCCTATTCTAACCGTACTCACCAAAATAACTGTGGAAAAGAAATAATTTTACTTCTCCAAACTCTGTTTCTTGAATCCACAATTTTTATATATTTTAATGCAAAATGCTCATTTGCCAACTTTGAGTAAAATCCCATGTAGCTTAAATCCAGCTCTTCTTTTCGCCACATTCCTGCAACCTCCTTCCGTACACACACCACAGAGACAGCCTCTCTGCACTCAGCTCACCGTGAAATTCAATGTTTCTCTAAAAGACAGTCGTTGACACACATAAGAGTTAATAAAAGACATGACAAACTTCTCATTTAAATGTAATTTCATGAGAATGTATTGTGAAATAAAACACAGACTGATCTATTAAATTTCTCTAGACATACACTTTCTTTTCTACCCCAAAACAAGGATAAACCAAACCTATTGTGTTCATCTCAGAAAGACAGAGACATTTTCTAAAGTGTATAAATAAGAATGCATGCAGAATTAACATACATTTTTGTATGATCATACTGTAGGGATATGGTGATAGATTTAGAAATAAAGTTTTTAGAATAATCATTGCCTGGGATGCCCACATAAAATATTTTTGAAAGAACTGCACTCCCTTAAACCTAACTGTGTAACAATCTATGTTTAAGTCAGAGCACAAACATAAATGTACGTGACTTGACACCTGTAGTTTTTTCATTTTGTCTGATGACTATAAAGAGGAAAGCTATTACATAGTCCTGAAGGACACTCGGAGAACTCCCCGAACAGAGGGAGGAAGACTCTGCCGTCGCCATCTTATGAAAGCAGCAGCAAACAAAACATGTTCTTCGGATACAGCCTCAGAATGCACGTAGCTCAGTCCTGTGCACACAGACCGGAAGACTGAGGATAACAATAAATACTAACAACAACAACAAAAAAACCAGCAGTGATTCTGTATTCTAGTAGTACTTCTACACTGGAATTAAATGGCACATTTTCTTTCCAAAAGGTATAAAGAGCATTTCATTGCTAACCCCCTGCATTTTTGAAAGCTATGGGCACAAAGGCACATTTATAAAATAAGCCCCCACTTGTTACAACTGTAACATTGCCACCATCACTAGAATTTCACCTTAGTGACTTAAATAAATATAAATAAAGTAATAAACACTATATGTTTTATAGAGTTCTATGAACCAGAAAAAAAAATCACCTTACAAAATAACCTCCTGGCAAATGCAAAAGAAAAGCTAACTTCGGTTCGCCCGTATTTTGAGTTCCCAGAACATAAGAAGCAGCTAAAGGAAACAGCATATTTAACTGAAAGACTTTTGCTTATTTCATTTTCCACATTAGCCTTTCTGTAAAGTAAGGGGAAAAAGTATTAAAACAGGAAAGGATGAAAGAATTAGAGAAGGGCAATCAAAAATAAAACATATTTGGGGGCTTAAAACAAAAACATCTTTCACATTCTATGTTTTCCGATGACCGTGGTAGAAACCCCTCTCCGGACGGAGGTGGGCGATGGAAAGGCAGCCCCTGAGAAAGCAGACACGATGACCTGCTCTCCCAGGTGGTCACACTGTCCGCAAGCTCGTTTGCTCCCTCTGCTTTCCCATTAATTGAGTGTCGGTAAAACTCTCCATGCTACTGCTGTCAGATGCTTGTCGTGTAAACTGTTTTATTCAGAATTGAGGAATAAAAATTGTAATGGCTCCTGTCACATGAACAACTTTTAAGAATATATTGTTTCAGACTTGTTAATATACTAATGGAGATTTTGTAAAGTCTGAATATAATTTTCGAGTCATCACCTGCATAATAGCAATAACAACAACACTTATTTTAAATAACTCCAAATTATATACAGTTGAGTAAATTTAATTTGTTTTCATTTAAGGTCTTCTAAAGTTGAGGCCAGCATGCTGAAGAAAAATATTAAACTATCTATAACCCTGTGTCAACATATGATGCTACTGGGAATGGTAAGTGAATTAATTTTCCTTGGAAAATTAATTACTTATGACTTACAGTTGTAAAAGCAAACAACGTAATTCTGGATTAGGGCACATTTAATTTCTGTTTGTAGTAGCGATTAAATTAATTTCATATAATTCATGGCATGTAATGGAAAGCAGAACAAAAATGAAATTCTAGACAATGACTGACATAGAAAAATGTACATATTTATGAAGCTGATCCAAAAATAAAGGTCATGGATATTAATCACTGGATAATAAAACAGCATTTGTAATGGTTCTATAATAATGAATTTTTAGCATAGCGTTTGAGAAAGTTTCCCCAAATAGAAAAGTCTAACACAGAGAAAAAAACAGAAAACTGTAATAATATCCTGTAATATCCTCTAAATCTCCTCCCTGCCCCCCCCAGAAAAAGTTGCTGGAGTAAGGATTTGCACATCTTTTATTTGTAACAATAATTTTTTCCCACATAGATGTGGGGCAGCTAAAATTAAATATACCATTAAATGATTTGGGAATGAGGTACTTAAAATTACAACTATTTTATCTTCTCCTGACATCCAAACAGTAAAGTGCTTCTAAAATGGATCATCTGTGATACATCTGACTGAATTATGAACCTGGCTACTACTAAGACAACAGATTTTGGCTAATAGAGCCCTAAGAATATATGCACAGCTTCATATATGAAAATATTCATCTTTATACTCATTCACTTCCTACCTGTCAAATAAGCCAACATAATCTTTTAATTTTGAATTCCAACTTCACGGCATAACTCACGTGTTAAGATAAAGAATTAAATCTTGCTTAATGCTAATCATAATTAAATAGTTTAAAGTAGCCATGTAAAATGTCATTGTCCTGGTATATTAAAACACAAACACAAAATCAAAACATTTCATATTCTAGTAATAATGCTAAGTATACTGTCACTGGCCACCTGGTGAAATCACTGTCAGTCGAATTCCCCTGACACTTAATCATTTGGCTGTGAGAAAGCAAGAATTTTTGACCCATTCTTTTAAAGTAAAAATATTTCTCTGACTTACACTTTTAGAAATAGGTAGATGTGAACTTCTGATGAAAGATATAGTATGAACACATACAAATAATAGAAAAACTAAATGCATACAAAATATATATTCCCCTCAAAATTTTATTTTTACAAATTTTAAACTAAAGTACTCCGTTTCCTACTTGCATCATCTATCACAAAAAAGCACTTACTGTTTCCGTACTTCTGTCTCTTAAAATATGTATTTGCGTAGAGAAAATGGTTAATTTACATAATGCATGAGATAAAATTTTAAAAATTGCTAAAAATATTCTCAATTCCATTATAATTTTAAACTTATTAAAGGAAAGAAAATTTTAACATTACTCTGGGGTTTACGAAAATAAAAATCATGGCACTGTAGTCTTCAAAGCGAGTTTTCTGAAGTAACTCTGCACTGGGAAAAGATTTACTGCGGAGAGAGACTTTTCCACCCCTAGAGAAGCTGTGACTTCAGCATAATTAGAAAACGTTTTTGCTCTATTTTGAAGAGGAAAACTAAATGAAGCAATAGAAACCTCCCCTTTCTGACTTGTTTTTCTAAAACACAGGGTTACTGTTATTTCAAAACAGACCTCCCTGAGCATAACCCAGATTGAAAAGGGGCCTGTTTGTTAACGTCCTAGATAGGTTCCCTCTCGGGCAGGAGGCACGGTGAGCCTTTTTCAGCGGGTAAAGCTACCCAGAAGGCTGAAACATCACCTTGGACTCTCAGAGAACTTAAACCCAACTTTATTCCCTTTTATTCTTGGCTTCGACCTCAGAGCAGGGTTTTAAGAAGACAGGGAGGGAAAAAAGGAAAAAAAAAATGAAAGAAGGAAATCCTGTCCCGCCGGATAAGATCTGTCCTGCTGCCCACGTCAGCGCTGCCTGACTATACTGATGAAGACAGAGCACAGGGAGAAGGGGAAGGAGCGAGAACGCAGGACGCTGTTCCGACTGGCGACGCAGTCTACACGACAGAAGACGTCCACGGATGCCTCCCCTTAGAAAACACACGAAGCAGCCTCTGCATTCTCTCCACTCTGAAATGAATTTCAGAAGTCTCTTCAGGCATCTTTCTTTTAATACAACCCACATTCATATTTCAGTAGAATGGCTACAAGGAATCACTAATTTTTTATCTAAACTATGACGTTTCAGCAAATGTTACATATGACCAACTCTAAATCCACAACAAGGCTCAAATACTAAAGAGCTGCTAATTATATGATGAGAAACAGCTTGATCATGGGAGAAGCGAGGCAGGCTTTCAACAAACAAACAGCTGTTTCATATTGACAGCCCATAACTCCGTCGTGCATCCTAACTGAGGAGTTTGTTTCTGTTGTTCATTTTTAACTATTCCACCCTCACCCCCTCCCATCTCCAAAATACTGGGTTAATTTAAACATTAGGTATGAACCACAACAGAAGAATCAGGTATACAAGTATAACAAGCACAGCACTATCAACTTACAACAAACCCCTGCAGATAATAACTAACAGAAGGGAAAGTGAGCGTTCCAATTCAACTACAAATGCCCATCCTCCCTGTGCTCCATGTCCTGTTGTCACCGCAGTTCCGAGGCAGCCTGGGCACTGGCTGTTTCCTCATTCCTGGGTTAGGACCACAGCAGTGCCACCACGCTGATCCTTTGTTCTGACAGCTCTCCCCACAGCTTCTTCCGTGCTCGCTTTTAGAAGGCAATGAACATGCTTATACCTGCCGGTATGAACTGAAGGCCTTCCAAGGTCCCTTGCAACTTGAAATTAAATGGTTTTAGGAATACTTGATAAGCTTAGCATATGAATAAATAACAGGAATAAATAAAACCCTGCCAAAGTAAATGGACTCTGTTTATTTGATGGTCCCATCATAGGAAATAAACTCACTTTCACATTTGTAGCTTTGGGCATTTTCGTGTCTTTAAAAATATACACGTAAAAATATATAACTTTCCTTTGAACGCTCTTTCAGAAAGCATATATATAGGTAATATTTTATTTTCCAAAACGGCACAAAGATCAAGAAGCAAAATTACCTTCCCAAGGTCACCCAGCAAATGTAACTAAACTAAGGCCAGAACAGGAGCTCCACCTGGGCCCCAAGGCTCCGTTCCTTCTCACTGAACAGCACTGACAAGAGGACGGGGCCAGTGAAATCCTGCCTGAGCAGGTTCAGTTCAAGACAGCTCCCTACCCACAGAGGAGCTTCGCTTCTCAGGGGAATTTTGATTCAACACACCCTTAATCATAACTGCCCAACTGCAGTGGGGGGTGGAGGGGGGCTGTGTCAAAGAGCACAGTTAGGTGCCACAGGTAAGACTGACCTGGTGTTTTCATCTAGAGCCTACATTTCTCTGCAAACTCCATGATGAAGTCAGGACTTCTTAAAAGAAGACAGTTCCCATCCCACTCACTCTCAACCACCTAGTTCCATTTGATTTCGAACCATGCCCTCACCATCTAGCAGCGTGGGCTGGATGCCTTCTGCATTCTGCTGCCATCACTGGGTCTGTGTTCAGTTAATGCTATTCTGGTAGCATGCCTATAAATTTGCTTTTTGAAAAACTCCTAAGCTTGCTTAAATTTGTCAACACATATCTCAGCAGGTTTCAAATCACAGACGAGAGTAGAATCGCTTTTTAAACGCCCAGTTGTACTTCACGCCGTATGAAGGAAGGGGCCCTGAGGAAGGGACCACGAAACAACTTATCTCTTCAACAAGCAGCTGACAGGCGGCTTGGAAGGGAGGTGAGGCCAATGGCGCACAGCAAAGAGGACACAGCAGGAGAAAACAGTAGGGAAGGCGGAGAAGAATGGAGGGCACATTTGGACGTAAGGTTCTCCATTATCCACGCTTTCAGAACAACTGTTTATGCTTTGCATTGGTTTCAGAAGGGCACGTAGGAGGGGAGGAAGTGTTACTGACTTTTTACAGCCAATTCCCAATAATAATTTCAAAATCTCATTCTTTTAAAAAATAACCAAACCATGATGAAGATAAATACACTTTGAACAAATTAAATGCTAGCTTACATGATGTCAAACATACTGTCTCCCGGACAGGTGCAAATCCTTGTTCAGTTCTACCAGTGGGAATACCTGAGAGTTTGAAAGGCTCAACCAGTGTCACATCTACAATCCAATTCCTTGGAAATTTAAATTTTTACCACAGTCTGGGTTGTGGATGATCGTCACTAGTCATCATGGCTGAAGCCATCTCAAAAAGGACACATTCTCACCAGGACCAACTGCTCATGACGATGGAGTAGCAACTCAGCTAGGGGGGCCTTGCCCCCTCCCCGTCCACCCTGTTTACATAAACCACAGGCACGGACCTCCTCCTCTACCCTGTCCTACACCACACAAATAATGTTTCTCCTGGCCTTTGCCAACTCTCTGGGGAAGCGCTACGAGGCAATGATGCAATCCTTAAAGCAAATTTAGGGCCCTTAAGAGAAATGTGGTATGTTACTCCAAAGAAGAGATAAACTATAAAGCAGACTGTCATCCTTATTATCATGGAAACCTGTAATATTCCAGACATAAAATGCTTTAAAGGATTCTTATCAGTGAATGCCTGCCTGGTTTCTGAGTCTTTCTGTTTGTAAACAGATGATGTTTGGGGAATCTGAAAAATGAAGGGGTCTTTCAGAACTATGCCTGAAAGATGACCTATTTTCCACTCTCTCTAGGCAGGCTCACATTACCAGATGATGCTGGAAATGGCACAACTCCAGAGAAAACACCATTTTTATGGGTCTTCAATGGCTGTTTATGAGTATACAACAAGTGCTTTGTACCCTGAGAACTCACTAGATGGACGGGTCTTCTTTGATTCCACTGCATAGTGTGTGGACTTCTGTGGGGCATCCCGTCCTCACCTCCTCCCATAATCAGCTCCCACTTCCAAGCAAACAGTCAGCAGAGAGTGGTTTGCAGGAGATTTCTTTTCTTTCCCACTATAGCATCTGTTTATAGATGCATCCTACAAAAGGGAAGAACTATGGGTGCCATGCTTTTCTGTAACTTGTATCTGATACCAGGTAGTTATCCTCATTTGTTAAGGGTTTGTATGTTGATTTATTTTATGGAGTCCTCCTCTGAGGTATGTGTGGGCTGCTTGAAAACCATAAAGATGTTCCCACTTCCCTAATGCCCTAACACATGGATTCCCACCCACCTCCTTTTCTTTCTTCCTTAACTCGCTGCCAAGGACTGTTTAGATCATTCATATTCAGTAAATGCCCAAAGTAAAATGGAGGGAAAAATTCCAAGTTTAAAAATGGACAAAAACATTAGTACAGGGGGAAAAAAAAAGAAATCATTTTGTAGATAAACTTCATGCTCTGGTGTTGAAAGTTAAGGCCCACAAATCAAAAAGCAGTCATTTCTACAGAGCTAGGCCTTTCCACCACTCTCTCGGTGAATCACGCTGTGGTTAGTTGAAAGTGCTGTTCACATAATAAATTAGCCACCTCATTTCCTTCATCACCAAAATATACATAGCACCCCTATACAGATTTGTTTTAATAAAAGTAATAAAGCAAGCCCAGAGGTTATGGCTGTTATGACATAATCACACCTCTGAGACTTGAAAACGCTCACTTGCACATCATACCTCAAAAGGCCTCTGCAAACCCCTCTCCAACAAAACCTGGTGCACGCATACCCTCTGGCCCCATTCATTCCCAAATAATGAAACAAAAGCCGTGTACAGGTCAGGAGAAAATTCTCCCTTTCAATTGTGTATTTGAAAAGAAAATACATCTTTTTAAATAATATTATACAATAAACAGCCTGGGCAGCCTGATCTGGATTATTAAAGGAAATATATCACCAGAGTCAAAAGTGTAAAGGGGAGGCAGCCAACTAGCTTACTATCTCACCCAAAACCAACGATGTCTCCTAAAGTTAGTTGTTTGAAAAGATAACACATGCATTTCTTTCTATGAAACTGATAAATATACTTCATTCTATACTAATCCAGGCAAATTAACTTTCCTTATCTCTAACGATACATAAAATTCTTGAGAATAACCCAGAAAAAAATCTCTTATCAATTTTTCCTCAAAACACTTTTCCCCTTAGAATGCTCTCCAGGATCACCAGAGAGAAAGACACAGCAACATGGCCACACACGGCACGGGGCAGACTGGCTGGAGAGATGTGCCACGAGTGAACTCACATCAAAACGTAATGAGGCCAGTTTTCCTGGCTCTGTCCCACATCCCAAGCACTTCGCAGGCTGGGTTTATTTCTTACCTACATTCTATAAACCTCACAGTTCTTTCTACCATATCATACATTTTACGCATACTTGTCACTATGACAATGATGACAACTTTCCTTTGAATTTAAAATGTACTGCAATCATACAAGTAATTGAATTAACTGTGGTATTCTTCAAGACAATGATCAACGCCCACCCCCAACACACACACACAGAGGGATGACAATCAGCATTTCTGAACAACAGCAGATATCAGACATTCAGAGCACGGTTTGTACATTCTCAGAAGTGGCCCTCCTAGTATTTGCAAACTTTATTTCTCTTCCCCGACACTATTATTATCTAGCACAATCTTACATTTGAGTTTTCAACAATTCTTTCTAATATGAACATTATTATATTACAGTAGTTTATTACACTGAGTAAAGAATTACATCCAAGATTCCCTCTTGGAATGCCAGTTATCCGCACATAATTACATACAAATATTCATCAAAACAGAAAGTTATATTTGTTTGAATGCCAGAATTAAAACTTTTGGAATAATCTTATTCTACTATTTTTAGTCTATACACTATCCACCCACACACAAGCAGTATCAGTCCTAACCAAAATACCAAAAACTTCCTTAAGGTTCAGTGACAAAGATAAAGTTATTAAGAACTTCCATAAACTTGCATTTTAATAAATAACCTCACTTTAGAAGAAACACTCGATTCCAGTGTGTTCCATTGCAATGAAGATTTCCTCAAAACAACAGTATCATACTATATGAGTCATAGGTCCTTAGAAATACTGATCTGGTCACCAAGAACATTCCTACAAAAGGGCTGCCTTGACCTGTCCCTGAAAGAATTCTTCCCAAGGAGAACAGAATGTGCACTGGAGAGGGGGAGAAAGGAGTAACGAGGTGTGTGCTAAGTTAAAGAACTCTAGCTCTTTCATCAACCGCAATCCTTCACTTTCTGAATTGTTGATTTGATGAGAGAATCTCCACCTCCAATTTGACTAATTTCCAATTGCTCTTCAAAGAGGCGGCCCTAGTTTATTACATGCCTGGAAATATGTGTTAAATTCCCAGTGCTCCACATGGTTGCTAACATCCAAATTGTCAGGGTAAGTTTTGGCAACCTGAAAGGTCTCCCATTATGGCTCTAGTTTGCATTTCCACAACTACTAGTGAGAGTGATCATTTTTTTCATATCTGTACTTTTTTTGCGTGTGGCTTCTGTCAATTGCCTATTCATATCCCTTGTCTATTTTTCTGGTGAACTGTCTTTTTCTTTCTTTTGATTTGTAGGAGACCTTTATGTATTCTGTATCCTTTATAGGCTGTAAGTGTTGAAAATACTTTTTCCTGTCTATGGATTTTATATATACTGTTTTCTAATTTGGGGACGTTTTCGATTCTAAACCACTAGAATTTATCTTTTCCTTTATGGTAGTACTTTCAATGTCATGTCTAGTTTATTCCCAATCATCCCTGATAATTACATTTTAAACACTATGATAATACCTAGAGATTTTAGAAATCTTAACACAAATAATAAGCAAAGAAAGGATAAAGGATATTAAGTATTTCATTGTTAGTAATTTAAAGTATTATTGGTAAAAGTTTCTTCAAATCACATATTTCACATTTCTTTTAAAGATGAGTAATGGTTACATAAGAGTGTGTGCACACATAGATAAATATATGGCTTATGACACTGGCAGTGATTTCTAAGAACCTGAGAAAACTTAAGTTAATACTTCAATGGAATAAGCTTAATTCATCTGGAAATGAAAAAATACTCAGAATAGAGATTTTAAAACTTTAAGTTTAAAAAATAACTAGCAAATTTTAATACATGAGTTTAGTTCATACTCCCAATACAGGTCAAAAACTTGTTTTTGTTCAGATATGGAAACAGATCAGTTATGGTCATGAGTAAATTACCTGAACTGCAAGGCTAGTAAGTTTGAATTTCATTCATAATACCCAGTAAAGCAGAGATTCAAGTACAGATGACATCCTGGGACTTAATAAGTAAGGGAAAAGGTTGTAAAAAACATTTTGGCAAGGTACTCATCTACCTTGGCGTGAACAATGGTTGATTTTTAGAACAATTCTATGTTTCACCTCCGTGCTTTATTATTTCACAATACTGCTTTAGCATAGGGGCAAAAATCCAGTCAACAGTCATCCGAGTGAACATCCACTGGGCAAGCTCTTTTCTGCATCCCACTGGACAATGACAAATAATTAAAGGATTAAAATGTTTAGAAGAATTTGGACAAACAATATAGGGCAGATGAGAAACCTTATAACCCCTTACAATCCTAAATTAAAACTGCATTTTATAATCCCTACATGTTGACTACAGTTATAAAATGGTTTTTCACAGAGTAATGTCACCACTAAAGAGCTGTGTTTGTTTTTACCCAGAATGGATCCCACACAGGAGGCAGAGAACTGACATACAAATTCCCACCTTTAAGGTTTTACCATGAAAAATTTCAGCTGGGAAGATGATTTTCCTTTTACAGTGACTCCTCATTATCCAAAATAATGAGGAACAAAGATGGCCTGGATACAGAAAACCCACCAAGGGTTCCAAAACCTCCTTTTGGAAAACCATTCCATTCTCTATATCACCAAATGATTTAACAGAGAGGTGCAAAAGGAAGAAAGAGAACTGTTCTGTATTTTCTACTTTCCTGTGCATGCTCATTAACAAATAGAGGTGTTAATGAGCATGAAAGTACCTAAAAACGGTCCAGAGAAGGACTAAGCAGCAAGTAAATCCAACTAACTTCAGTTGTGCTTTCAGGCCACGACGAGGCCGAGCTAAAGCACCACCCCCACGTCCCAGAGCACTCCACAGAGCCAGCCCTGCATCATCCTGCTCTTGCCCTGGACTGTTTTCTTGGGAGTAACACCAAGCCACTTTCCAGCAAAGTCTATAGGGGTCAGTTAGGGATATGTTGTCATTCGACCGCACTGGCTGCCCCTCTCCAGAAATAATGACAGGCATGTGTTTTTAAAATCAGCTCTCTCTATTTCTGAGACAAGGATTGGAGTTCGGTCTTTAGCATTTGAGCTGTTATTAAACCAAAAGTATTTTAGTTTCTATTGGAATAATATCATAGCTTCTATTATTTCATCTCTTTAACATTCTTTCTTTGAACAGCTTTCATTTTTAAAATTAGCAATGTTTGTCCAGCTTCAGAATACATATAAGTGTTAATTTTATACTAAAAGCATTTAGAGGCCTCAACTGAAAAGAAATTCAGTCCTGCTCTGGTTGTATTGGAAGTCTATCAAAGCTTAAAATTAAGTGGCCCATTGGCAGAGATTTGAAAATGGATATATATTTTACCACAAAATGTATTCATACATATTCACTGTAGAAAGTTTGAAAAAAGAAGAAAATAAAAATCTCTAATCACACCAACAAAGATACAAATATCAGTCACCGGCCAGACATTTTTTCTTCAGTGTAAATTCATATCTATAATTTTAAAACATAAATTGGTTTGATTCTGTATCAATAATTTTACTGCAATTAAAAATATTACATCGAGAGTAATTTCTCACATCATTAATCCTCTATAAGCCTGCATTTTTAATGGTTGTATAATATTTCAACCGATGGCTATCCCATAACTCATTTAACTATTTTTCCATTGTAGCTGCTTCCAATATTTTGGTACGACAGCAAACTTGTATATGAATCCTATCGGTAGTTCTTGTTACTGCCTCGGAAGAGAACTACCAGGTTCAAGGGATGCATCTTTTTAAGTGTATCGTGATAGGTATTGACTATTTGCTAAAAACAACCATTTGCACTTCCATTAGCAGTACACGTGAATGCTCATTTCACTGCAGCCTTCTCACTTGCACAGATGTTTATAATTTTATCAGAACTTTAGTTAATTGTTAGATTGATATAATATCCCGTTTAATTTGGGTTTCTTTGATAACAAGAAAAACTCATACTTTGTCTATGGTAAACAGTATGTAGAGGCTCTTTAAGTATGGGGGGGCAAAAGTAGGTTTACAGTTGTTCCAATGGAAAGACATGCAGGTTATAATTATTATAATTTTCCACACAAACAACTATAAACCTACTTTATCCTACTTGCATTTTATGTAAATACTGTATATAAACCCACATACAAATGTGTACAAACGAGAAAACACCAAAAGCTTATTAATAAAATATGTAGTTATCATACGCACATACACATGTTTAGCAAATAGTTTCCCTAGTTCATCATCTGACTTTAAATTTATGTGTTAAATCACCCAGCAACCCTACTCTGAGGTATATATCCAAGAGAAATGAAAACATACATCATAAAAACTTCTATACGAATATTTGCAGCAGCATTATTCATAATCGCCAAAAACTGAAAATAACCCAACTGGTGAATGGATAAACAAAATGTGGTCCATACATACAATGGAATACTATTTGCCCATAAAAAGCAATGAAGTTTTCATATGTACTACAGCAAAAGAACATGGTAAATGAAAAGAAGCCAGTCATTAAAGGCCACATCCTGTATGATCCCACTTAGGTAAAATATCCGGAGGAGACAAATCTATAGAGACAGAGTAGCTGCCTGGGGCTGGGGAAGGAGGGGTGATGGTGAGTGGCTGCTAAAGGTTTCTTCTGGGGGGATAAAAATGTTAAAAAATTAGTGGTAATAGTTTCACAACCCTATGAATATACTAAAAATCAATGACTTGTACTCTTTAAATGGGTGAATTTTTATGTATGTATGTACATGTAGAATGTTATTATATCTCAATTAAAGCTATTTTTTAAATGCATGTGTTACTATATATTAATCTATTAAGACTCTGACAAAAAAGCAAATTTGCCTGTAGCTCTAATATTTAGAAGTTTTTAAAACTGCATATTTTTAAAGCTATATTAGGTAACATGCAATGCCCAGGGTAATCATATCTTCGTGGAAGACTGTATCTGCTATTAATCTCAAATATCCCTCTTTAACCTGTTTAATGCACTTTGCCTTAAATTCAGTTTTATCTAATTACATTGCTACAATTTCCTTTTCAATCACGCAAAACATTTTTCTTTATAAGTATCTCTTGCACATGCACAGCTTAGTGCTACATTAATTTTTTTTTAATCTGAGGTTCTAGGACTGACCAGTGTGGCTCAGTTGACTGAGAGTCATCCTGCAGAGTTCACTGGTTCGATTCCCAGTCCAGTACATGCCTGGGATGCAGCTGGATCATGTACAAGAGGCAACCAATCAATGTTTGTCTCCCTCCCTCTCTCCCTTCCTTCCCTGCTCTCTAAAAATAAATAAATAAAATCCTTTTTAAGAAAAATCTTAGATTCCATCAATAGGGGATTTTTAACTTATTCACGACTATACCAATTACTTAAACTTATTCCTGTCATTACATATTTTATTTACTATACTTGTTTTCTCTGCCTTTGGTTAGAAAAATAAACTTTATTTTTATTCTCATGACTTACATTGAATATTCTATTTGTGGTTATTATTCACATATTTCAGATTATGTTTTTCTAACAAATTAGAGAGATACAGAATCTATATCTAAATTTTTTTCCTAAAAAAAAAAATTCTAACACTTCAGCACTTTTTTCTTCCACCCTCCCACGTTGAGCTGATCTGATCTAGATTGATGTATTTAAAGATTAGCAGTACAGATTTAAAACAAACTATGAGACTCCACGTACACTTTACTGTGCTTGTGAGTCTTGTCGAGTTCTGCGCTGTTTCATTACCTTCAATACTGGTTCCTCACCCCATGCCTGTCCCTTCTTTTGGGGATCCCCCCCACTCTGTGGTCAAGAGTACTTCCATAAATAATACTTTCAAAAAGATTTGTAACAATCAGAGAAGGTGAATCACTACAGGTTCAAAAATGTTTTTATTTTCCTCTCACACCGAATTGCTGTTTTGTCTGAATATTGAGTTATGGGTTCAAAATAATTTTTTCCCACACTTCAAAACTACTGCATTTCTATCTTCTATCACCTGTTTTTACCAATAATAGGACTGATGTCACCCTAATCCTTTCTGCTGTAGATAAACTGTGTCTGCTTTCTGGGAGCTTGTAGTCAGTTTGTCTTTATTACTAGAATTCTGAAATTTCATAAGTTGACATTTGAGTGTAGATCTTTTGTTCTTTTATTCAGTGCTCATTAGGCCTTTTCAAAAGATATGTCTATCTTCAGTTTGGAGAAATTTTCTCCTACTATTTCTGTGATTATAATCCCCTCCATTCTCTTCATTTATTTGATCTTCTATCACATGAATGTTAATGCTTTAGAATGTCCTCTATATCTTAGGGTATTCTGTTTATGCTTTCCCCCTTGTTCAGTATAAGACTGCATTCTAAAAAATCTCTTAGCTCAGTCTTCCAATTCATTAATTTGTTTAGTTGTGTCCACTCTACTTAGCCTGCTTATGTGGGTTTTTTTAATCTTGACAATCATATTTTTAAATCCTGATTGGTCTAATTTCACTTAATCTCTTGTTTGTTTTACAAATGCAATAAACCCTCTTGTCTCTCTGTAAATATTAACTTTACTTATTTCAAAGTCTGTTGCCTAGTCGTTGTTTCATTGGGTGTTATTTTTTGCTTATTAAGTTTGGTGTCTCATTTTCTGTCACAAGTTTTCCTCGTTTAGTGGTTGTTGGGAACGAGATACTTTCAGAGATCCTAGTTTGCTGTATGTGTGAGCAGTTTCTGTTTACCGTCATCGGCTTGAAGTGATAACGTGGGAAATGTGGAATGTGATGCTGGATGTCAGCACGGGTCAGGAGCGTGTCTTGCCAAGACCAGGCTTCTTGAGCTTCCTCACAATCAAAGGCCACCTGAGGATCTCCCAGTCCCCCTGGCTTCTGTGTTATACTCAGTACTTTGGCTTGGATTCACAGTGTACTGAGGTGGGGGTTACCACAGGCATACACAGTCTACATGGACACTCTTACCTAATACGACAGGCCCCCTTCTCACTATCTGAATGCGATTCTGGTTTGAGAACTCTACAGATCTACATATTTTGAGGTGTGGTCCACCAGGCTTTACCTTTCCATGGATATAATTCCTCATGCTTAGTATCTTTCAGGAATTCCTAAAATTTCCATCAACCAGTGGGGCTTTCTTGTCTTATTAGGCTACCCTCAATTTATTCATATAAGTGTGGGTCTATATAGGAACAGATATACATGTACATCTTTTCTTATGGCATCTGGAGTTGTGGATATGCCAAAGGTGGTAGCGATGCAGTTACAGAATATCATGAACTCAGCCTACCAACTTGATCCCTTTCTCGGTGTCATTATTTGCTAAACAGTCTGCACTCCAGTGTTAACATGGCTATTTCTCTAAATCTGATACTTGCGTATCCAACTCCTATTTGACATCATTTCTTGGATTCCTCGCAGGCATCTCAAATGTAACATTTCCAAAACAGAATCACTGATCTTATTCTTACCAAATCTGTTCTACTCAGGCATCATCCACATACCAGGAGCCTGGGAGCAAATTCTTAGCAACCGCTTTCCCTCAGTTATTGCCAAGTGAGACCTACCAAATAGATTTCACTTCTTTCCAATTCTACTGCCATTAACTTTGTCCAAACCACCATCATCTCTCATCTGAGCTATGTAATAGCCTCCGACCTGGTCCTACTGCTTCTCATATTCCCCTCCCAACCAATGATTCTCCCAGGAGTAGCCAAGTGAACGCTTAAAAATATGAATCTGATCCTGTCATCCCCCTGCTTAAAACATCTTCTATTACTTCTCACTGCTGTTGGAATCAAGTCCAAACTTTGTCATGTTAAATGCTATCTCTGAACCCAAATCTGGAAACTAGATCTTTGCTATTTACTTAGTCTTCTTTGAGGCCAATAGCTTAACAGCCTGCCTGCGTTCTGTAAATGAGACTTTCCCTTTTCTTTGTTCCACTACCTTGCTGAGATATTCCATAACTTCATCTTGAATTAATAACTGTAATTCCTCTTAACTATAATGCCTATGTCATAAAACTGCTATTGTTGTATTCTTCAGATATTCTTCTGGGTATTTGTGTCCGTAGCTAAGTCAGTCCTTTCAGTGACTACACTTCTCAAATGAACAAGTCCAGTCAAAGCTTTGGATGCCTCTCAGTCCCACTTACTATCATATGGAAAGACTCCCAGTAACATCCCAATATGACAGATTACTACAGGCTTTGCCAGTGTGATCATGGGTAAAAATCCTAATAACTCTAGGACGCTGTCCCTTTTTCTGTTGAGTGAGGGGGTAGGGTTGTTTGATTTTTAAGATCTCTCCCATTTCTAGTGGTCACAGATTCCATGACCTAATGTAATAGTTCTTTAAGAAAGTGCAGTACCTATCATTGAAATTCCACAAAAATTATACAGAGGATAACATTCTATTTCAGGTTTAAGAAGGACTTTCTTCAAAGAGGAAAATAATTCAACTCAAGGTTTCCAGAGACAACTACAGACTCACTTTGCCAAAATTCAGTGCTGTCCTCAACTGCCCGATGATGACAGCCTCAAGAGTTGAAAATAAGACAAGAAGAAGAAGCAGTGTTACCGCTATCACTACTACGCAGCAATGACGAATGAAGCTTTCGGTTCACGTTGGGTAATGACCAAAAATTAAATATGATAATTAAGTAGAAATCAGAAGCAGAGAAAAAGTAGTCACAGTAGGTGCCCAAGGCTCCTCCCTGAAGGATCAACAGAGATCAGTGGTTCATACTGGTTTACACCAAGAGCCAACACACCCAACCTTGTCCCACGGGAGGGTGCTAACTCCTCCAATTTTATAACAATGTTAAAAGGAAAGGCTCTCCGCATGAAGCTGCTAGTCTAACCTAATGTCTTTAACAGCCTTTACATCTGCACACAGGCGATGCTAAGTTTGGATCAGAACCACAAACACCAGAAAAAAAATTCCTTCCTTCCCCACTAATTTCTAACTCCTATTACCCTCCCACAAACGTAAAACCTTTGAAACCTGGAACTTATTTCCCCTATGCCAACTTAAGTACTGCTCTTTGGTTGATGGATTTCATATATTAAACGATCCACACTGCTTTACCTGATACATTCCAACTCCAATATGTTTTGGCTCGATTTTCACCAGCTCAGCTAATGGATCTTGTACACGCCTTGCTATGGAAACTGAAAAAAGAGAATCAGAAAACAAGTGCACCTTAATGTAAAAAGAGTATCCAGGTAATTACTTACATTAGTTCCTCATTATGCAAATACTTAATTCCATCCCTCTTAATGCCCTCCCAAAAAGACCAACAATTTGAATGTAAAATTTCAGGACTGATTATGCTACCAGAACCCCGAGGCATTCCTGAGCACAAATAGAGTAAAAGGGTATACATTTGAAAAAAATAAATAAAACACTTTAGTTGCTACACTTATACAATCATCTGTTCATTCTTTCAATACAAATACAGAATAGTAGAGCACCTCACACTTTAAAGTACAAGCACATATGTGTTTTACTTTTAAACAATCCTGCATTACTATACACATGACCTGCGTATGTATGGAAAATGTGCTTATTAGGACTAGATCCTGATCAGGATGAACAAATGATGCAATCACACCTCACTGCACCCAGAGACCGAGTCAGCTGGCCAGTGCACACACTTGGATTGCCCTAAACACGACTGCAAGACTACCCTGTGAGCGATCTGAGTCACAGCAGCTTGTCTGCAACCCCCCCCCCCCACACACATTCCCACTCACACCTCTTCCCTGACCATCACAATTCCTGTTCAAAAGACTTGAAAGTTAACGTCAAACATCCCTTTACCTGTGTCATTTTACTTGGTCTTCATGTATTGCCATTTTTTCTTACCACTAGGTAAGAAAATTTCATAACAAACTTATCTCTTAAGAGATTTAGCTAGAGAAAAGAAATTTAATATGAATCTTAAGGATACTGCTAAAGGCAGATTTCCCCCCCCCAAGTAACATGGTTACATTGAGACTTACATATGAAAAGCCTTTACTTTCTAAACGCATGAAAACTAGCCAGTGTCACCTACTCATAAAATGTTGGATGAAATGTAAATTCATTAAGTGAAAATGTTGCGACCATCAGAGGAAACCCCTGGCCTGTTTTCATGTTAAACTGTTTCCAGGTCTGGCAACAGAAGCCACCCCTTACCAGTGATTACCAGACTCTGCCATCACTGATTTCTACTCCACCTCCTCAGAGATAAGATCTACTATGAACATCAAGTTCACTGCATGGTCGTTCAAGGCTTTTTCATATCTTTTACTGTTACTTCTAGCATACTGTAACAACGGCAGCTTACAATGCAAGCTTAGGGAGCAATGATCGGTTGTCACACAATCTACTTCTCCCACAGAAGAGCCTGGGACTTTGAAGCAAGCACATACACTTTTCTTATCCAGCCTGACCAAGGGTTAA
Organism: Tonatia bakeri; assembly: GCA_004024845.1. Lineage (NCBI taxonomy): Eukaryota > Metazoa > Chordata > Mammalia > Chiroptera > Phyllostomidae > Tonatia > Tonatia bakeri. The sequence continues at coordinate 23,686 of PVIA01000661.1, read as the reverse complement.
GCTATGAAGGTTAAGGAAAAATACATTATTCTATAAGCACATTTATAATTACACATTGAAAAGAAATGCCACCAGAAACACTGGACATTCTCTAAAAGCAAATGTTATTCCTTTATTCTAGCCTTTGTCTATATACAATGAAGTAAGAATTGCTGAATTCAAAGATATATATTACCAAAATTCATTGCTGATTTAAAAACAACAGCAACAACCCATACGGTAAACCAAGTTAAGGATACAGGCATCAGAACATTCACTGTGTAGGAATAAAGTATCAGAAATTCAATGAAAGGGTATCAATAGTAGGTAAATCTCTGAAATCAACCCCTTCAGGAAAACCCACATTATTAAAACCTAAACTTAGAAATTGGGTTGAGCAATTGCATAATTTGATAAATTTGGGTAGATTCCCATATTTTGAAATTTCTAAAATACAAAGGGACTTTAAACTATTTTCTACCTGGTTCCCTTCAAACTGACTCACTGCCAGTGTCTCCTTCATTCATCCTAATATTGCAGCAAGAACGGATTGGAAATACTGGTTTCTAGGTGGCATTAATTCTAGAGTAAGTCCTAAGAGCCTCTGGAGTTACAATACCCCCAACCTCAACATCGATCCTAGTATTTCTAGAACTGGCATTTCCCTGTTAGATTCTGTTCCCTCCATATGGCATAAAACCCAAGCTTGGAAGAGATGGGAGACAATAAGAGGGACAGAGGGAGATAAGCATTGTCTAAAAGCAAAATTGAAAAAGTAGTGTGCCCAAGCTTTGGAGAGAATATAGTGCTCTTTTCCTGCTGTGGAACAACCAAGAAAAGAGTTACATAAAAGATAATGCATACCCGCAGGCCGAGACTGATCAGGTTGACAGCAGATTCCTCAAAAAGACAGGTAGTTCAGGCAGAAGGACTTTAATAGATTTGTAATAAAGAGAATGAAGAGGGAGGAAGAGTTATTACCCAAAACTTGGGGGCACATTTACATTTTGTGATAGAAAAGAGAAGAAAATAATAAAAGAGGCAGAAATGAATGGTAAGGAAAGAAAATATAGTAATATAAGTTAAAAACACTTCTGGAAAATGTTAATGAAAGAGTTACCATATATCCCCAAATTTTTACTCTTAGGTATATACTCAAGAGGAATGAAAACATGTGCACATAAAATCTTGCATATAAATGCTCATGGTGGCATTATTCATAATAGCCAAAGGTGAAAACAACCCAAATATCCATCAACTGATAAATGCAGGGACAGAATGCGGTACACCCAGTATAATGGAAAGTTATTTGACAATAAAAAGGAATGAAGTGTTGATGCCACAGCATGAGTGAACCTTGGAAACATTATGCAACTGGAAGACGCTAGTCAGCCACAAAAGACCACATATTGTAATGACTCCACTTATATGAAATATCTAGAATAGGCAAATTCATATAGAAAGAAAGTAGCTTAGTGTTTTCCTACTAAGTGTTAGGGGATGGGGAGAGGCAGGAAAGGGGGACTGATTAATAATGAATAGGGGGTTTCTATTTGGGGTGATGAAATGTTCTAAAATTGGATAGTGGTGATGGTTGCAACAACTCCGAATATACCAAAAACACAAGGACATACACTTTAAAAGGGTAAATTGTATGCTATGTAAATTATATCTCAATGAAGCTGTTATACACTTTTTAAATGCAGTTATGCCTAAATGTAGGGCAAATCCTATTTTACCCACATATAACACCAGTATTTCTCTGATTATTGCTACTATTCACAGTTGTTCAGAAAATTCTAATTAATGCAATTGGATGAGAAAAGGGAAAAGGTATAATTACTGAAAAGGCAGAAACTAGATTATTATTTGCAGGTGATGACTGTCCACCTAGAAAACCCGAGCAAGTCCATTAAAAACAATTGCAGAACTGAAAAGGTTTCAATCAGTTGGCTGGTTTCAAGACACCCAGGTAAAAACTGACGCTCCCACCATATGTCTTCAACAGTCAACAGAAAAATATCACGGAGGAGAATCTATACACTGTGTGTGTATTGTCTGTGAATAAGAAAATTAAAATGTGCAGAACCTGAAAGAAGGTATAAACTTAACAAAATGTTAGTGTGTTTCTATAGGGTTGTAAAAACATGAATTAATTTGCTCAAGTTTATATGGAAAAAAAGAAATGCCAGGCAAGGTGCAATTTAAAAAATAGCAAGTCATCTTGTAAGCCACGGTGATTGGGAGTCTGCATGGTGGCTGACTACAGACAGATGAAAAGACACAAAGAGCACATAGAAGAGTTTAGTTTTTAATAAATGATAATTTGTTGAACAGTAATGAAATGCAATGAAAGACAGTAAGAGATACTGAAACAAAAAAGGTAAGTATTAGAGGAAGAAATTACGTTAGAGACACCGAAAGCAGGGAGCCAGCCCAGACGGAGAGAAAGGCAAGCAACTGGAGTGACCTGGCAAGGTTAAGCAGGTTGTACGGCGCACAGCCCTCTGCAGCCGCCCCGAGACCAACACTTCCTCCAAGCGCCAGCTCTGCCCACCAGCCTCCAGAATATTCTGGCATCTGTCCTCAACAGTGTAGGCTTTCCCTACATGAGAGCTGACCCCTGACTGTCTTCCCGGGGCACCGTACTAAAAAGCTGACTCCAAGCATTTCACTCAAAGGCGAGGTTTGCCAACTCTGGGCTCCACTGTAGGGGGGCCTGGCCATTTCTTTGTGTGTCTCCAATCTCAGTCTCTTCGGTGTTTTCTCTTGTGCTGGCTGGAGTCCCCTAACCACCTGCATGGCACATTTGGCTCTCTCTAAGGTCTGTACGACAGCATGTGAGTCATTATTCAACCGCTCTTAGTTTTCTGTAGGTATCCCCACTCTTGTTTATAAGCTACGTCCTCCAGTGTACAGACCTGCGTGACCCTCTCCAAAGAATAAATCTCTAGTCTTCATCAAAGATGAAGGAAGGACAGTTACTCAAAATGTGTGGGAAGGGAGGTCTGTTTTATTCTATTGATGTGAAATTCACATAAGACTAATCATTTTAAGGTGTTAATTCAGTTACATATACTTAAACACTGCACAAACCACCAGCTCTATCAAACTCCACAACATTCTTATCACCCCAAAAGAAAACGCTGGACCCAGTAAGCAGTCCTTCATTCTCCCATCTCCGCAGAGCCTTTCTGTCTCTACAGAATTGCCTATTCCGGACATTTCATATAAACGGAATCATACAGTATATGAACTTCTGTGTTTGGCTTTTTTCATTTAATATGTTTTCAAGGTTTATCCATGTTGTAGCAATATCAATACTTCATTCTTCTTTTATAGCTGAAGATAATATGCCATCATATGAAGAAACCACACTTTGTTTATCCATTCACTTGATGTGGACATCTGGGTTGTTTCCAGCTTTCATCTATTGTACACAGATGCTCACAGCAGCACTCTTCACAGGTATTTGCTGAGTACCTGTTTTCAATTCTTTTGAGTATGTACCTAGTAATGGAATTGCTGGCTTGTATGGTATTCCATGTTTAACTTGGTCTAATTGCTTTTTGAACAGACTTTCAATCAATCCTCTTATTTTAGGCCCCTCTGCCCTCCCAAGGTACTTCTAAAGGTGCTTGGTACATGTCCGAAACTTACGGGGTTTCCATGATCTATTTCAGGTTAGTTCTGTTTTCTACACAATGCTATCTTAGTATTGAACTTTCTCAAGTTGGCTAGATTACTTATTTCTTAGCCATCTGCTTTCCAGCTTCAAAACGAAAGTTGCTGTTATCTCTTCTCCCATTCTCTTTGTCCTAGTGAGTTTAAGTCTCCATTCTATCAAGTTACTGTGATTTTAATGAGATTTTAGAAGGGAGTGAAGAAATAACAGGAATACTCAATCTTCCATTTTCAATCAGAAAAACATAATAAATATTTTAATGCAATCTATCTACTATTCTATCCATCCATTTAAATGCCTCTCATGTGCATGATTTTTATTACAGGGGAATGAATATAAGCACATAAAGGATAACTCTGTTTTCAGCAAGCTGATAAACCGGTAAAAAAGATGTAGTAATACCAGGAAGGTCATCTGCTTACACATGTTTAACACCTGTATGAAGGCTGAGGTTCTGTTATATTCCGATATGGTGAAGTTATGAAGAGTTAAAAGGTAAATCCCACACTCACAGGTAGGTCAGGTCTCCAGTGAAGGATAAAGTCATCCCTGGCATTAATCACTACCAAAGAGACACTCACTCAGAAAACAGGAACTGAAAAGGAAGTGGGCCCTAGAAAACCAAGAATGAAGACTCTCAGCTTCTTTCAATATTTGCCTCCAAGACCAGCTTGAAGACCAAAATGTCTAGGTAGATGTTGTGAGTTGATACGGATCAAACGCAGGCATCGCCGTGCGAACAGAAGCTGAGACAAAGAAGGAAGGCACACCTGCGGTGAATCACAACCTGAAGGCACAGCTAGATAATGAAGTCAGAGTAACTGGGACCAGACACCAATTCCCCTTTTTATCGTTTCCTCTTTCCAAAGAGTCCTGTTGGAATGCAGCGACCTTGCCTCACCTACAATACCATGCTAGTTATCTGCCCACACGGGCCCGCAGTGAAGGGGAAACAGCAGCCCGCTTCGCCCTCCCAGGTCTGAGGGATGGCCACCTGCTAGACAGTATTTTTCCCCAATGCCATGTTGGAAGATTACCTTTCAGTGCCCACTTGGGGAGGAGGGATTCTGAACTTTACTTTTTATAAAGAAAAGAATCCTTTTATATAAAGGTGTACAAATATTGTGTACATACTTACTGGCTAGAAGGCATCTTTAAGCCCTTTAAGCCTTGGTTTCCTCATCTATAAAGTAGGAATAATAAGTATCTCAAGGGCAACTGTGAGGATTAGATAAAATAAGTCTGGTAATGCATTCACCACAATGTTTCATATATAGTAAGTGCTTAAAAAGGTTAGCATCGCCCTGGGCGGGTGGTTCTCGGCTGGCTGGAGCATCATCCCGTTCACCAAAAGCTTGCCTGGGTTCGATCCCTGGTTGGGTTCGTACAAGAGGCAACCGAGTGATGTTTCTCTTTCACATAGATGTTTCTCCTTCTCTCTCTCCCTTCCTCCTCTATAAAATCAATAAATATATCCTCAGGCCAGGATTAATGAAAAAGAACTCTATGAAAAAAAATCAAAAAATAAAAAGATGAGTATTAGCAACTCCTATTATGATTATTATACCTAATCCTCTTTATTGTTACTATTACAAGGTAAGTACCACAATAGTATGCGGCAAGGAGGCAGAGACCACACTGAGCTGATGGGGTAGGGAAAAGCTTCATAGAAGAAGCAAGACTCTGAGTGGGGATGTGAGTTTGAGAAGATGGTCGTTTTAGATAGGGACTGTGGCATGGAATGAACAACTGACAGGGAACCACAAGCTCTTCCGGATGTAAGAAAGAAAATTCTAGCTTTAAATTAATGCAAAAAATTTCAAGTGTGTATTTCCACGTATAGAGTTCAAAAAGAGCCAGTGAAATTTGATGAGAATATTCAAGGGAAAAAATTAAAATAAAAAGTACATTTCTACCAAAGTAGTCTAAATATTCCCATTACTCAGAAAAATGCTCTGACCAGATCTAGTATTTTATTGTAATACCAATTATATTCATTAGATATATCGAAGTATCTTAATTCCTTCACATACAGGATTTTAACTATTTTACATCACAGAAATCAAAGCAAGACAAGAGAAACTGGCCCTGGCTGGTATGGCTCAGTGGATTGAGTGCCAGACTGAGAAGCAAAGGGTCGCTAGTTCGGTTCCCAGTCAGGGCACATGCCTGGGTTGCAGGCCAGGTCCCTGGTCATGGGCATGTGAAAGGCAACCACACATTGATGTTTCTCTCTCTCTCCTTCCCTTCCCCTTTCTCTAAAAATAAATAAATAAAATCTTTTAAAAAGACAAGAGAAACTGGTCATTTGACAAATATTAAGCAATAAACTGAAAGCCTGTGAATGATCATACCTTTGATTATAAATATTTTATATTACTTTTTTCAACAAAAAGCCTTAATAAGTAATATTTTATTATAATACTAAGAAAGCTTAGAGTATTTTATTATTTGTGTGAACTCTCTAGCATTCAATTTTACCAGAGATGTTTTGAGCTGATTTTTCACTATACTCTAGAACACTATGCAGTGTTCTTTAGAAATAGCATTCTTCCTCATTTTCCATAATTACAGCTATTATTCCAACCAACCAATTTCTAACATGCCTGCCTATTCTGCCCATCTCAAGTCTAAGATGCCAAAATCTCGTGCTTTGGTGAAGGAGCATAGCTTCTCACCGGCACTTCTCAAGTTGGGGTCCAGGCCTGGCATCTCTTTGTTAGCTTCAGGGCTGACGCTGTAGATGGACGCTCCTGCTTCACTCACAATACTGCGGAAAAAGCAAAGGGGATATCATGTTCCGAACTTTTTGTCCAGTCAAAGAAAATAAACAAATAAGACTAGGTAAGAAAAAAACTTTCAAGGCAAAGTGCTTTCTTTATGGTTCAATGATACGCACAGCATTTAATTTTTCATTAACATAAAGTGATTAAACAATGATTGTTTTCTTCACATAGGAAATACACAAATTTAAGCCCGTGATGAAGTAATTCAGTCATTTTCTGTCAGTAGTAATGAGATAGGTTATAGATGAATACAACAGATACTGCCCCTTGATGCCAGCTACAAAGTTTTCGGAATATACTTAGCTTCTCTTGCATTTATAATCCACAACTGACGACATTTTTAACTCCCATCTGAATTAGTCACTCTAAAGCACCTTGCAAAGCACATGAACACGTGTGGATATGTGCAGATGTGACTATACAGAAAAGCCACTGCTGTAAACATTGCCATTGTTATTACCTGACTATAATTAACCATTACAATGTGAGAAGCAAAGGGATCAGACAGGATATTACCCGACTTCTTTTCAGGAGGGTCTGAAATCATCTTTCTAGTAAGCTGGGAACATTTCACTTCATGCAGATGTTAAACCACGCCACTTTATAGTTTATTTAATCAAAGCACCACATATATATCATCCTTTCTTTTTTGGCTCCAAATACTGTTCCAACCACAGTGGGAATGCTGCCTTACAGATGACATTTGGTTGGTTGAAATTTGTACAGTTTATCAAACATGTTCAAAATCAGAGGTCTTCTTTAGGACACCATATGCAAACAAGCATCATCTACCCTAAGTATTCGCTATGCCTGTGGCTCTCTACCACGTGACCATCTAGGTGTGGACATTCAAAAGCAGAAACATGTTAGTGTTGATTTTTAATTCACTCTTAGAAACCTCTGTCCCTTTCTCTGTTCCTCAATACAGCCCTCAAATATGAAAGAAGTTTAGTGGATAGCCTTTAATGCATTGCTCCATTGTAATAATCCAACACTGGTAAGTAAGTGTGAAAAAGTTAAGTTTGCTAGCCCCTGCCTTTAAAGAACTCACGACTGAACTTTGACAACAACTGTAAGGCACTGAGACTTGAGATTATTTTGGGGATGAAGAAGATTTATTAATTAATTATTTTTTTGCAAACAAGATCTACTATCCTAATTTTTTTTTTAGATTTTATTTATTTTTTTAAAGAGCGGGGAAGAGAGGAAGAAAGAGAAGGAGAAAAACATTGATGCGCCAGAGAAACATCGATCAGTTGCCTCCCACACACCCTGTAGTGGGGACCTGGCCCGCAACCCAGGCATGTGCCCTGACCGGGAATATAACTGTCAACCGTGTGGTTCTCAGGCCAACACTCAACTCACTGGGCCACACCAGCAAGGGCTACTATCCTAAATTTAATAATAGAAAAAATGAACTCTCGGCAATTGAAAAGCAAGGGGACTCATCCTGTCCCTTATCAACACCAATGTCATCATACCGTAAGAGTTAACCAAATATATATTATACACAAAGCATAAAGCATAGCACTTTACAGACATTATCTAATTTGATCCTTTTGGGGGGATTTTTTTTTTTTTTTTACAGATAAGTAGTGTGCCAAACATCAATCATATAGTTGTAGGCAACTGAGCTAAATTTGAAGCTTAACCTGCTCAATTCTCAAGGCTGAGATATCAAGCAGCAAAGGAACTTCTGATTAGTTTCACCACTTATTAAAACCCACATTTCTGTGCTAAACAACAAATGTAGCAGCGTCTTAAGAGGAACTACTTTCTTAAAGAACAGATCCATGAGAACTCATTTCTCTTTTGTCACCTTCACTTTTGATTAAAAGTTAAAGCGAGTTTTTTTTAATGTATTTAAAGTAGAACCAAAAGCATAAAGAAATTCAAATATGCTCTACAATTTCAGAGACTGGCTTTAAGATTAAAAGTGATTTGTCTCCAAAATAAGATTTAGATTATGCTTATCTTCTACTACATAGTAATCAAGGAAGAAATACAATGTCAAATAAAGATTAAAGTAAAGAAAAATCTCAGTGTGGCATGCATAGTATGATGTTGAAACCCACACTACCAGCAGTGATTTTTCAGACCCATTACAACAGCACTTCCTGACCTGGGGCCCCTGTACTTCTGGACAGAAAGAGGGAGGATTAATCAAAACTGTATCCAAAATGCTTGTGCTTAAGCATTTTTTTTCTAGGAGGGGAGGGTTATAGTTTTCATTGATTACTTAAAGAAATTCATCACCTCCCAAAAGCTTAAAAAACACCACCATAAAATAAAAATATTCAATCACCAGCTATGGAAAATTTGTTGTCAAACACAAACAACAATCACTAACAAAGTTTTTTCTTAAAAAGCAGGGTAGCCATCAAGGGTTGGCTTCCTTTCCTATAATTGAGGAAAGAATATTTTTAAAAAAAATTTCACTAGAAATTTATTTTCTATCATTGCCAGAAGCCTCCAAAATTACCACTATTAAAGCAAAGGGAACATAAATGGAAAATAAAAATTCCAATTAACTGTGGCCTTTAGCATTTGGGTACCTGAGAATTTGCTGGGTGATTCACTGTCTCTTGGAAGTTATAATTCTCAGTAGACTAAGGGAAACTGTTGCAAAGAAAAACACTCAGATAATAAATATTCTTCCAAATACCACACTGCCAGTTCTCTTAAACAGAGGAATACAAAACAGATGTGACATACTGCACCCAAAGATTTTTAGATTAACATTAATATTAAATCAATACAAAATGCAGTAAATTTCATATGCTTTACTTATTGGATAGCATGGATTGAATAAACAGTTCAGTACTTAGCACAGACCAGAATGCTTAAATAATCTAATTGAACAGAAAAACCCCAACACTGATCACACCAATGTAACACGCACATGGATCTAAGAAGTAGATGTGGCAAGAATTACATGAAACAAATCAAGCTTTAGTGGCAGTGATTTTTTTCCAGGAGAAGCTGCTGAGAACAAGTTAAAATGTCTCCCCTCTTCCTTTTTACATTCCTATGTGGAGGTCAAAGACAGACATTCAGTAGAAAGTATGCAAGATTTTATAAGCCAATTTCTGTTTATTAGGAAACTATTTAAAAATTATTCCAATTAACTCTACTATATTTTGAGGAAAGCAAAAATAAACTTAGCAAAATATTCAGATAGCTAGTGATTTAATAAGTTTTATATTTCACAAAATAAATTTCTCTCAGGTGTAAACAAATTAGGTTCATTATCTCAGTAATTTGATTATTTTATTTATTTTCCCATAAAGCAGACAGGACTCTGAGCAGAATTTATTACGTGGAGGGAATTTAACTGACACAGTTCTGACAGAACCAGGGCGCTGAGGCCATCACAGTGCTCTGAAGCCGCTCACGTTGCTGGACCAACAAACATCTCAACAGGTGCACATGGTGTCTCGGACTTTAAATACACAAATGCACTTCAGAAGCTATCCCTGGGCTTGCTCTTTGCTAGCCCTATGTGTTACTGTGCTCATTCTCTAGGATAAACTCTCCTTTACTTAAAAACATTTAATCTAATTCAGCCTTATTCCAGGTCTTTCTAGGTCTTTTTACTGAAAAAAATAATAATAATAATAATATAATACAAACCACACACTCACAACATGAAAAGCAAGTAAAACGCCCACAATATATAGATGCACTTATTTTTCTTCTTCCTTTTTTTTTTCTTGGACTGTTTTCTAATATTTTCTTTAGTACTTTGCCTCTATTTTTAATAACTAAGATTGGTGTATTTTTTCTCTTACTGTCCTCCTTTTGGCTACAAAACTCACCTACTGTAAATGAATACTGGCTTATAAATGAACAGGAGAATGTTTCTACCCTGCTTTCTTTGGAAGAGTCTTTATAAGGCAGATACAACCTGTTCCTTGAAATTAGATAAAACTTATCTGTGTAACTCTCTCAGCCTGGTATAAGAAAACTTTAAACCACTGATAAAATTTTTAAACTAGTGAAAATGAAAATTTTACTTTTTTTCAGATCATTTTAAAATTATATATGTGAATAAAGTTATGTATGATGTACATTTTCCCATTTATATATTTTTAATTGACTGCCATAATGTTATTTATGGTATTCCCTTATTTGCTTTTTAATCTCTGCTCACTCTGTAATTAAGCTTCATTTCTCACATTTAGTAATTAAATTTTGTTATAAAAACTGTAAGTTAAAAATACTAATATTTGTTATCTTAAGTAAAATTCAATGATATTACGTATTACATAAATCAGTTTGTTTACCAATATATTTACTTTTTCTAAGAAAACACACATTTAGCCCTGGTGTGCTTTCTCAGCTGGGTGCAGCATCATTCAGTACACCCAAGGCTGCAGGTTTAACTCCCCGTCGGGCACATGCCCAGGTTGCAGGATGGACCCCCGGCTGGGACTTTGTGCGGGAGGCAACCCATCTCTCCCATCGACGTCTATCTCTCTCTTCCCCATTTCCTCTCTGTCTAAAATCAATAAACATATCCTGGCATGAGAATTAAAAAAAAAATTTTAAACCATGCATTTGAACAACAGAATTAGTATCTCCACAGTTTATAAATCTCTAACAACACAGACTGTATGTTGATGAATTTTTTAAAACCAAGTTTGCAAGTAGTTTTCTTACAATAACTATTCATTCTGACAGTAAGAGAATGGCAACTTCTTTTACCAAACTGAGATGAGGGAAATTCTTTTCATGAGACAGGAAAACTAGCTGTTTTTCAAGTTACTGGGCTAGTAGTTTCGCACTCATTCACAAGGTTACGTGAAGCCTCTGTATGGGTCTCCTTGAGGTCCTCTCCCCATTCCCCGAGTAAGAAAATAGGGTTTTTTTTCTTATTTTTTGAATAAATTATACGCTTCCTTAGTTAACAAGAGAATTTAATTTAAAAGTAATCCACTTAAGTAAAAGTATGTTAGTAAGATATCAAAAATCAGACAGGATTTATTGCCAGACTAATAACTGATGATTTTAATTCTTCATGAAGTACACTAAAATTCCTCTATCAATATCCAGCAGCTTTCCTTTCTTCCTTCTCCCCACCAAAAAATAACCACTAAGTAACTAATACATACATACCTCATTTCCCTAAAGTTTTAACAATAATTTATCTAAAAACCATTCTTCCAAGTTTTCAAGTTTTCAGACTCAGAAACATTCATATGAAGAGAGGGTTAAATGACCTATGTTTCTCAGTAAGTTACTGAAAGTGCTAAAAAGTTAAGAAAAACGGATCTAAATTCTTTGCTCTGCATATGAGATAACCTGTTCTGAGGCATGAAAGAATAGATGTTTGTATTTTAGAAATAGAAGATAAGACCAAAACCCAAACCACCATAAATAAAAGGAACTCTAGGATTTAATGCATAAAGGGCAAGGTTTATTTCTAAGAAAATATCAAAGCAATTTTAAAGTCCTTTATTTAGTGACAAATTATCATTTCAGGGAATCTCAAATGAGCAATATTTAGTTTCTTGAAACAAGCAAAATCATATACAGTTAAAGATGTTTAAACTGTAGAACTCTTTAGGAAGGTAGTTTGAAAATACAGACCAAGAGTCACAAAAATATGCATTCTTTCTGAACCAGCCATTATTTTTTAAGAATTTACCTAGGGGAAATTTTCAAATATCAAAAAATATAAAGCACTATTCATCATAGGACAGCTCTGACTGAAAGAAACTGAAAAATAAAATGCCTAGGTTAACAGTTCATGAAATGGAAAACTACCCTGTCATTGAAGATTACTGTTGCAGAGGGCTTCGGGTCAAGGTGGAGGCATAGGCAGACACACTTCACTTCTTCGCACAACCATAAAAAGGATTACAACTAACCTCAAAACAGAAAACACCCAGAACTGCCAGAAAATCAAATTGTATGGAAGTCTGACAACCAAGGATGAAAAGACGACATAATCTTCCAGAAGGGTAGGAGGGGCGGGACAGGGAGTTGAGGCAGAGAGACCGGGGTGTGGTGGCAGCAAGGTGGTGGTGGTCAGGTGGCAGTGGGGACGGTCCCACATTAGGGATAGCTGGGGAGCAAGCCCCAAGCCAGACTGCACAGCCCAGGGTTCCAGCGCCAGGAAAATAAAGTCTCATAACTCCTGGCTGTAGAAACCAGTGGGGGTTGGGGCGGTGGATGAAACTGCAGGTCTCTCAGGAGAGTCCATTTAAAGGACCCACAAGGTCCTAGAACACATGCAAAACCACCCCCTCTGGGAATCATCACCAGAGCAACAGCTAGAGGGGTGCCAGTTGCAAAAGTGACTGGAAGTGGGGCAAGTGCCAAACAAGCCTTCAGCAGTCAGGCAACGGCACTGTCTCCTCTCTGACCCCTCCCCCACATACAAAGCCTGAAGCGGGCTGCCCCACCCTGACGATTACCTAAGGCTCCACCCCATACAATGTAACAGGTGCACCAAGACAGGGAGTCAAAGCAGCTCTACCTAATACATAGAAACAAACACAGAGACGCTGCCAAATTGAGGAGACAAAGACATATGGCTCAAATGAAAGAACACAACAAAACTCCAGAAAAAGAACTAAGCAACAAGGAGATAGCCAACCTATCAGATGCAGAGTTTAAAACACAGGGGATGAGTAAGGAAGCTTAGAGACCTCACTGAGTACAGGAAACACATAAGGGAAGAAATGAAGGCTATACTAAGTGAAATAAAGAATAATTCACAGGGGACCAACAGTGAAAGGAAGGAAGCCAGGGTTCAAACCAACAAATTGGAACATAAAGAAGAAATGAACAGTCAACTAGAACAGAATGAACAAACAAGAAATCAGAAAACAAGGAGAGAATAAGAAAGCTCTGGGACATCTCTAAACATGCCAATATCCGAATCATAGGGATACCAGGAGGAGAAGAAAAGCAAGAAATTGGAAACTTATCTGGAAAAATAATGAAAGAAAGCTTTCCTAATTTGGTGAAGGAAATAGGCAAACAAGTCCAGGAAACACAGAGTCCCAAGCAAGATGGACCCAAAGAAGACCACACTAAGACACATAGTAATTAAATTGCCAAAGGTTAAAGATCAAGAGAGAATCTTAGAAGTAGCAAGAGAAAAGCAGAGAGTAACCTACAAAGGAGTTCCCACAAGACTATCAGCTGATTTCTCAAAAGAAACCTAACAGGCAAAAACGGTCTTGCAAAAAGTATTCAAAGTGATGAAAGGCAAGGACCTACATCCAAGATTACTCTATCCAGCAAAACTATCATTTAGAATGGAAGGGCAGATAAAGTACTTCCCAGGTAAGGTCAAGTTAAAGTTCATCATCACCAAGCCTTTATTTTATAAAATGTTAAAGGGACTTATTTAACAAAAAGAAGATGAAAACTGTGAACATTAAAATGATAACAAAACTACAACTATCAACTGAATTAAAAAAAAAACTACAAACTAAGCAAACAACTAGAACAGGAAGAGAATCATCATAGATATGGAGATCATTTGAAGGGTTATCAGAGGGGAGAGAGAAGAAGGAAAAGCGGGTAGAGAAACAGGGATTAAGAAGTACAAATTGGGAGGTACAGAATAGACAGGAGGAAGTTAAGTACAATATAGGAAATACAGAAGCCAAAGAAGTTATATGTACAACCCATGGACATGAACTAAGGGGGGAGATTGCTGGAGGTAAGGGGGTATTGGGCAGATGCGGGGAAAAGGGGGAAAAATGGGACAACTGTAATAGCATAATCAGTAAAATATACTTTAAAAATAAAATAAAAATAGCCCTGGCTGGTGTAGCTCAGTGGATTGAGCGCGGGCTGCGAGCCAGGCATCGCAGGTTCGATTCCCAGTCAGGGCACATGCCTAGGTTGCAGGCCATGGCTCCCAGCAACCGCACATTGATGTTTCTTTCTCTCTCTCTTTCTCCCTTCCCTCTCTAAAAAATAAATAAACAAATAAATAAGTCTTAAAAAAATAAAATAAAATAAAAATTATTGTTGCAAAACATTAAGATGAGAAAAAAACTGGTTTCAAAACTGTAAGTCCAACTCTGATTTTTTTTAAATATAGGCATATACAAAAGAAAAAGTAGGTTATGTAATATGTTATTATTATTTAAATGAGTTAGTCCTTTAATTGTATTCCTGTTTGTTTAATATTTCTTCAATAACCATGTAATGGTAATTATGTGCTTCCTTATGTTAACATAAATTATAATTTATTTGTAAACAGAACATGTTTAAAATTTTAGTTTAAAATAACAATTGTTAATTGCTCAGGAAATACAATATCACATATAACCAACATTGTTTTCTTCACCAAACTTTCTTTTAAAGTTATTAAAGTTATTTTGAACTTAAATGTGGGTAAATATATCATTTGTTAGTAATAATTTCCAAACATGGCTTCTAGGAGATCACAAACAATAAAATTTTATGATAGTTATAAAATAAAAGTGATTAAGGAAAGTTAAGAGTAAGTCCTCCATTTGTACAAACAGCTCAGATAAGAAGCAAATGAATGATGAAAAATTTTACAATAAAGTGCATATTATGTAACTTTAAATTTCACTCAGTCCTTGGCCTATAAATACATCTCCCAAATCATCCTTCATGATCACCAGGGCATAACCAATTCACTATTCAAAACAAAAAAGATGTGAAGTGATACAGTAGTATCCCAGAAAATCAGGGTGTGTCAAAAACTCTAAAGGCAAAATACAGTGACACAAAAAAAAGATACACCCCACCCTCAAGATTTCAATGGCATGGAAGGAGTTCACCTTCAGGAATGTGACACTAGCGCCATCTGGTGGAAGACCAGTTAGAAGCACTTTTCCAATTACCAGTTTTAAAAAACATGCTATCTTTAAAAGACGAGCATTTTCCAGAGAACAGGCCTAGCAATGGTACAGTAATCACACAGAGGACCCATTACAAGTCTGGAGAAACTTAAAATGTCTGCTAAACAAAGGATGAGAGTCTACCCAGACCGACACCTTAATCTACACTGCAGTACTTCAACAGTACAGAATCCCCTCCACTACTTCTCCCTTCTGTGCTTTACACCACACCAGATGAAAAGAAGTTCACAACTACTAAGTAGAATTTTACTTTGGAGTTTGTGGTTCCTCAAAACACCAGCTACCTGCCTGCCTACCGACCACTCTGTGCTACAGACACAATAGTACTCAACATGAGAATCTGATTGTGCTAATTAGCATCATAAATTTATGTTCAACGATGCTGCGCTGCTACAATGTACCACGATGTCTCACTTTCAATGCTGTCCATGATAGAGATGACAAAAACTGGTACCTTCTAATGCAGTCGTCCCCAACCTTGGGCCGTGGACTGGTACTGGTTGGGCCAGTTAGGAACCGGGATTTACACCAGGTGAGCTTGAATGTAATGCACTGGAATCATCCTGAAACCATCACCCCCCTCTAGTCAATGGGGAAAATGTCTTCCAAAAACCCAGTCCCTGGTGCCAAAAAGTTGAGGACCACTGTTCTAATGCCATCACAGGGGAAAGAAAATCAAACTGAAGGGCAAAGAAGATAGAGAGCTTGTCTGTTTGTAGGTTGAATCTCTCCTCCACTGCAGTAGAGGCACCAGCAGAAACTGTCAGTCTCCACCACCCTCCTGGTAAGCCCCGTTTATTTTCTTTTTCCCTTCCCTTCACCTTCTTCTGCTTTCCTTTATAAAGCAAAATCCCTTTTTTATTTCATTTTTCCCCCATTTACCAACATGAAGTTGTTGTAAGTACTACACAATACAACCAAGGGAACTCAAGGGAAAACCAGCCCCTGGAGCAACCACAGGCTTAATGCGCCAGCCAGCGGTGTTAGACTGAGCAGAAGAACCAGACCTTCTGCCTCCAGGACAAGAAAGGCAGGCTCGAGGAGGACACTCACTGACGGTGGAAGAAGGTGGTGCTTAAAGCAGCACTGTGAACAGCCCGTGCTCCCTACTAACCAGACACAAAATCTAAGGTGGCAGGGAACAAATACTGATCTAATTTTGTCATTAAAATGGTCCTTTGGCCAACATTTTAAAACACGTTGATTTAAATAACATGATGTCAGCCTACCTGCCATACTCCCACACCATCAAAATGTTTCTCCTGATTCTTGCTGCTAACACCAAAACTGAAATTTTTATTAATTTGCATTTACTATATAATAACAGATTGTCTGTGTTCACTTATTCTTTTTCAAATGCAGTTCTACTCAAATATAAATCAAGAGTTGTATATAGAGCATTATAGTTTTCTGACAGAAAAATTTGCTTTATTTACTCTTTTCTACCCCACCTTTGTTGTTTTTTTTTTGCATAAATACATCTATAGAGTTTATCCACTAATAAATAGGAGGAATTCAGATTGCTGTGGCATACACTTTTTAGAATGAAACTTCTTACAAAATATTTTATTCCTTTATTACCCATCCAATAATAGAAATCAGAATCAGAATTACCAATTTAGATGATATAATCGAATATTTTGCTAATAAGTAATGTATAATATTGGGTTGGCCAAAAAGTTCACTTGGCTTTTTTCTGTAAGATGGCTCTAGTAGCACTTAGTTGTCTTTAACTTCATTCGAAATAATTTTGTTAGATTGTATTGTGACAGTTGTCATATCAGCGTGCACTTAAAAAACACACATTAAAATTGGTGAATTTTTGTGTAGCCATTTTAATGTTGAAGATGGAAGATAATACACAACATTTTTGGCACATTATGCTTTATTATTTCAAGAAAGGTGAAAATGCAACTGAA
Organism: Tonatia bakeri; assembly: GCA_004024845.1. Lineage (NCBI taxonomy): Eukaryota > Metazoa > Chordata > Mammalia > Chiroptera > Phyllostomidae > Tonatia > Tonatia bakeri. Next base: position 6,456 of record PVIA01000661.1, on the reverse strand, counting down.
ATGCAAAAAAAGATTTGTGCTGTGTATGGAGAAGGTGCTGTGACTGATCGAACATGTCAAAAGTGGTTTGCGAAGTTTCTCGCTGGAGATCTCTCACTGGACGATGCTCTAGTCTGGCAGACAAGGTGAGGTTGACAGTTATCAATCGAGACATTAACTGAGAAAAATCAATGTTCTACCAGGGGCAGGCAGCCAACATATTCAAAATACCCAATCAATAAAGTTATTGTGAGAATGAAAAATGTGTCTTTTATTTTATGGACAAACTAAATGGACTTTTTGGCTAACCCAATGCAATACCAATAATGTTAAGAAAGAATAACAAAAAGAGGAAAGAAGCAAAGAAGAAAATGAAAAATAAAACAGAGACAGAAACTAAGATATATTTACCAGCAACTTGGAGCCCAGTATGCTCTACCTCCAGCTGAATAGTTTTGGAAATAATTACGCTTTGTGTGACACTCCCAATAGTCTTCTAAACATTACTGTTGACAACGTCAGGGACCCCATACATTTATCGATTTTCATACCCAGCTAGTTAACCCCTCCTCCACCCCCCCACCTCTTCCATTTGTTTCAGCCACCCCCCCACCTAACCTCTATTTTTCTCTGAAGTGAACTTGCACCTCTGCAGAAGCCATCAGCCCACAGTGAAGGGAGACGCTCTCCACAAACTTCAACTACTACATTCGCCAACAGGCAGTTTCCAGGCTGGATCGATCGCCAAGCCCTGTTCTGGAGCGGCCTTAAGCTTCAGACTTGCTTTTGGCCATTCAGATCACGCTGGGGTAGGGGGGGTCGAGGGACAGCCCTGACAGCACACGCCAAGCATTGGAAGGCCACTCCAAACCAAACTAGTTTCTAGTGATGACTTTGAAAGCACACTGAACAGAGGGAGGAGAGACTAAGCTGTCCAGCTCATCCGGCTGCTCCATTTACTTCGTATCTGCAGTCAGATCTCTCCTTTCTGGGTTCACTACACATTTCTGGCTCTGCTATATTACACTGTGTAAATATTTAGGGAAAATAATTCCTTTCAAGGATCTAAACTTCCACTGTCGTTATGGCAAATGAACCTGTTTATGCTATGTTCGTTAAGTAACAGCAAGCCTAAAAGAATTCAGGGATTTACTAACATATGTGATACACAAACATCACAATCATAAAGCTTCTCATGGGGACATATCAAGAACATGAAAGGCCAGTTTATTTTTACTCCCATTGCCCTGTAATTTTCCTTAACTCTACAACAACAGTTCTTAATTCAAACCTTTCCTACAGCTATGGGAACGGGGTTGGCTCAATGTGCGTGAACTATACCCAAAACCTACCCCCATCTCCACTGAAACTTGCTTGACTCTAGAGCAGTGGTTCTCAAACCTGATCCTGCTTCCGAATCTGCCGGAGGGGGTTAAAACACAGACCGCCAGGCCCCGCCCCCATCATTTCTGGCTCACTAGGGCAGAGAATCTGCATTTCTAGCAAGCTCACTGGGGATGCTGACGCTGCAGGTTTGCAACCACAGACTGAAGATTTTGTTGAGGTGTAATTTACACTTCACAAAACTCACCCATCGTGGGGACACAATTCAATGACCTTCAGTAAACATGGTACAACCATCACGCAAACCCAATTCCAGAATGTTTCCAGCCCCAAAGATCCTTTGTGCCCAGTTAACCCTTATTCTCACCGCCAGCCCAGGTATCCACTAGTCTACTTTCCGCCTCTATGTCACGTACTTACCTTTCGCCGTACATTTCATACCACTGCGGTCATAAAATATGTGGTATTTTCTGTCCGGCTTCTTCACTTAGCATGTAGCACCAGCACTTCATTGTTATTGCTGAATAGCATTCCATTGTTCTAGATATACCACCTTTTGTTTACCCGTTCACCAGGCGAGTAACTTCTGGGCTGGTTCCAGTTTTCTAGTGTTATGAATAATGTTGCTATGAATGTTTACTTGTAAGTTCTGAAGTGGGCATATGCTTTACTTCTCTCGAGCAGATTGCTAGAAGTGGAAATGCCACACTGTAAACTTATGTCTAGAAAAAAAGAAAAACCCAAGCCCCTGAAAAATGTGACAACTTAGTAGCTCCCAGCTGCATAGGCAACACGTAAATGTCACTCGCAGGATCTGCTTTTCTGTTTTGCTTCAGCAAAGCCTCTCATAAGTATTATCCTAAACATATTTACTCTTTCAAGGAAGAAAAGAGAACTTCTAATGAACCGGCTTTACTACATCATGGGATGAATAAATTCAGCTGCCAACGGGCCTACGGGGGAACACTGGTGGCACGCGGGCATTAGAGAGTGCGGACTGCTGAGCCGGTGTTTTCAGAGTCACTGACACTGGGATCACAGATGTAAGAAATGTGTCCACCTTGCAAATTGATGGGAACAAAGATAAATGGTGAACCCTGATGGAGATTTTAGGAAAGAGAATACTACCTGAAAGATACATTTGATTTATTTTGATATTTTTGTCTAATTTTATTATTCTTCATTACCTCCAGACCTTTTAAAGTGATTCATATACCAGCACAGCCCATCCTTGGTTGAGAGTCTATCATACCTTGAATTAAGAGGGGTCAAAGATGGCAGTGAAAATTCAACTCTTGTCTAGGATTTGCAAGTGTGTGCAAATCCTGGACATATTTGCAAATGTATGAGCATACTATAAGAATATAGGAAATGTTTGATCAGGTAGAAGCAATATTAAGATTACTCATTTCCAAGGTGAAACCCAAAATACTACGTTTACTCCTTAATGATTACTGATATCAAAATTGCAAATCATGAGATAAAGAAACTTATATGAACACTATTTCTATAACCATGACCACAGACACATATTCTGTAACTCTAGGAAAAAACTATAATAGGGTAGTTGAAAGATGAAGAAAATCTATTTAAGTTTTCAACAAAAATCCTTCTTTATAGAATTCAAGTTGACCTAGGACCCTAAGCAAGGAGCTCTGTTTACTGAAGAACTACCAGGATTCCACTGTAAAATGTTTTCAAATATTTATGTTCCAATCCATGGATCCTACTGATAACACAAAAGTCATTAGTCCTCACTGCCCTCCAACTGCTGGAGATATATTTTACCTTCCTACCAGTCTTCATAAATTACCAGCCTGTTGTCCAAACGCCCATTCTCCCTCTCCCACTAAGCTACGTAAGAAAGAAGCAGCCGTCCAAAGAGATGTCACAGGACAGAGTTTCACATGTGATCCGCCGTCTCACAACACGATCTGGCTCGCAATAAAGTGAATTACAGGGCATCTCATCATATTTTTGCGATTCAAAATAACTAGAGTCACTGGAACATCTCTCCCAAATTATACCAAATTAGGCTATCATCATCTCTGTGATGTAACTGAACTTGGGATCCAAGATAAAGATCATGATTTGAGAAACAGAGGAAAGAGTTTACTCAATAGCATACAACCAATTATAATTTATCCAAAAAGACTGAAAGGAAAGAAGTAAGCAAAATAATTACAATGGTTTTTAGGCCTTCTTCCACACCAGAGTCCAAGCCACTTCCTCAGCCAATTACACACAGTTACTAGAGGGAACAAACTCAACACATTATCACTTCTCCTGCCCTTTACTTACAGATCAGCCCTCTGCTGCTAGAACACTAAGCTGGCTCAATGGAAAAAAGGAAAGCAGCAGCAAGGACCTCAGACAGGAGGTCTTCCTCTGGACCAGTTAAGATCTGTCTGTCACCAGTGTGTGCATCTGCATAGCAATATGATCGTAACAGAAGCCCACCCTCAAAAATCTGCAGTTTCCTTGTGGAATTCTTCATAATAATGAGGAGTAAGAAGAGCTACACCCCAACCCACACCACGAATCTGATAAAAGACACACAGGCGCACACACACAAAAATCACCCAAACTTCTGCTTATACAAACCGCAAGCTGGTATCACACCAAATAGGTACCGAGAATAAGAACACAAACAGATCGGAATCTTCTGTACAAAACTGGGGTAGCTCCCTGAAAACTAACAGAACTCTGCCACTTCGGCAGCTCATCCATCTATGAACAAATGCCCTCAGCCTAAGCCTGAGAAAAGGAAGAACGATCAGCTTTATCTGTCTTCAGCTTGTCTGAAAATCCTGACATTTTTCAGCAAGTAAAGGTCCCAAGTGGCAGGTGTCAGAACGCCTCAGCCTCACAGGTGGTGCCAGAAGGCAGGAAAAGCAGCAGCAGCCTGTGGCCCCGTCGGAGCCGCACAGAAGCTGCCCAGAGAGCGCATTCTGAAAAGAGCAAACCTCAGACTCACTCAGATCAATCCAGTGCCAGATGCCACTGTCAGGACAAGGCTCTGGTGCCAAAGATGAGCTGCCCGGAAAAACAGTCAGCTCCAGGCTTCCACGAAAGGGGAAAGAGCTGAGTGCCACGGCACCTGTCCACCTCCTGGCTGTCAGAGGGTTTGGTCACACTACCTACCGCCTGCGACGCAGAGAAGGAAAAGGCCACAGAATGCTTTGCTTCATCTTAAACATGGGTATTATCTTCTCAAAGTCATTTTCAGTTATTTTAAAGGAAACAATATACATCTCCTGCCTTTCCCTAACATGTATAGCTTTCTGGAAGCGTTTTAAGATCTACTAAGTCAAACTACCTTCCTATAAGAAAGTCAGATTCTTAAGTACCCTCTTTGTTTTACCTGTGGGGTAAAAGAAAACCAAAAAGTTAAATGAAATTAGATGGAGATCATCTGAAACCAAGACTTGGAAAAAAAAAAAAAAAAAACCCTACTCTGGACTGTTAGGTCAGATTTTTTCGATTTAGTTACCTGCCCTCCGCCCCTCCTCTACTTCCAATCATCTTTTCACAGGTTCCCCCATAATAAGAAAGCCGTGGAGCCTTTCAAAGTTGTTTTTAAGGCCAATCAACAGACATTTTTGTTTCAGAGGTCAGCATAACACGATGGCCTACTTTCCTCTGCTCAGATCTTCGTCCCTGAAACACTAGTGATTTCCGAAGAATACTCAAAGCAGGCGAAGCTGGAGAGGCATAAAAAGAAGTTATTTACTAAAGGAGCATTCACTATCAAGTCACCTGGTTAGATATACCAGAAACTAAACAAGCTAGGGTCTGCTCACGTGAGCAGTCAGTGTATGATTAATGATATAACCCACTCATGGGAAAGAAAATTCAATACCACTTAGATTTCGATACTTTATTGGAAATACAAGGGATCAGTAGGCCAAAGAGAATACTACTACAAAACACCACTTTCCCTCTTGTATCTTGAAATAAAAGGCACAGAAAAGAACTAAGACTCTGCTTGGATTCAAGTTAGTAATATTATAAAATAATATAGCATTAACGTGAGCATGTCTGGGACCATGCAGAACAAGCACGATGTTCTAATTCCCTTCTTTCTGCACAACAACACTCGCGCCCCGTGGCTGCCCCGCCGAAATGTATTTGTGTGCCACACCCTTGTGCCTATGCTCACACTAAAGCAACTCCCTGGAGCCCACCTCGTCTCGCTCTCTTCTCAGGCACCAGCAAGCACCACTATTCTTCACTCTGCACCGTTGCTCAAGTAACTCCTCATCTTCGTATTTTCAAATCTTATTTTTTTAAAGATTTTATTTATTTATTTTTAGAGAGGGAAGGGAGGGAGAAAGAGAGAGAAACATCAATGTGTGGTTGCTGGGGGTCGTGGCCTGCAACCCAGGCACGTGCCCTGACTGGGAATCGAACCTGAGATGCTTTGGTTCGCAGCCCGCGCTCAATCCACTGAGCTACGCCAGCCACGGCTCAAATCTTATTTTAAGGCTGATTAACGCATACAGCATAGAAAGGATAGAGGTAAACACCCACATTCACATAAGGACTGAGTACTCTCACGTGTATATTTTGCATTTTGAAAATCAAATGTGTTAATTAAAATTAAATAAAATAAAACACATACTAAATAAAAGTAAAATTTTCTAAATTAATTTGTTATTCACCACTTACTCTGCAGACTTCTGTTTCTGTAAAACAGTTACTTTGATATGATTATTTGCCATGTCTATTGTCTTTTTTCCCATACATTTTGCTAACTTGACTCCAAACATCCAGAAGCTCATGTTTTTCTGCTTTACCCCCTGAAAAATAGAAGAACTTTGTTTTTTTTCATTAACATGGATAAAACCAACCACTGTGCAGGAGGTCTAGACTATAACAAAGGTGAGTGTCACTAAAACAAAGTGAGATGCTGTTGTCAAAGAACATTTGTGGTGAAAGATAAATACCACATGATTTCACCTTTAACAGGAACCTAAACAACAAAACAAAGAAACAAGCAAAATATAGTCAAAGACACTGCATTAGGGGACAGGCAGGAAGTGGCCAGAGGAGAGAGAAGAGGGAATTTCAGGGGAAAAGGGGAAGGGTTTGCAGGAACAAAGTTAAAAGACACATGGATAAAACTAGGGG